>JANRGV010000051.1:108160041-108179925 GCA_024734035.1 Alethe castanea
TTTTTATCCTATTTTCCCGGCCGCTTTTCCCTCTCTCTTTCCCCATAGGCTGAGGTACTTGAGAGGCACAGACTTCCAGAACGCCTGACACCTCAGATTCCCCTCTAATGTATAACCTTTCCTTTTAATTTTTAATTCTTATAGAATTCATAGTTTTTCCCCGTTACTTCTTTCATCTTCCGATATCCAATTTCATTTACCAGCAAACCTACAGTTTGTTAGTAAAGGCAAATCTCTTTTCCCATTCATCAATCAGTGGAATGCCTCCCATTCTTTCTTTTATCTCTCAGTGCTAACTCTATCTACCAACAGATCTACAGCTTGTTTGTAAGGACAAATGCAACATCCCTCTCACATGCACAGCCTCCCCAGCTCTGGACCCTCACCCTTCAGCCATCCCCAAACTGCTCCAGCCAGACACCACAGCCCACCCTGAGGCAATGAGTGCTCCAAGGAGGCTCCAGGGCCTTGTGGATCAGCCCCTGGCTCTCACCCTCCCCAGGCAGACTGACAATTCTTTTTTTATTTTTTTTTTCTCTCTTAGAGGAGTTCAAGGTGCTCATGCAGCGTGGTAGATCTCTGCAAGTCAGCTGGAGGATGAACTCCAAGGCACACCCAAGTCTCCTGAGCTCTGCTCGACTTACATCACTCCATCACCTTGCCTCAGCCTCTCTGACTGGGATTTCATTTTTATTCCACTTGTGCTGCTCTCTCAGAAATGCCATGAACATCTGTGCCTGTCCCAAGCCCACACTGGTCATTAAAAGGGCCAGTTAATTGCAAGTGGAGCACCAGCCATGGAAGCAGGCTGCAGCCCTGTTCTGTGGGTTCTGGATGGACCCTGACTGCATTTCCCCTGGGAAAAGCCCCACAGCCAGATCAGGAGCTGGGAAATGAGGGACACAGCAGGCACCTGCTCTCCTCATGTGGGCTGGTGGCTTTCCAAGTCCTGGCTGGAGGTCACACCAGAGGGGCAAAGTCCAGGTTAGGCAGGGCAGAGCCCACGTCATTACAGTCTCCTCTGGCTGCATCTCCCAGATTTACGTGCCCAACTCTGCAGCAATAAACTGCAGAGATGTGCCCAATGTTCTTTTGACAGAATACTGGAGGGTTTTTAAATGTGCTTGGTGCCCTTTTTTTTTTTTTTTTTTTTTTTTTGCCAACAGAGGCAGCTACTTCCATTTTAGTTCCAGATATACAGCCCAAATCCTGATGATGCTGCCAAGGAGATGAGGGGTTACAGAGATTGCATGTAGCAGAATTTGCTTGGGGTGAAAAATGCTGATAAACTTTCAGGCTACTCTCAGCTTTTATGTAGCACTGGCTAAGTTGTAAATCAATCAGAAACCAAGGAATTCCAGAGTTGTGCAACTCTGGCTGGGTCCGTGTGCCTGCTTGTATTGTGCCCTGGGTCCCATCTCCCTGGGGAGATGTTGAAACCTGGAGAGGAGGGAGCCCTTGGGAGTGCCCAGAGCACAGGAAAAGTGTCACCCCGTGGGGACAGGGCTTTGCCAGGCAATCCCTCCCTGTCTCCAGGGCTGTCCTCCTGCCAGGAGCCAGGGGACAACATTCCAAAACTAAAGGCTCAGCGTGGGGAGGATGCAGCATCCCTTAACTGCCCACACCCTTGCAGAGAGGGCTGTGTGAGCTCTGGGTGCCCTCTCCAGAGCAGCATGAGGAGAAGCCTCTTTATCCCCCTGCCAAGAAGGGTGACAAGCCTGGAGCTCTGGCCCAAATGCTCAGGGACAGCTTGCTGTCTGGTTGGATGCTGCCAGTTCTTGCTCCTGGGTTTTTCTTGGAGGAAACAGGATGCTGGCAGGGCAGTGCCAGGGACAGGAGGGGGCAGATGCAGCACCAGAAGCTGCTGCTGTCCCCCACGTCACTGCCACCCCCACTGAGTCACTGGGGCCCTGGGAAGGAGGGGAATTACTTGGAGGAGGCTGCATGTCCCTGGACCACCATCTGCTGCATCCTCCTGAGATCCCTCTCATAATTCCTCTGGAGGGGAAGCTAAAGTCATTTCTGCTTTGCTGTAGGGAAGCAGGATTATCAATTCTGAGTGGAAATGGAGGGCAGGTAATAAAAACACACTGCAAAAAGGATGAATAATCACTCTGAGCAGAAGCCCCTGGTTAAAGGCCACGCTTCAAAAACTGTCCAGACACTTTGAAAGTTCCCTGTGGGCAGGGTCCTTTGCTGCCTTTCCTTCCATCATAAAACTATCAACTAATTCACCTCCAACAAATTTAGTTAATCCTTAAAGAGTGCTATCAACACCTTATTAACAGGTGAATTTGCAAAGAAAGTTGGGGTGAAGAGCTCCTTCCTGAAACCACCATAGTTTATGAGCAACGAGAATTTCTTTAAATGACCATTAATCTCGGCAAAGGGAAACAAGAATTTTTGCAGAGAAGAGGAAGAGTATCCTGGACAGATGTGATTGGGAAGACTTCTGGGTGAAAAAAGTGAAATATTTTGAGTGACACACAGGCATTAGTGGCAGTGCTCAAGCTGTTCTGCAAGTGGATGAGCTTTTTGGGGTCAGAGGGGCTCTGGGCTTGGGGACAGGCTGGGAAGCACTCAGTGACACCTTCCCTGTCCCACACAGACACCCCAATGTCCTTGCACAGGAGCTGCTTATGGTTTTAATTAGCTTATGGATTGCAAAAGGCTTTAAAACCATCCCTTCTCAGAGCAGGGAGACAGTCATGGTCTGGTGTCCCCAAAAGTGAGGGGCACCATGGGTCCTGAGCTGCTGCTCCCTCTGCCTGGCTCTTGGCTTGCCTCAAACCTGTCATCATTTCCTACCAAAACTCTCACTTTCTGCCAGCCAGGAATAAAAAGGGGCCCACAAATGGCTCAAATGTCATTTCATGGCCCTGACAGACACACAGGCTGCCCAGGAACCTGCAGGTAGCATCTTCACACAGATCACGCTCAAAATAGGTTTCCCTATTTTTACACCTCTGAGAGGTTTGAATGCGGGTCAAATGTCTGGGATTTGATTTTTTTTTCCTCCTGTCTTTGCTGGGTTTCTGTCAGGAAGGAGGGAGATGTCAGCACATGGCAGGGAGGCACCAAAGCTCTGGCAAAAGGATGTATCTGAAGGGAAAGCAGCAGGGGCTGGGGACCTGTTAGCACCAGGAAAAGAAACGAGGCAGCTTTGGATAAAAAGCCCTTTCCATGCCTGCAGCTACAGCTCCCTCCTGGAATGGAATTGCCCTTCCCCAAAGTGCACTCATTCATGCCTTTCCCCCAGAGATGCAAACACAGCGGGCTGCACAATTTGTGGTAGAAAGAACTGAGATTGCCCAGTAATTAATCTCAGTAAAAAATTGGTTTAAAAAAGTGTCAGACGCTGAGGGGATTTATTGCTTTCTAATTACCAGACAGTAATCTCCCTCCTTTGCCTGCCTTCTCCTGCTTCTGCAGCATTTCCCCACTCCTGCAGCCTTGTCCCACTCCCAGGCTCTGCCACAGGTGCTGTGATGCTGGTCCCAGTAAGGATCCCTCAGGGGATGCAGGCAGGGGACTGGGATGGGCCCTGGAGCACACTCAGTTTCTCTGGATAAGAGGCAATGCCTCTGCTCCTTAACTCCCAGCCCTCCCTGAGTTTTGGACTAGATATGGCAGAAGCAAGTGTCTTTTAAATTTAAATAGTCTCTGAGCTTCTGTGTTTATGGCTCATATTAATATTTAAGCCCACGCCATGAGAAAAAAAAGCAATAAAATAACCAACAACTGCATTTATTTCCTCTGTTTTTCACAGCTAATCAGCATCAAGGAGGAGGAGGTTGGTGGGCTCAGCTTTTTGGCAGAGCAAAAGCTGTCTGAGGTGATTATACCTATGTGGTAAATTATGGGGATGTGGGGGCCTTTCCTGAACACCCTGGGTATCCATCTGTGTGGAAAGCTATTTGAGTAGAGCATGATTGCTGAAACCTTTAGTCTTGGGTGTTCATGCATACACAGACACTGGAGCTGTGGATTTCATATGTGACAACTGCAGGGAGAGCTTGTACCTCCACCCCACCACCCTGCCATCAAACAACTTTAGCCATTAATTTCAGATTAAATCCACCATGTGGTTCCATGGAGATGAGGTTTGAACTGCTGTTTGTACTGACCCAATGATCTGAAGGAATGGTGTGGTGGTCAGGCTGCTGAATTTTGCTCTTTCTCTGATCCTTTTGTCTTTGCTTGCATGAGGGATAACGGGAACACGAAAGAAAGGGGGAGTCATCCTCACAAAATGTACTTCCAGGGGTGGGAAGCACATCCTCCAAGTGGTGCTGGGCACCAGGCTGACCTCCCAAAGCCTTACAAAGGAACAAATGAAGCCTTACAAAGGAACAAATGAAACCCCCAAGGCCGGTTGCGTGTTTCCTATATCACTTTATTGACCGCCACTGACCACGTTCTCAGGTTGAGCGCCGGATACCAGTGGGAGAGGTGGGGCTACCCTAGAGTTACAGGGAGAGAGCAAGGGACAGGCTGGGGAGAGCTGGCTGGGGATGAGAAGCCTCTGCACAGCGGTGAGCCCCCCTCTCTCCCCCTCGAGGGCCTACAAAGACAGTGGAAAGACATGCTTGTCCTCCTGCCAGTTGTCCCGAAGGGAAATGACAGGGCAGAGGTGTGAACAGAGACACTTAAACACTTTGCTGGAGAGGAAAAAAAAAAAAAAATACACGTTGCAACCCCCCGAAGGTGAGATATTATTAATTAATTATTGGTATTATTATTTCTCCTGCGGTTGCAAGGAACTCATGGCAGGTTCGTCACACGGACGCGGGGTCTTGAGTGTGGGGCTTGGCTCTGCTGCTGTGTGAGAGTAACCAGTTTAACTCTGAGTGGGCTACAGCAATTCTGCAGGGCTTTTCCCCTGTCCCAAGCCTTGCCCCAAGGCTTGGAGCACCAGGAGCCAGCGTTACTCGTGCACTCCTTCCTGCCTGATGGTGGGTACGGGCTACAGCACCGGACAAAGACCCTTTCAGCAAGCACAGCAGCACGGCAGCATTGCCACCCATGCCATCCCCACGAGGTGTAAGCTTCCACGTCCACCAGCCGCTCACCCAGCCCCTCGTTCCACCCAAGGGAAAAGGGGGAAAACAAAAATAAAAAAAAAAAAAGAGGAAACAAAGTGGGGGAGGAACCAACAGAAGAAACCCCTCTAGACATTCACTGATATCTACGGCAAGGCTCTGGGAGCGAGAGCTGCGGGTGGTGGCCGGCGGGCTTAGGAGGAGGGCGCGGAGGTGGGCTTCTCCTCCCGGGACACGGGGATGGGCCTCTCGCTGTGGCCGGCGTCCATGTTGGAGGGGACCTTGGGGCCCGAGAAGGTCAGCATGCCATCGTTGGACAGGGAGCAGGTGATGGCAGCCTGGTCCACGTTGGCGGGCAGGCGGTAGCGGCGGTGGAACTCCCGGGAGATGTAGCCGTGGTCGTCCTGGGAGGCAGTGGGGAAAGGGGGGCAAGGCGTGTCAGAAACCCTCCAGGCCTCCCTTTGTGCTCTCCGGGGTAGATGATACCATACCCCTGAGAAAGGCCCCTGGGACTTAATCCCCTAAGACAAAGAAACCCCTCAGAGCGATGCCCCCACTCCATATCAAAATCTCTGTTATCTATTAGGATTCCTATTGGTTTTTAAAGTTGTTAAGTGGTCGTTTTTTTCCTACTTAGAATTTTAAAGTAATTGGATAGTTCTTTAACTTGCAGTTTTATTGGTTAGAAACTCAATCCTCTAAAAAGCTATAAAAACCCTTTGTTATACTATGTAATCGGATTTTGCTAGCGGAAACCCTTCAGAGAAATAAACTATCTTTGGAACCTCTGCAGCGAAGTCTCAAAGTCTTCTTAGTTAGCTTTGTAACTGTACTGCACCAAGGACTTTTCAGAGCTATCCGGACTTGTAGCAGCAGTTTGAGGCTAGAAACCCCCCTAGCCTTAACAGTGACAGTCAGAGACCCACAGTACCCTGGCTTATGGTGACTCTGCACTGCCAGGACTGCTGGGCACACCTCTGCTGGGTTTAATTTTACAGGTTTGTAGGGGCAGGTGTGCCCCACCACACCTCTGAAGCTGCAAGAGCTGAGCAGAGCAGCAGGGAGGGGTTTTGGCCATAGGTTTGACCCAAGGTTGGGATCTCATCTGGACCTCTGATTTCAAAGGATGCTTGGAGACAAAGTCTGGAGGCCTGGGAAGGTAAAAGCAAGGTGGACGTGTGCACCCATGTATTTATTTACTAGGCTGCAATGCTGTGTCAGCCAAAGTACACAATCCTGGCCCCCTTATTTTTTTGGCCAAAAGAATGAGAAATGCAATTTTTTTTTTTTTATAGTTGGCCATGAGAATAATAACTATATTAAAAAATACATACTGTTTCCAGGCTAGAGCTTTGTCTGGCCAAAAATGTGTATGAGAAGAATTAAACCCCTGCTGGTATAATTCACTTTTCAACCCCCACAGATATTTCCATGACATCCATGTTAAAAGTTTCCAAGCCTGAGGCACTTGGTTGGTTTTCTTTTGTTTTGTTTGCTCTTGCTTTTCTCTCCCAGATTGGCATATGAAAACTGTTTTCACTAAGGATTCTGGCTTATGAAAACTCAGCCATGCTTCAGCAGTGCCAGATGATGTTCTGTGTCTGGCCCAGTGTTATTAGTGAACAATGGACATCGTCATCTGACGGTTATGGAAGATGATGATTGAAAATAAACAAAAGAGGGGTGGATTAGCTTGTTATTGTCAGATATCAGGTGGGGGCTCTATGGGAACAGGCCATGCCAATAATGACAATTCATAATTAACTCCTTCTTCTGATAATTTTTTTTTTTTTCCTTCAGCTGAAAACTGTTGGAAAGAAGGAAAAGGGAGCTGGACTCCCCAGTTGCTCCACCATGACCATCACTTCCACTTACCTGCCTTTCGCTGTGCTTGCCATGGATTTCCACAAAGTCATCAATAATCTTCACACTCAAGTCTTCGGGAGAGAAGTGTTTTACATCCAGCATGATTGTGAACTTGTCCCGATCAGACCTCACCTGAAACGAGCATTGGCACACAGTGAGGCCTGAGCTCTGGGTGTGGAGGCAGCACCAACATCACCACAGATTGAAGGTCAAAAAAGGGGTGGGCTGGCACTTTGTCCTTCTGTGGCCCCCTCAGCGGGGGTCTTCCTCCCATGGAGGGGACCCAGGGACATTGCAGGAGGTGACAGGGTCACCAGGAGCCCATGGCAGGGGTCTGCACCTTGGCTCCTGCTCTGGGGAGAGGTGCTACTCCTTGCTGCTGTTCTTGTGCCCTTTGGCACTCAGTGACCTGTCAGATGGGCCAGGCACAGAGAGAGGATGGAAACCAGTGTAAGGCTCTCTGGTAGGACGTGTTTTGTCCTTTTAGTGATTTATGGTTTCGTTGTGGTCCTAGCTCTGGGAGGAAAGCAATAACAGAGGGCTACAGGAAGCACTTGTACCTGAATTTTGGATCATGGCCCCCACAGCTACATATACCCCTATATTCCCTTCAGAAAATTGTTCCAGGGTCCTTCAGTGAGGGATTGCTAAAATCACCAAGCTCCCAAGGTGGAGGAGAAGGTGGAGGAAGCTCCCACTTGCCAGGGTCCTCTCCCATGGTGAGCTGTCCTCACTGGCACTTATTCTGGGAGCAGCCTTTCTCTTCATCACTACACAGATGATGGGCACAGAGCAACAGAACCAGCCTTCTTGTGCTGGAAACAACCCTCAAGAGGAGCCAAAATGGTTCCTGTTTCTCAAAGGGAAGCTCTGTCCCCAGTGAGGGTTTCCCTTTGTGCCCAAGGGGTGGGTGGGCTGTGCCTGGCAGTGGCTTTGGGGTTGTCCTCGTCACCTCACATGGGACAGCACTGTGAGATGTGGGTGGAGAGGAGTGGCTGGAGGCATAAGGAAGGAGAGGAAGGAAAAGGAGAGGAAATCAAAGGGCCCTTACCTCTGAAATGCCTGACTCCAGCACGCTGCGGAAGAGGGACTGCCTGTAGTAGGGGCTGATAGTGGACGAGAACAAAGGCAGGAGGTCATACTCAAGGAGACCCTCTCCAAAAAACTGGTCGAACAAACGGCTTGGAATGAGGGGTCCCAGAGCACGCTTGAACCAGGGGTGCTGGATGGTAATGTCCATGCTGCTGCTGCTGCTGCTGCTGCTGCTGCTGAGAGCTGTGGCTGCAAGGGGAGAGCGGAAGGGGCAGTGCCGCTGCTGGGGAGACGGCGGTGCCTTGGCTGGAGTGCTCGGTGCAGCCCCAGGGAAGCTCCCCCTATATATACCAGCCTGGCAGAATGAAGGCATTAGCAGGATTCCTCTGGAAAGACATGATCTCATGATGGAGGCAACGTGGTCAGCAGAAATGCGGAGACTGACCTGGAAATGACAGTCTGGTTGGAATCGGTGCCAGATGTCCTGGAGGGATGATGCCAGGCAGCAGGCTGCGAGGCACAGGGTGCCCAGGGGTGCTGGCATGTCCCCTGTGGAACCAAGCAGGCTGAGCAGGACACCCTGGTGGGCATCTCAAAGATGCTTGTGAAAGAGATCTGCTCCGTGGGTCTTCGTAATCTGACCTTGGGTTTCATTAATTTGCTTCTTTTCTGCCCCTCCTTAAAGCAGAAACTCAGTATTTCTTCCAAATAAATGAAACAGCTCTCTTCCAAGCAAGGAGAAAGGATTTGGTTCAGGTTGAAGAAGGGGAAACTTTTTTGTAACATGGTACAAAGTGCCTCTGCCACTCGAGAGGGGCCTGACGCCCCTGGCACAGGGATCATGGCAGGACTGGTAGGGAAGCAGGACTAACAAATGATGAAGAGCACCTTTTTTTGCCTGACAAAACAAAAACTTTTAACAAAAAAATACTTTGGCAAAAGAAAGAAAAATAAGCTTGGTCTCGGACCGTAACATCAGTCCCAAAGCTGCTCTTGAGAGTGTCCCTGTTTTGATTTAGGAGCGATGTGGGAGATCCATTTATCTCATGGTGTCACAGCACAGATCCTGCTTAACATGCATTTCTGGTTACAGCTGTTTTTCATTTCTGTTTCACTTAAAGCCTCCTTTAAGGGGTGATCTGGCACCCTGGGCTGCCGGGCGATGGGCACGGTGCCTGCCGCCGCAGGCTCTGCCAGAGAGCTGAGGTGGCTGGGCAGGGAGAGGGCAGCCAGCTCCACAGCAAGGCTCACAGGCTGTGGCACAGCTGAAACCCCATTTCCATCACACCCAGAGATGCAGGGATTGCGTTCCAGGAGGCTCTGAGCAGCAGGAGCACCCGTGCTGGGAGTCTCGTGCATCTCAGCACCTTCTGCATTCGGCAGAGAACAAAAGAAAAAGAGGAGAGGGCACTTCCCAAAGGTGCTTCAGATATGAGGGGCTGAATCATTCTCTCACATTGTCAGGGACTAAAGGAACCAAGGGTGGCTGAGATCCTGCCCTCTTCTTTGGGAGAAACCAGATCATTCCAGGCCAGAGGAGCTAAACTGAGAAAAGCACTGAGGCTTTTCTATCACTGAGTGATATTCAGCTGAGAATCGCCTGACATCCAGGCACCATGTGGTCTTGGAAAATCCTTGGCCTTGGAGGAATTGTAGGAACCAGAAGATCCTGTTACAGAGGCTTTCCTTCATGAAAAGCAAAAACTTGAGCAGAAAAACACCCCAAACCACAGTAAAGACTGCTAAGAAGACAGACAAGAGCTTAGGTTCCACCTTATGTAGCCCCAGTTAAAAAAGGCCCCATGGTGCAGCCTTGGCTCTCAGATATGAAGGATTTTCTAAAATCAAGTGTCAAAGAGGGATCAATCCCTCCTCAAGCCATGGAGGGAAAAGCCACAAGAGAAAGACCTAACCCCTCATTTATTCCCATTGTACCTTTTGTTTGAGAAATTAAGGGAAAGCAAACGAGTCATAAAGCACTACCAAGATTTTCCTTCAAGAACTCTGTGAGATTCGTCCTGGCAGAGAAAAAAAAATCCCTCCTCAGCCAGGCAGTTCCAGAGACCTGCTAACCTGTATTTATCCAACAGGCAGCAGTGACCTGATGCAGAATGCATCACCTGATGTGCAGGGTAAGAGGAAAAATGAGAGGAGAGACACGGGAACAAGTTCAAATCCTGAAGCACTCACTGGAACACACAAAGCGAGTTATTTATTTGGCTGGTAGAGGAACTGTGGGAACTGTGCTCACACAGAAGGGGAGAGAGATCTGGGGGTCTGACAGACCATTTGGGCCCCAGGGAGGGGGTGAGGGGTGTTGGGAACATCCTCTGTGTGTTTCCCAAATCAGGGTTATGCACACAATGGCAGGATCCTCTCTGGGCATCCTTCAGTCCTTACAAAACTGCCAAACCCTTGAGCTCTGACCTCCAGTGTGTTCCCCAGATTATTCCCTGGGTTATTGAGGAGGAAGGAGGGAGCCCAGGTTGCTCTAAACCCAATCCAACCAGGCCTTGAGCACTTCCAGGGATGGGGCAGCCACAGCTTCTCTGGGCACCCTGTGCCAATGGGCAACATACAGGTAACCAGTATGTTCAGTGAGATGGAAGGAATTGGCTCTTTAGAGAAAAATGAGAAATTTGTCTTCAACTGAATTTTATCTGAAATTATGTATATTACCACATATTCAAATACTTGAAAAGCAGCAGCCAGCTTTGTGGTTTTATGTCTTTACTTTCTTCTGGACCTACATTTTCATGGCTTTCCCTAGAATTAATCATATCCATATGTCTTGGACAGACATTTTTGTCTCTTGTGGGCAAAAGTATTTCACTGAAATGTAAATTTCATTTACAGGGGTTTTTTTCTGATGCAGACTTCATAATGTCTCTGGGAAAAAAAAAAAACAATCACCTGAGATGCATCACATGTGACTTCCAATGGTCTAAAACTTGTGTGTCCTGTTCAAATGAGTTGTCCATCCTGCCTGTCCAGTCAGTGGAGGGACAGATGCCTCCACATCACACCATCATGTGGGTGGGTAGGAAAGGTGAAATGAGATTCCTTTCAGCAGTGTCTGTATCTCAGAAGGCAATTCTAATTCCAATCTTCTGCACAAGCAAAGCTGGTGAGAATAATCCCATCCAGTGGGAATTTGGTATGAGAAGAGAAAGTGATCATTTTGCATCAGTTCAGCAGACCAGACCTCACAAGACACACAACATTTGAGCATCATTATCACCTGCTGAGCAAAAGCAGTGAGATTTGTTGGTGGAAATTGAATGGAAGAAAATTAATGCACATGGTCACGAGCACATCCAAGAGCAATGCATCAGAGGCAATTTTTTCCAAAGCTTCATTGCAAGTTTAGAATGTGAGTCAAACTGAGAAAGTCCTCCAGAATGTTCTGCTGTCTGGCTTACCTTTGAAATAACCCCCTCCCAAACCATGAGTGTAATTTCCAGCATGTGAGTGAGACATTTAGTAAAGGATAAACTGAACAAATCCCAGACCACGTTCCTCAGTAAAGCTGCCATCAGCAGTCAAGCACAGCCCTTCAGCTGTGTTTAGCTGCTCTCAGTTTGTCTGCACGACTGACAAACTCCCACCTCCCCACTTCCAGGTGAGCCCAGGGCTGTCTCCAACCCCCTTGCCAAGCTCTGTGCGAGCCCAGGGTGAAGAAAAAAAGCAAATATTGAAGAGGAGCACCCTGTCAGGTTAGTGACTAGTCAGCAGTGACTGTGGAGGGTTTGTAGGAGATTCTGAAGTGCTGATGGAGCAGGGGTTCCTGTTTCCCACTGGTTTGTTGTTGGTCTCCAGCCCCAGGAGAGCCAAAGAAGGCAGGCTCTGCTCTGATCTGCATTTCCTCTCAAGTCCAGTGTACCCTGTCACCCTGCAGAGGATGCAACTCTTCAGACAGGTCTCATGGAAAACAGGAATGCATCTCAGTGCTTTTTCTTTCAAACATACATATCAACCCCCAAAACACAACTATACTCATTTAAAAGTTCCTCTGTGTTTAGATATCAGCTGTTTAGTGATGATATAAGGGACTGTGCAATCTCTGGCAATATTTAATGAAAAAAATATTGCAGAATGCCAATCAGACTCTTTCCACTTCACAGAAATCTATGAGTTACAAAAACAAGATCATGAGAGGTACACGAAGCTAGAGTAAATAATAATGTGATTTTTTTGCAAGTTTTCTTCCTGAAGTGGAAAATACTACATAACATGTGTAAGAAAGCTGGTGAGTGGGGAAAAGAAACAAAAGACCATGTTTTTCTTAATCTTGCATAGACCAAGCTTTGGAAAGGATGCAAGAAGTCAGGATGAAGTCATAGAAGTCAAATTGCAAGCAGTCAAGCAGAAAGGGCAGGGTCACTCATGGTTATCAGTTTTGGCTGCTAAGCACTTACTAAAAGCTTTCCCTAAAAATGATCATAGAGCATTTGTTTCTTTCTTTCTTTCTTTTTAAGGGAAGAGCCCTTTCTTTATAAGACTCGTTTCCCGTTAATCATGGTCAGGAGCTTCAAACCTTTCCACCATGGGTGGAGCTGGGATGCTGATGGAGGAGGGAGCAGGTGATTATAATATCATTTCCCTCCCCACCAGACAGCATGGAAAGCAGGAAAGCAGCGATTCTGATGAGTTCTGAATGCTGTTGATATCTTGCTAAAGTTTTTAAGGGATAGGAGGAAGGGAGCCCACGTTATCAGGGCAGTTTGCACGATGCTTATCTGGGGTTGGGGATGCAGGGCAATGCAATGGGAGGTCTGGCTTGGAAAATGGCAGGTGCTATTTTTTTAAAATTAGATTAACTTTATTAATTAATTAATTTTATTTATTAATTAATAGTGATTCTTATTAAAAGCAAAGAACACTTGAAATCAACTCTTGGGGGATAGCTCCCTGCAAAAAAGAGGCCAGTTAGTGGGAGGGTCACTACATGCTGAGCACCTTTGGAAAAACAAACAAACAAAAAACCAAACAAAAAAACACCACCAAATGGGGCTTGCTTTGCTTTTAGAGAGAGACCAGCATATCCCTCGAGAGCCCTGCAAATTCCCATTTCTCTCAAAGAGCCCTGAGCTGCCCAGCTGGGAGCAGGGGAGCAGCCCCTGCCCTCCAGACTCCTGTCTAAGCTTGTCCTGGTGCAAACCACCACAACTCTCAATCCCCTCACCTCTGCAGCTCCTCCCTAATGAATGGCCAACCCTGTACCCCGAGTTTTGTCCCAGGTGGTCCCCACTCACGCTGACAATGCTTTTGTCTCACAGGGATTGTGGTTGCAAAGCTGCTGAACACCAGAGCCAAGGAAGGAGCAATCACAGAGGGGACAACCCGTGGAGGGGACATTTTTAGTTTTCTACTGACAAAGAAGTCTTCACCTCACCATTTTTAAGGCATAACCCTCTGTTTTACTGCTGTGATTCTTTTTCTACTCCAACATCACCTTTTTGCCCATTTTAGAGGGATGAGGCAATTTTCATTTTACAGTTTACAGCAATCCACAGTCAGCTTTACAATTCAGCTGTACACTGGAAAAGTTAAACATCCACTCTACTTATCCTAAGACTGATATTTATTTTATCTAAAGAATTTATATAATATCAACAGTCTGCCTTGGTGCAGCCAAAGAGGCTTAAAAAATTACTAGCAATCCCTTTTTTCCACATCAGAGCTCACATCCTAAACACTGAACAAATCCCATCAGTGTTTAGGGCACATAATATCATTGTTGTCAAATCAATGGTGAATTTACGTGCTGCTAATCCTTGGCACTTAGTCAAACAAGCTCAGCAAGTTTTAGCAGCACAATGCATTTTATGTTTTCATCAATGGATTTGCATAGGGAATGAGGGATGCTCTTTGCTTCCCAGCCTGCAGCAGCTCCCAGAGAGTGGGAGATGTGGAGAGAGCATCTCACCCACACCCAGAGAGCAGGAGAACGGGGACAGGGGCAGGTTTGGAAGTTTACAGCTGCTAAGCAGTGATGCTTCTCCCCATCTGTAGATCTCAGGTGAGTATCATCCTGTAAAACGATTTGACAGAGACAATTTCAGCCCTTTTCACTCCCCTGGTCCTTTCTGTAAATAAAACCATCTCGCATGCAACTCCACAGAGCTTGCAGCTGAGAGTTCCCCTGCCTTGCAACCAGATCTCATCTCCCTGAACTTTCCACGGCCCCTCATCCTGCTGTATAGAATATTCCCTTGGCTCTGGAAATTAGACCCATTTTTATTTTCAGAGCAGACAGAGCGTAGGGTTGTTTTGTGACGTAACGTTTACTCATCTAAAGCAAATAATTATGGCAAATGATGCAACAGCTTGAGGAATTAAAATCTTGGCTATTTTTTCAGAAGAAAGGAGAAATTATGTCCATTCTTGGTTTGGTATGAACCTAAAAAAATTGAATGAATAAATAAATAAAATATCTCTTCAGATAGAGACCTCCCCAAAAATAAATCACAACTTGCTATAACTTTGAATTCATAGAGTAATTTTCTCTTTCTTCTAGTGTTCTTGACTGTTTACATGTGGGTTATTTCTTCACAGTCCTCATGAGCATTCCTGCACTGAGCAGATCATCCTACAGAGCCCATTGCAGGGTGATCATACAGAATTTTCTTCTCCACAGGATTGATACCCAGCCTTTGCACTGGGAAAGTATGGAATACAGGGAGGAGGGGGCAGCCAGGAAGAAGAGTGAGTAGCCAGAAAGAAAAGTGGCTTTATCTGCTGGTACAGGGGAAGTGGTGCTGATGTAGTGGGGAAGGAGAGGCAGGAGGAGGATGTAGGTCTGGAGGAAAGAAGACTGGAAGAGAACATACCGTGGATAGAGAGTGGTCTGATCAGGACAAGCAGCTCTGTAAAAGGCATTCTGCAAACCCTGTCGTGACTTGGTCATTGTACAGTGAACAACCCAGTCCTGGTTTGAGTCTGCCTCTGTCTGAGCAGGGCTCGGAGGGGAAGCACTAAACACTGAATGCAGACATCACTGCATGAATCAATTAACCCAGGAAAGCTCCAAAAACTGCCTGGTGATGCTGCAGTAGCTGTTTAGTGCTCAGGTGCAATGGGGCACTGGGAATTGAGCTGTTTGTCAGGGCAGATTGGCTTGCAGAGATGATGGACAGGACAAGAAGGTGGCACCAGACCTGACAGGGACACTGCTGAAGGGGGTTTGCACAGGCAAGGCTTGTTATTGATTCAGCCTAGAGACCTGCTGGCACTACAGACACTGAAACCAACTTGATTCTCCACTGTGTACACAGGCTACCTCTATAATTAGGTTCTTTGAAGTTAAACTAGAAAACCTACAGTGATTGGACAACACACATCCAGAAATTGCTCCAAGGACAATGTCCATTCACAGGAGTGAATCTGAACCTGCAGCAGGTTTAGAAGTACCTGTGCAGCACCACAGGATCTGCAAATCTCCCTGTGCTGAGGAGAAACACAAAATAATCACAGCTTTTATCTGGCTTGCAGAGACAATGATCCCTGTCTCTCACCCCTGGATGCCAGACGAGTCTGTTAGGGTGGCAGCTGTCTGGTGACTTGGAGAATTTATTTTTACAGCAGCTCAGTGATGGGAACCTCAGGGGGAAAAAAAAAAAAAAAACACCCCTTGGCGGAGAAAAGACCCTAATGAACCATTTGTCTAAGCTGCTGCCAAATCCTCTTGCTGGATTTGTGTGCACTCATGTGAGGATGAGCATTAGCAGGAGGGTGGTGGAGGTTAGCGGAGGGAAGATTAGCAAAGCGCTGAGCCCGGCTCTGTGCGTCACTGCGCCCAGGCCTGACCCCAGCGGGGCTCCTCAGCTGCTGCTCTGCATCCCCAGGGCACGGGGCAGAGCCACACCGAGCCAAAATCCCCCCCTGACGTCTCTGGAGGAGCTTGTGAGGCAAGCAGAGCACACGGGCACGCTCCGGGGGAGGACACGCAGGCTAGGGGATAATCGAACTGGAGAGCATCACGTTTCCCAGGCTGGAACCCACAGCAAAGTGCTGTGCTCAGATGGGATCAGTGGTGCTGCTGACGCTACACCAGCGGCCGTGGCTCTGCTGTGTATAATTAAGGTTAAATGATAACGATTGTCACAGCATCTGCAGTCTGAAACAACCCCTCTTTTCACTTTTCTTCTTTTTTTCCCCCCCTTCCCAGATGTTTAATGCATTTTGTCAAAAGGTCATAGCTGGGGGGCCAAATATAGTGAGGGAAAACAAGCAAACAGAAAAATCCCTGCTGCAGCTGCTGAGTAAAAGAAATAAAAGAATTTGTATGTTAGTTCTGGGAAAAGTGGTGCAGTGGAGGGGAGTTGCAACTGTGGGTGCAATGACAGAAGGGAAATTCAGAACAACCATTTTTAAATGCAAGGTCTCAAATCTAAACTCACAGCGTGCAAAGATGAAAGTATTTGAATAACATTTCTCACTCCCTAGGCTGACACAGTGACCTGTAGATCACAGAGGGGCTTTTCAGTGACACAAAGAGGGTGCTCTCAGTTATAAAGGTTTAAGTAATGCACTTTATGATCAGCTGTGGATGGAGGAGAATGGTTCTGGAGCCTTCTCATAGCTTAGCATAGATGAGCAAATCAAACTGCAGTCCCTGGCCCAAGGCTTGGTGTTCTTTCTCCACCTAGAGCACAACAGGAGGAATGTTCTGCAGCCACACACAGAGATCTGAGAGGTAACTCTCCTTCAGTGATAGCCACTGTTTTGCCACTGATTGAGCATGTTCAACCTTCCTTTGCACCTCCAAAGTCTTGTCCTGCTCTCTCTCTGACTCTCTAGTTTTATTCACCAGGATATCTGTGTATTCCTGTGCTGTGGAGTGATTAAAACCTGTCAGTGCTGTTCAGTCTTCCTCTGGGTCTGTGTTGCTTTACAGACCTGTTCCAGCTGCCTGCTCTTCCCAATCCAGTTAAAAGCAGGCTCCATTCTCTGAAGGCCATGAAGATTTCACTGCTTTTATGTCCCTGTTGTGCCTGTCCTCTTCCTGTCCCAGCCTGTTTTGGAAGCTAGCTCCTGTCCCAGGGATGACCCAAGCATAAGAAGGATAAGAAAAGGAGTGCAGACATTAAATCATCCCTGTGGTAACAAAATGTGGTCCTGGGGGCTCCATCAGCTGTGTTCCTCTGGAGGGTGGGCAGGAGACATTCCTCACCTGCAAGGAGATATTCACACTTCGGTGCTGATTACCCTGGAAAGGGGAAAAGGGGATCCAGGCATGACCACCCTGGCTGTAGCACTGTGCCCACTCCAAAGATGTGTAAAGAAAGCATCCACAGAGGGCAAAGGGACGTTTTCCTATGGGAAAAGTATTTCTGAGAGTCTCACAGCTCACTCTGACACACAGCACCCCTCCTCCTGCTCTTCCAACCCACACCACTAAACTTAGCCAGTCCCTGTGCACTCTGTTTCTCTTCTCATGCACCCCTTTCTTCTGGAGTTTGGGGGGTTCTTTTCTTTCTGAAGACAAGAGTTGTAAGAGGTTGCAACTGTGAACAAGCCAGTCCTTCAGCCACTGTGCACTGCTGCATTGTGACACTTCATTTGCAAGGGATGGGTTATCTTGGCCTTCAAAGATCCACTTTGGTTGAAGAAATCAACAATCAGCCAAGAGAATACCTGCTGTGATCAATAAAATATATTAAAAAAAAAAATTTGGCATCTTTAAGAAAATGAGGACAACCTTCCCAAAAACTGCATCTGTCCCTCTGGGATTCCCAAAACCAGAGAATTCCAGGCCATGTGAGTAGAAGTGCAGCCCTTGTAAGGGTGTGTGATAAATGTCTTCACACCAAGCAGAAGGGATGTGTCCCTTCTCCAGTGAATGTTATTCTAAGGGTTTGGACATGGCTGCTTCATGGCTTACAGAGGTTGGCAAGGGCTTTTTATCTCCATAAACTGTAGCACAGGCAGTTTTTCCAGTGTGTTCACAGCGTATCAGATGCAACGTGCAGCCTTCAGCTGAGATCACAATATGCTCTACATCCATTTAACATCTATTCCCAGAGGCTGTCACACTGCAAAGTTGGCTTTTCCTTTACAAAGCACTCAGGCAAAATATGCTCCAGGGTCTGAAAATCTGCACGGCTCTGGAAGGGGTTCAGCGGGGTCCTTGTTACCACTCCCAGGCTCGTGTAAAAGGCTTTTCCACACCTCTGAAAAGCATCAGCACCCAAACTGCCAAGATGGCCCGAATTAGTTAGGAATCTCATCCATCCCAGCCACTTGCTCTGTAAGCTGTCCCTACATAAGGGATAAACATAGGTGCCTCATTCTCACCCTTAAATCACATCTGATTTTCCAGGTGTTCATCTCCCAGCTCATTTCGGTCCATAGACAATTAGATTTTCCCAAGCAGCCCCCAGGAATGGACCACATTCTTTTAATACCTGGCACAAAAAGGGAAGAGGTGGGAAAATCGAGTTATCAACCAAACAAAAGAAGGTGCAAAGGAAAGAGCTGAACTTTCACAGGTGCTGCTGCCTCGTTTGACACCTCTTTAGCTTATCTCCAGACAGCAGTACCCTCTGGAGGTAAGCACTGGTTTTAACTTGTCCCTACAGCATGACTTCTCAACCCATGTTCGTTCCCTAAACCGTTCCAACTGCAGTGGGAAGTCCAGCTCCAGAGCAAAGCCCTGTTTTGTGACCCTCATTCTAAACACCCTACATTGTACAGAATCCAGAGCTGAAAGCCTGCTGCATCCTCAGCCAGGGAGCCTCCTGTCCTCCCACGTGTGGCACGTTCTGAGCTCTGCACCAAGTGCTCCACTAGCCCAAACGTGGCACACACAGCCCCCAGCTGGATCTGTGCTGCAGATGGCACTCTGTGCTCCACCGGCCACAGGGATACACCAGGGATGGGGAATCACCAGGAAAAATGAACAGAGCAGCAAATTTTTCTCTCCCAACTTTTAGCTGGAGGTGGGAGTGCTCAGGACCAGACACACACTATATCTACCACATCAAAACAGAGTGAGGAATGACAGCCTGTAGGATTTGACCTTGTTAATCCAGATGTTTAGTAGAATATGTAATTAGACAGCAGCTGTAGGTGAGCCTGCATTGATTTACCTGCTCAATACCCAAGCACTGCTAACAGGACATTTTTGCAGCCATGATTTCAGGACCACTTCTGGTCTAGAAGCACAGCAAAATTCCCATGACATTCCAGTGAAGACAACTGCTTAGGAAAGCAGTTTATATGGGGGGAAAAAAACAAGCAGGCTCTTTTGTAGGCATTGGCATACTGATGAAAGTGCCATGGATCTTGCCTTAGGGTGCTCATTGCAGCTGCCCATTTGTTGAGAGACAAAGGGCACAGAGAGCCTGTGTGGAAAAGGGTTGGGAAGGGCATGTGCTGCTGCTCTGCCCCTGCAGAGATGGAAGTGGTTGGGTTTAATGACTGCCACACAGGTAGAACAGCAATCCCTCTTCACCTCTTGGAGGTGATTCCCCATTCACAGAATCACAGAATGGTTTGGGTTGGAGCTGGATCCACTGTCTGTGTCATTGGGGAAGCCATGCAAGAGCCCTGGGGCCAAGGCAGAGCCTGAGCCCCTCATCCCTGTCCTGCAGCTGGACATGGAGCCAGTGCACAAAACTCCTGTCTCCAGTCAAGATCCACTTCAAGGTGGTGAACTGTAACAGTGGTGGGAGTTTGCACCACTTATTCAGTGGTTTGTCTCAGTTTCTTCTGTCTTCACCCAGAGCCAGGATTAACAAATACACTAAGGAAACAGATTTTCTCGTGTTTGGACTTGGTTGTTTATTAAATCTTATCAAAAAGTACAGAGAGTTCAGCAGCACTTCTAGCCACCTGCTAGAAGCGAAGAAAATGGAGGGAGAATCCAGCTGCTACAAGGTCTCTTAAAGCTAAACAGTCCAATAGAGAATTAACACCTATATTATTTATCCTTTTAACC
>JANRGV010000051.1:108189545-108212777 GCA_024734035.1 Alethe castanea
GCCTCCTGCCAGAAAGCGCCTCCTCCTCCTCCTGTTCCCCTTTTGTTCGTGTCCCTGAGCCTCGCAGCAGCCTGAGAGCTCCCGCTCTGCTGCAAGGACAGCGACTGGTTATTTCTCCCCCCTCCCCAGGGTGCGGAGGATTTCCCCGACTGCTGCATCCTGATCCTACAGGCTTCTGCCTGCAGCCTTCCACGCGTCCGGGAACGCCTCTAGTTTCTCTGGTTGTTGGAAGCACACACACAAAACCCTCCTAACGAAAATTTGGTCACCATCGGCCTGACCAAACCGGCGTGTTTTTCCACTCGTAAAAATGAAAAGGGGGCATCGATGTGCTACTGGACTAAATTACTCTTGTCAGCCCCTGGCCGTGGGGCTTCTGCTCTGCTCTGTAGTGCTGCCATTCCAGGAAAGCAGTGTCGGCAGCCTCTCTTTTGAGCTCTGTTACTGTAGCATCCTTTCACACAAAGGAGATACATAGGAATTTAATGCATTACAGTTTCAGAGTTTTAATCAGGCATGAAATTCCTGTGCAGCTCTTGTTTTCTGTTAAAAACAGCAAACGGAACCTTCCAGAAGGTGCTGAAGTTGGAGGCACTATTGGAAATTTTGTAGTTAGGTATTTCTTTTTGTTTCAGGTTAGAGTTCAGAAAAGACAGTAAGTATTTTATAATGCTAAGTGTTTGTTTTCAAAAACATAATGAAGAGTGAGCATGTTGCAATTTGACAATAGAATGCTTTGCTAGAGATCAGATGTGCTTTAGTAGTTTAATAATTCTCCCCTCCATGAGTTGATGTTGGTTACACAGAATTGCAGAAAATAATTGGTGTTAATTATGGGAATAATAATTTTTCTTCCAGGAGAATTCTAATATTTCACTTACCCATATATAGCCCATAGTAGTTTTCTTGCCCTTCAGAATTTTGCATTTCCCAATCAAGGTAACTAAACTCCTTGTGGTTTTCTTTCATCATTCTGTGTGAATTACACCTTTTTGTGGGAGTTTTAGTAGCATTTCTAAACTCGGATCATTATCAAGGTGCCATGAGATGGATCATTCAAGAAAAGCTTGTGGTTTAAAACAAAAAGCAGCTTACTCTTAAAATCATTAATTATGTTCATGGAAATGGCTTAAATAAATGGATTAATTTTGCTTATGTGTATTCTTTCTGTAACACGATTTTCTCTTTCCTGAATTATTTTGGATACTGTGTTGGTAGCAGCCTGAGTTACCCTTAGAGTATAATTTAAACAGGTGGTTTATAAAACATGAGAGAGGTGCAGCTATGTCAGTTTTAAAGCAGATTTTATTGCCTGGACCCGGGGCTACATCAACTCAGCCACAGAGCTCCCTGTGTAAATTTTCAGACGTTTTTCTTGTTACTTTCCATCCCATCACCCACTGAAACTGATGTAAAGACAAGAATGGAGAAGCGGAAGAGTAAAACAGAGATCACTTCTGTGTGGTGCATCATGAAACCACTTTGGGGGAAATTGGTCAGATACTGGCTGTAAATTAGGGGTAAAAGGGTTTGGACAGGTTTGTTGGAATGCTTTCCTGTACGGTTTTGATGTGGGCTTTTTTGTGTGTTACTTCTCCACATCAAGATAAAGACATTTAGGGCATATGCTTTTTTTGCAAATTAATGTCTTCTGTGCCAGTGTTTAACTACCTTATTCATTTTTTCTTGCAGAGTCAACTGCTCATTTTATTTCAAAATTGGAGCTTGTCGCCATGGAGACAGATGTTCTCGGTTGCACAACAAACCAACATTTAGCCAGGTTTGTTTCCCCTTTTTTCTCTTTCTTGTGGAAGTATATTCTTGCTTCTTTAAAACATAGATTCTCAGATGCAAGTGAATAATTACCAAGCTCCAGATTAATTAGTTCAGTTTTAGCCCCAGTTTATCTGGGTCTTTGCTTTTTTTGGGATATTCCATTTACTTCTCCCAGCATTTCTAATTATCTCCTGTCACCCTTAATGGCTGCAGGAAGCGATGCTGTTGTAAGCTTGCCTGTAGTAGAGACCAACCAGTGCTAACTTTCAGGTGAGTGTGCCTTCTCAGTGGTGTTCAGGCACTTAAACCATCCCAGAGTTTTTAAATCACAGACAATGGCAGCGCTTTCCACCTGTCCCAAGGTGGGAGCTTCCATCTTTTATGCATATAATAGAGGAAAACTAATTAGTGAATGAAAGTGGTTCATCTGTCATTACATTTGCTCTCTGACCCAGGCTCTTAAGTTTCAAGAGTGACTTGCATACTCCATTTGAATGTGGAAGAAATGGTTTATTGAAAACCACTTGCCTGGTTGCTGAGGGTGAATTGTCAGTTGGCATGACAGATTATTTAATCTTTGGCTCAGTGAATATTGTTAAGAGACATGATGTGTGACTGCGTGTCTGCCAGAAATAAAAATAAATTTGAAAAGATGCAGGGAGTGGCAGGGTTTTCATTATTATGAGTTGTACAGTATTCACAAATTACATTCCTGGAGAAATGTGTGTTTTCCCTCTTTCTGTCAATGCTGATTGTCAAGGTACACAGATAAATTTCTTTGGGAATTTTGTACCTGAGGGATAGTGCTTTTGAAAGTTAGTGTACTTTTAACTACAGCAGTTTCAACTGCAGTGGTTTTAACTACAGAGAAAAAGTTCACATGACAGCAGAATCTTCTGCAAGTTCATCTAATCTGCTTAGGAGCAGAGTTGATGAGAAATGTGGGCTGATTTTGGTTTGGGGAGAAATTAGAGAGTACTATCCATGTGACAGGTTCAGAGCTATGATCATCAAGTTAAACCATGAGTGGGCAGGGGGATTTCTAGGGCAGAATGTCAAGGTTACTGGTGTATAGAGACTTCTGGTACTTAAGCAATAAAAACTCCTCTTTGCTTCTGGGATTTTAAATTATTTTAATGCAGATATTATATTTCAAAAGAGTATTGTCCATTTTCAGAACTATCCCGAGTTACTGACCTACATGGAGCACAAGTTGAAGTGCAGTTGGTTATTTAGAGACCCAAATTTAGGTCATTGGCTACAAAAAAGTATTTCTAAAGCAGGCAGCTTCCACAGTAGTTGTCTTTTAAGTTAAAAAACCCTCAAAAACCTAACAAAAAACCCCACGACCTTTACATCTTTTTTTTTTTTTTACCAGTAGAAGTTTGTGTGCAGCTCAGCTTTCTGTCAGAGCAGCCTTTAGCTTTGCCTTAGACTCTGGTTAGCAATGCCAGCTGAAGTGGGTCAGCAGGGCGTGTCCCATTCATCCAGGGATGTCTGGGACTGCACCTTGTACCTGGCAGCTGCACTGTGACATCTCCCTGGTCCCTGGCAGTGTGTGGGGTCTGCAGAAATCTTTATCTGTGTGCAGGTTGACAATCAGCTGTGATAGAAAACAGAGCAGAGATCTTGCTAAATCGTAGGTTACCAGCACAGTATTTTAACCTTGTGCAGCTCTTGCTGGTGCAGCTACTTTACAGAAGAGCTGTGTTTGAAAGGTCACACAATCCAGGGTGATCAAATTACCCCCAGTCAGCAGAAACACCCTAACAAGTAGGCTAAAGCATAGGTAGTTTAAACTTGGGCTATGGAAGCACAAAGCTTTGGTTGGTATGGCTGGACCCATCATAAAACAAGTGTGTGATTTTTAAATGTGGTGTTGCAGTTGTATTTTTTTTACATGTTAAATGGGTAGCATCTGTAGGTGTGACATTGCTGGTCCTGTGACTTCTTTAAGCTCTGAATTCTTATTGTGACTAATAATAATAATCATAATGTCTAAGCTAAAGTTACTTGGGGATTGCCATTCATACTGACTAACATTGAGCTTGTATTTTAAGTAATCAAATCTCAAATTTTGAGCTGCTTACAGTGATATGGACGTTTGGAATTTTTTTGTAATATTAGTTTACTAACTTAAACATGGTTTGTTTTTTCAGACAACTTGATTTTAAGAAGAACGGTACAAATGTAAGGTTTCAAGTCTGCCTGGGCTAATTCTTCAAGTAAAAAGCAGAAGGGCTAAAAGGATATTGTCCTTATTTGAAGGATCGGAAACATGTGAACCTATGATGCTATTATATTATTTAAACAGAAATTCCACCAAGAAACTCCTGATGCACAAAACGGGATGTAGCAGTTGCCTAAAGGCCTTATGGTCTGGTGTAGCATTTTGGACACTGTGGCATTATGTATTACATGCTGTGCACGTAACACTTATTTTTTTCCCCCCCTCGACTCGCAGTAGTGAATCTGGTCTCGAAAGTTTAGGCATCTCCAGAATACCTCATGTGACATTTTAGGTTACTGGGCCTCACACCTCCCATTTTGAGGATAGCTGTTGAGACAAACGCAGCTCTTTCTTGGTGGTTAATTAAAACTGTTTTCATAATATGATGGTCTGGATGCAATTTTGGAAGATACTCTGCAAATACAAAAGGAAGTCTAGAGGATAAAATATGACTTTTAGCTGTTTGCAAACAAGTTGTCTCTTTGCAATTGTCTATTATATGCACAGCAGCCAGTAGAATTCCCCTTTTTATTTTTTTTCCCCGCAGACCATCTTGATTCAAAACATCTATCGTAACCCCCAAAACAGTGCACAGACGGCTGACGGCTCACACTGTAAGTCCCACAGTTGGAGAAATTTTTTTAAAGAATGGTGTTAAAGAGCCCACTCCTAATTATGAGAAAATAATGTTGGCTTCTGAGCTGCTGACATAAAGCTGTTGCAAACAGGACAAGTGACGGAACTCTTCTTGCGCACAGATCAAGAATTTGTGGAATGTGTGCAATTCTGAGTGCAGAAAGGACTGCACAAATTGGACTTGATGCAGATTCCCTTTTGTGTTGCAAAGTGAAACTTGGTTACTTAGTAACACTGGATTTTTTTGAAAGGGTTAAGCTGCAGGCATTTCTCAAATTCTTGATTTAACACCCCCCCCCCAAAAAAAAAATAGGTATAATGTGATGTACGGTAAGTCCCAAAACTGGGTTTTCTTTCATCTTAACTTTTTTAGGAAAATGGAGATTTCATGTTATGCTCTAATTATTGTATTACTTCCTTTCGTGGGATTTTGCTGCTAAGAAGCCATTCAGTAATACCAAATTAAAATTACTATGCTTGCAGTGTGAGCGCTATGTTTGGATGCTGCTTATTTTCAGAGCTGTCTGAAATGATGCAAAACCCCTCTATAGTAATATTGGCGAATGGAGTGAAATTAAGAATACAATAATGGAGCATCATGAGATCTCTATTGCTTTACAGTGTTAGGTTGATAGAAAGGTCACCAGCTAAGTGCAAGTTCTCCTGCTTGGGAGAGAATAACCACCTCTCTTTCAGCACAGACTCGGCTAAAGCGACCCTAAAGGAAACCAGTTTCTTGTTAAAATTATTTTCCATAATATAAAGTTGTTGCGTTTTGTATTTCAGACCATTGCCCTCTTGAACATTTACCGTAACCCTCAAAACTCTTCCCAGTCTGCTGACGGTTTGCGCTGTAAGTTCATACAAGTTCCTTCACTGGTTCCCTGGGCTTGATTGTCAGAGCTCAGTGTCGACTTAAGCTGGTCTGCCATTTTAGTTTAACAGATCAAACTGACCACATTTCGTTACATGTGTTCAAAACAAACACAAAAAAAAAACCAAAAAAAAAAAAATTTTTTTCTTCCCCTACCTTCCTCCCTACTCCCAAAATTATGAGGGGAATTTGAATAACAACTATTAAATCAAAAAGGGTTGAAATTGTACTTCCCCTGTGAAGCAGTGTTGGTTGCACTGCTTTCTTCCTGTCACCTCTCTCCCTGCCAGTTGCCTGCATCCTAGGAATGGTTTTCTGTATGTTTTGTGCTATCCATTAGGTTCCACTGTCGAAAAGAGCAGGACACTGACACGTTGACTTCATCCAGAACAAATGTCCTGCTCTGTAAATGTTAAGAGAACTTGAACTGAAACCTTTCAGACTGCATGCATTAATTTGTCTTAGGTTAATGCAGCTTCCATTTAGGGAGTGCACTTTGGAAGAACACACCATGACTGACTAGCCCCTTCTGGCAGCTGTCCTTTTTGGATGGGTGCATGCTTAAAATTCTTTCCATGCTTTGAAAATTCAAATTCCAATGCCATTTGGCATATTTACATAAGACAAGTATTTTTTTTAAAGTACTTTTGAGGAGGGGAAGGCATTTGGGTATGGTCATGAAGTAATTTAATGTCTCCTCCTGAGATCCAAATGGGCATAAGCAAACACACTTCTTGTGAGACTGGCAGCAGTTAATGCCCAGGATTGTTGATCGGCGATTAACTGACTTATCATTGTAATTGAATCATCAATATTAGAATAAGATTAAAAAAAAAAGTTTTAGAACCAAAAAAGGGTCGGTGTTCTTTTCTAACTAATATTTCTTGTTGAAGTGAGTATTGACTGTGTGGTAATAAAGCTTTGTTTGGCTATCCTTTTTTTATTTTTTTTTTTTTTACTGTTGGTTTATAGACTAGTTCAGATTAGTTACCAGCATTTGATTAGAAGGGCTTTGTGAATCAGCCACTAACTTAAAATTCACCACTGTCTCTTGCATCTAAAAGGAATAATGGCTCGATTGTGTAATTTGTGTTTTTGTCAAACAATCAAGCTGGACATGTAAATGAGCTGTGTCATTTTGTCTAGATGCTTGACCAGTTCCATTGGTTTGTAGGCTCTCTCCTTGCAGAATCTTAGTAGTTAACACTGTTTCAGTAGACCAAAACATTTCCAACTGGGTGTTTCTACTCTCCCTGAACTCTCAATGCGCTGGTAACTAATTTGCACAGAGTTACAGCAGTTTGGTCTGTGGAGCTGTTTAGATTTACAGCTGCAAGAGTCGTGCACAGATCCTCCAGTGTTGTAAACCCAACTCTAGTTTGTTGTGACAAGCAAGTAGCTGTGTGCCAGAGCCTGACTGTACCTCCTGGGGTAGAGCTGGAGCTCTGCAAGCAGTAGGTTTGCTGAAACTCCTGGCTCCTTGGTTTTTGATATTTGTCCCTACTTAAGTATTGCATGTATTTTAAATGGATAACTTGGGTAGCTATTTAATGCCTTGTCATTGTTGCTTAACTGTCTTCCTTTCTATTGCCGTCGTAGAGGATTAACCTTAGTTTGGAACAGCAATAGTTTTCCTCAGTATTTTAATTAGTAATTGGGCTTCTCATGGTTCAGATACCAGTAGCCCTGGAATATGGATGTTTGCAAAGCCTGTGCATATGTATGCTTCCCACTTTAGAGGGTTATTGAAGCAGTCATTAACTAACTGTTGCCTGTGGTCTCCTAATTTGACAAAAAAAAAGTTGTTAGCGCTTGTCTATCTGGTAAAAAGTAGTTACTCCCACTGAGGCTCACAGAGCTCCTGTCTGATACCTTTAAAAACAAAACAAAAAAATCCTTAGGTGTTAGTAAGATGTTATTGGTATTAGCAGAACCTTGGGAATACAGTTAAGTATTAAACTGCCTAGAATTACTGGTTTAATGTTTGATATTTCTCAATTTGCTATAACTATGGGGGAGAAGAAATTTTTTAAAAGCAAACATGTCTCAAATGCAGAAACACTGTTAGCTCAAACTATAATCAAATGCCCCTTAGCCTCCTGTGGAGGTGAGCTGGGTGGAAGAACAGGAACTGCAGTTCCAGAGAGTGTGGCTAGTTAATATTAGAGCCTTTGAAGAAAAACATAAAGTTTGTCCAAGTGGTAATACTAGCCAAAAATTTTTTCATAGCAGCCTGAAAATGAATAAACTCAGCTTTATTGGCTCAGTTTCTCCTCTTTCACATTCTGTGAACTAAACCAGTCTGGTTTGTAATTTTAAACACTAGCATATTTTTCTAGCATAAAATGCAGGGTTTGTTGTAAAACTGCTCCGCTTGGTCCTAATAAACCACTTAACTGCTGAAGAGCTAATCTAATGGCTTTAATATATATAGCTTGTTTAAAGTGCTGTAGACTGGAAGAAGTAAATGAAACTCATTTTTATACTTTTAATGCTTTGAAAAATAAGCCACACTTGTGTTGGGTTTTGTAGCAGCAGGCAAGCAGCACTCATTTTTGAAGTCCAGCTTGTAGCATGAAAATAATCTTAACTTGAGTATAAGGCTGGCTTGTCTTGCACTGAAAGGTGTTCTGCAGGACTACAGAAAAATGAAGTGACACTCAAACTAGAAAATTGCTCTCTGTTGCAAAGCATTGAGGGCACTGAGAAAAGTGTGTCATTTCAATGACTATTTTCAGCAAATTGAAAAAAATTCTGGGCTGTTTTACATTGTAAGCTCTCAAATTCTAGTGGACATGTTGGAGAAGTGGGCATAAATTTCTGCCTTTAGGAAGAGGAATATTAAATTGTAATAATATTTTAAGGTTTGGAATTGTAACAAAGCACTTGCCTTCTGTTTAGGTAAAATTGTTATTAGTTAGAGAGTGGGACTATCACTAAATTTTAAGTGATATTTTGAAGTAATTATTTTCCCCTTCAAATTTGTGGCATACAAGTTTGGCTCTGATTAAAACTTGCTTTGATTTGATCATATCAATGTAATGTTTTGACAGATACTTTGGGGACTCAAAGCTCTTCACACATCCTTACTTTGCAATATTCCTGTTAGTTAGCTCCATGCTATATGGTGTCTCTTATGCTGCAGATGGCCTCTCTAGATTGTTTTGTAGTTTGATCAAAATCTCCTTTTCCTCATTGACAGGCTCTAATCAATCTGACTCTTTGACTTTTGCAGGTGCTGTGAGCGATGTTGAGATGCAGGAACATTATGATGAGTTCTTTGAGGTATGTAAAGGTGCCTTGCAGTGTCACTGGATTTGTCACCACAAATAAGTTAAATGGATGTAGTGCATAGCACAATTAGATGGATTCTAGAAAAAAACATTTATTTCCTCAGATGTTCATATAAAGCATACAACTTCATATTAAATTTTTCCCGGTGTAACCGCTGGTTAGTTTGGCCTTAATTTGACTGCTTGAAACAGATTTTGTGTAACATCAGCAGCTTAAGAGATGTAGCATTTTGATTGTATAATCTCCTTTTTTATAAATTTAAAGTACTCTTAATTATTTGTACAGAAACAAAGTACTTGAAGCTAGCATCAGAGTTTCTATGTTGTGTTTTCAGTGCATCTTGTGTGTTCTGTAAATGCTGTGTGTGCTTTCCATAGGTTTTTATTGTATCTTGGTAGTGCTGTGCTTACAGATGGCCAAGCGAAATCCAAAAATGTAAAAAGAAATCAAGTGGTCTTGCTTTTTTGCAAGGAAGGTCTTTTTTATACTTAGAGCTAGATGCAATATTTCTGTACTTACAAGTAATGTGCTGCAAACTTCTGCTGGGTTGCTTTGTGCTTAGGAGGTCTTCACAGAAATGGAGGAGAAATACGGCGAAGTTGAGGAGATGAACGTCTGTGATAACCTTGGAGATCATCTAGTTGGAAATGTATACGTAAAGGTAGGATGAAGAGATGCTCATGTAATCAGGAGGGGTGCTATTTATTGATTTAGAATTTTAAAAGCTACTGCATGATGGTACTTTTATTTTGCTAGGAGAGCTCTTCAGTGTATAAGCTCCTCTCCAACTTCACAATTTAAAGTAGATTAAAAATATCAAAGGAATCCAAAAGAAAATTTAATGGATTGTAAGAAGCTTTCTTGATAGTTAAAATCTATGTAATCTTCAGAAAGACTAACCCTTTTTTTAATACATAAACAGTCACCACTACTTGACTTCTCAGTTTGGCAGGATTAATTTGGGATCTGTCAGGATCATGCTGCCCTTTAGGCACATCAGTATGAGAGGGCTTTATATGCCACAGGTGCATTAATTTTCTAACTTCCCAGTTAAATACAAAATCTGTGACCAAGTTAGAGATTTGGCAGTAGCTGGGTGGTTCAAGGTGCAAACTGGAGCACAGAGGTTTAACTTTTAAAGTTATTGCTATCTCTTGAATAATGAGTGCAAAGTTGTCACCAGCAGAAATTTTACTCTCTGTTCACAGTGTGGGCGAGGTGTGAGAGAGTTTGAATATTCTGTCTGTACATTTCCTCAGCTGGAAAGTATTTTCACACCTGAAATTCTCAACTGCATAGGTCATAATCAGAAAAAAGAGTTGTTTTTAAAAAATTAGCTGTGAAAATGCATTTCAAATTTAAGTTTTACATTCATCATAAAACAGGATCTGATTTTTGTAAATTCTAATTTAAATGAATGCAAGCTCCAGTTTTTATATAAATCTCTTAAATGTTTGAAAAAATGTATTACATCAGGAGTGTTGATGCTGCAGAAAGTATTTATAAGCATTCTCTTGGTTTAAAGCTGTACTGAAAAAACACAGTATCTTCTATTGACTAACTTTCCCACTTGAGAGACCATACGGAGCATAATGAAGAGGAAAATCAATGTTTTGATTAGCCCTTGAGTCCCAGCTAATGAAAAGCTGGCATATTTACCCTTGATTTGATGGACTGCCCAAGAAATCTGAAGTAGCTCCTAGTTTCATTACTAGCCCTAAGCCTCAGATATCACACAACTAATTTGACAGGAATCTTCTATCTTCTGTTGCTTCTCTGAAAACGTTGATTTTGCTTTTAGTTCCGCCGTGAAGAAGATGCGGAGAAGGCTGTGATCGACCTGAACAACCGCTGGTTTAACGGGCAGCCCATCCATGCCGAGCTCTCCCCTGTGACTGACTTCAGAGAGGCCTGCTGCCGCCAATACGAGATGGGGTAAAGCAGGGGCTTCTCTTGCCTGGACAGCCTGGGACGGGTTTGCACAGCAGGGAGGCTGCCTGGGCGTGGGTTTAGTGTAGCTGAGTGCAGGAAGAAAAACCACTTCAGGTACCTGTGGTGTGGAGGACCTGCAGTGAACCTCTTGACTTTTACCATCTTTTGGGGATTTTCTCCTAGAGTGAGGCAGTAAACAATGCTTGTAATTTACTGCATTTAATACTAGAGGTGTTAGAGGTCATAGCAGATAGAATTCCCAGCTCTACACTAACTGTGCCTCTTGAATTCTGTTTCAGAGAGTGTACACGAGGAGGTTTCTGCAACTTTATGCATTTGAAGCCCATTTCTCGAGAGTTAAGGCGTGAGTTGTATGGGCGGCGTCGTAAAAAGTAAGTTTGTTTTTAAACACTACTAAAACAAGTAATGTAAGGATCAGTTGCTGAAAAATCTGAAGGCAAATCTTTAAACATGTGCCAAATCCTCTTGTTTTTTCTGACGCACTTCTGGCACGTGCCAAAGGGCATCAAGTCAAGCTGGCAAGTGGCCAGTTTAAAACAAAGGAGTAGGGCTCTAAAAATACAGTGCTTGCTCTGCAGCACTGTGGATTCTGAAGGGTGGTGTGGAAGGCAGGGTTCAGTGAGAAGTCTCACTGAGTTACTGAGTGAGCCCTGCATGGGCCTTACCTGCTCAGATCTCCAAACTGTAGTGTGTACAGATGGACGTTATTTGGGAGAAGTTGCTTTATGCTTCTTCTGTTTTATTCTCTTCTAAATGTGTTTGTTCATGGCCTTTGTTAGATGCAGGCTATTTGGACAGTGGGCATTTTGGCAGCATCAGATTGGCAGCTTTCAGCATTGTGTGCAGTCAAGCATATCTATAAATTATACTCAGGACCCAACCTTATTTGCTTTTAACTGCTAATGGTGGAATGTTGTAGCCTGTACTCATTTCTTGCTGTTAATAGCAGCCAGTCACTGTATGGAACTCACTTTTAACTTCACAGTATCTGTTCTTGATAGGAATTCCCAGTAGGAGAAAGGAGAAGTAATTTTGCTTAATGGCAAAAAAAAAAAAAAGATAAATACATTTTATTATATATGAAATTATTCATTTAGTGAGGTACCTTGCAGAAAGGCTTTTAGCACTGCTATTACTACAGTGGTTGACTTGGAACTGGATTCAATCTGCTTGCATTTAAGACCTTGCAGTTTGGGATAGGCATATAAAATTTTTGATCTTGCTTTTATATAGAGTATGATTTTTGTAGATTCTTGTCAAGCACAGAAGGAGCCTGGGATTGTGAATTTTTTTTCCTGTAAACATCTATAATTGGCAGTGTTTCAGGATCTACGAGGATGAATTTAACTTCGAAAAACATAGATAGTGTTGCTTAGCCATGTGTATTTGTGGCTAAGAAAATTTTTCAGATATTTGAATGCTTTATGAAAAAGACCAGGTGTGGCTTTTATATTAACCTTTTGGTCACTATTATAAATCTGGAACTCTAATGCTGATTGGTAGTAGCTGTGATAGCAGTGTGTTCTGGCTGCTTTTAGCTCCCTTCCTGAATTTATCAACCTAAGAGGCAGGGAAGATGATTTGCCAGTGCTGATATCCTGGCGGGGGATAGAAATCATGTAGAGGGAACAACAACAGAGAACTGGGTTGTAATTGCTAATTAATGCAATTGATTTAATATGAGTGGACTTGGAAGCAGCTGTAGGCTTTTTGTGTGTGTTGCTAAGAGCTATTCCTATCTGCCAAAGCAGGTGTCCCCTTCTGCTTTAAATAACAGCAGTGTAACTGTGCCTTTCCTTAGGGCACATCCATTGTGAGAGGTGACTGCAGGGAACAGCCAGTTCTTGTACCCATTTGTGCTGACTCCCCAGTATGAAATCTGGGCAGTTTGTAAATAAACTGGATTTTGCAGCCCAAGTGCCAATTAACCAATCCTTCTAATGACCTTTTTTCTCCCTCATCACTCCTGTTATTAATTACATGCTCCGCTGTGTGGTACTGCAAATAAATTGCTGCCTGGGATGAAACAATAAAAAGTCCCAACTTTGTTTTGAAGGCATAGATCCAGGTCGAGGTCCCGTGAGCGCCGGTCTAGATCCAGAGATCGCGGTCGTGGCGGTGGAGGAGGAGGAGGAGGCCGCGAGCGTGACAGGAGGCGGTCAAGAGATCGTGAGCGATCCGGTCGATTCTGAGCCATGCCATTTTTACTGTATGTCTGCTAGAAAGTGTTGTAGTTTGACCAAACAAGTTCATAATGACATTTTTTTTAAAGATGGGCTTCTGAATAAAAAATTTGTAGTGATACAGTATTCTTTGTGTAACTTGTTTCTTGTGGGGGGAGTCTTTTTAACTGTCATTCCTCTATCTTGACAAATACCTGGATTAAGTCTGCCTGAGGGAAAGGTGGTAAATGTATTGGAGGAGCACCAGTTTTGGTTTGGGTTTTTTTTTATTTTATTCGGGTATGATTTGAACTGTTGATGAAAATGTGTGTGTATATAATATAAAATATTATATACATAGTAAAAATAATATACTGCTTAAGAAACAGTTACTCACATAAGTTTCCCTTTTCTGCTATGCTGTCTGCTTATTTAGGTTAGTTTAGGCACATTTAAGAGGAAGGCTGTGCGAAATGCATTTATTTACTGAGTAGAAACGCTTAGTTACAAAAATGTATGTTTGTTTGTTACCAGAAGTCTGTGCTCTGTCTATCAATGTGACTGTGGCATTTACAATAAATCCAATTTCTTGGTGTAAAATCTAAAGCCTATTTTCTAAGCACTCCGGAGTAGTTGAGTTGCTACTCCTGGCTGCCTATTTTCTAAGCACTCTGGCGTAGTTGAGTGGCTGCTCCTGGCTGTGCCAGAGTTCATAGTTCAGGTTTTTATAATTCTTGACTAAATTCCTTTCTTTAGCTGGAAAGAAAGTTGCCTAGTGCAGTGTGGGAAAAAAAAAATATTTTTATTGCAATGATTCATAATAGGCAGGTGAGGGTTTTGTGAAAAAAACCTGCCAAAATTATGCTCCCTGCAACATGACAGAGAAGTGCTATTGAAGGAAATGCAAGGATCAAATTTCTTTAGATATTTTTTCTAATCTATGCTCTCTCACCTATCATTTAATGAAAAGCATTTTGTTAGCGTTCAAGGTCATAGAAAATTAATTGGATACTAGTGGAAAATAAGTCTTTTTTCCACGTTTCTGATGGTCCTGGAGTGTGATGAAAGCTATTGGACAGATGGCAGTTCCTTCACAAATACTTTTTTTTTTCTTTTTGAGCTTGAATTGCACAATCGCTGAACATCTTCGGTTGTGTCCCAAAGTGTTAAAGCTTCAGTGCAGATATTCAGTTGGAATATCCTGAGAGACAGCTTGTACAATGGTTGACTTGCAGTTTCACCTCATTCATGTCTGCTTTTCTTCAGAGTGTAACATAGCGAGACGTTTGGGTCATTGATCATATTTCTGCAAAATAGAGCTTTATGTACACAAAGCTGCACAATAAAACACAGCTTTCCAGTGAGGGAGAGAATTTGCTAGAGCTTGCTTAGTTCTGAGCCAGATAACTTGCTAAATGATCAATCTGCTCCTTGGTGATTCTTTTAAAAAAATTGGAAATAGGATACGGATGCATAACATAGTCAGATGATTAACAAACCAGCTTCTTTCTGCCTCTGAAGTATAAAACCATTTTTCTCACTGGAACTTGGAAAAAAATACTGAAAAATGAGCTTTTCTAAATTAATATGCTTTGCTTTTTAAGCTAAATTCTTGTACCAGTTCAATTAGAATTGTTTTTGTTCCCACTGGATGGTTTGGCCAACCAGACTTTGGAACTTGGTGTGCCAGGACCCTTTTTGAAGAAATATCACTCAAGCAGTGAAGCCCATCTCCACATGATGTTTTGTTGTAAGTACATAAATCAAATGATTTTTTACTGGAAGAAATTAAGCAGTGCCTGGCAATAAATGACTGAGCTGAAATGTATTTCTGCTGGGCATTAGGAATTTCACATTGGTAATTTAGTTCTTAAGAGTTTACAGGATAATAATCCAGTTCTATATTTCACTTAAGTGAGATTCAGGATTATTGGTGAGCTAATTTAAATCTCAAGCTATAAAAAGTGAGGATAGTTTTTGTTTTTTAAACAGTATCTAATGCAATGTGGATGCTATTTAAAAGGTTTAGGATTTGCTCTATAAAGCTAGTTTAAGAGTTAGTTGTTCTATAAAGTTAGTCTAAAACAAGTACAAATGTGTCCCTGTAATGGCTTTAATCTGTTTATCTAAACCCTGTTTCACTGCAGGTATATTTTTGCATGAAGAGATAGTGGAAGGTTGATTTCTCTCTCTCTCCCAATACAATTTTACTTAAGAAAGCATTCTAGAATTCTACCAAATGTATAATTCTATGATCTGATTGCACAGCTGCCCAAAAATTCCCCATGTAACTGGAATATGTCAGAATGGGCACTGAAAGCAGCAGATTTTACTGGATAGTCTAATGGGTGCCTGGTGACAGCATTCAGCACATAAACTAATCTCATGACATATCTTGTTAGGCTCACCTTTTGAGACTGTGCTACCAGTAAAATTAATCAAATTTGAAATTTAAACTGCACCAATTTGGTTAAACATTGACACCTGATAGACCCAAGTGTTGGTTCACCAATACAAACCACGTGGAAATCCTACCTCCCCCTTCTCTTATTGCCCACAATGTTTTTGTTTTTTCCCCCCTCCTCCCCAAGGTTCCTACTTCTCAAATATTTCATTGTTGGCTCTTCTGTTGAATTCCTTTACCTCAAATAAGTGACAGCATACAGGATTTTCTGAAGTCTGAGTCAATTAGGTTGAAACTGTTAATCCCAAGTGGCTTTCTCTTCTTTGTATTTGGCTCTTACTCTGTGAAAATGCTGCTTGTCCATGAGTATGATGTATGTTGAGACTGTAAAACCAAATGGAGAAAACTTGTTCAAAATAAAGCCTTTTTTTATAAGAATCTGACAAAAATTATCCCTTTCCTTTAGATTGGATGCCGCTCTCTAAATATCTAATGAGGACATAGAGATTGAAGTTTGAAATTCTTAGATCTTAAGCTATTTTTTAAGCAATTCTTTGCCTTCTGTTTTTCAGAGCTGGTGTAGCACGTATTCAGGTAAAATAATCCAAGCCTCTCTGTATTTACATGACCCAGTTGAATTTTAAGAGTGCAACTTGGGGTTAGGAGTTGGGGGAGTTTGGATGAGGTTCTTCTAATTGATAAAGCTTTTGGTTAGGTTGTTGAGGTTAGGAAGAACCTGCCAATTTCTCTTGTGGTGGTCTGCAGAGGACAAGAAAGCTCATTTTTACAGAAGGAATGTGTTTAATCGAAAAAATAGGTAATAAAGGGGGTCATGACTTTTTAGAGATGATTGCTCCCGGTGTTGCACCATCCAGGCTGCAAAATTTTGGGTGTTAAAGATTGTACATCAGCACCTTAGACTGCATCTGTTGTCTTTGATACATTAGAAGTGAAACTGCTTTCATGGCAGCTGGGGAGGGGAGGGTGTGGGTAAATTATTTCATTCTGCTGCACTGAAGATTCCCTAAAAACAGTCCTGGTTAGGAAAAGTTCTAGCTGAAAAGCAGAACTGAACTGATGTTTCTTCCTAGCTGGTAAGGAAGTACTGGCTGAGTGGCAAGGCTGTCACAGGAGAGAATATTTGTAGCTGCATTTACCACTTACTGCAAGGCTGAAGCTGAGCTGTGTTACTGTACAGTCGTACCCTGGAGCAAATGGATTTCAATTTAAAACAAAAATACCAGTCCAGATGTCTGTAGAATAAATGAATGTATCTTCATGTTGAATTGATACATGGTGCTTTCTAAAGCCATCCACAAGTATTTCTAAGTTCATCCAATTAGCTGGTTTTTATGAATCATAGAATAATTTGAGTTGGAAAGGATCTTAATACCCATCATGTTCCAACCCCCCTGCCATGGGCAGACACCTCCCACTAGACCAGGTTGTTCAGAGAGCCCCTTCCAGCCTGGTCTTGAACACTTCCAGGGGTGGGGAGTGCACAACTTCTGTGGGCAACCCGTGTTGCACTGTCAGTGGTGAGAGTTCTCCAAACTGGTTTTATTTTTTTGCCATTTTCATTGTGTTAAATGCACTTGTATGAAAAATTCAGCGTATCTCCTCAGCTGTATAGACAGTCCCTCCTTGTCAGCAATGTGCTCATCAGTCAAAAACCTCTGGCCCTCTGTTAACCTTTCATGTTCTTTTTTTTTTTTTTTTTGACAAAATTACAACCTTAGTAGGAAGAGCTGTGAGTGAGAGAACATGTCCGCAGTCCTGTGTTTCCCCAGGAGCAGAGCTGCTTTAGAAGGTCCCCGTTTCCCTGCTGGTGGTTTCTGCCGGGAGTGGCGTTAATTCAGCTGATCTCAAGTTCCTGCTGCAATGGGATGTGCGGGATCGGCTGGAGCGGTGGCAGCCAAGAGCCCGGGTCAGCTGCCAGCAGCCTGGCTCCGTAGCCAGCGGCTCCTCTCAGGTCTCAAAGGCGGGAGGGGCAGGGTGTGCTTATCTTGGTTCAGATGCAAATGGCGACTTCTCAGTGCTCTGATAAGCATCAGGGTCCGGTACTTCTGTAATTTGTGTTGCTTGCTGTTGGCTTTCCAACAGGATTGTTTGTAGGGGACAACTGATGAAGCGGTGGGATGTGAGTGAGGGGTGGGCAGCAGCTCGTGTGTGTGGCTGCCCCTTTGATCCAAATGCCTTAACAGCATTCTTTGAGCTGTTCCCACGAGGAGGAGACGATTACTGTGATCCAGGTGTTCCTTTGGGACAAACCCGTGTGTTTATGACAAAGGTCTGCAGAACACTGTTTTCCCAAGCACTGTCAGCCTCTTCCAGCTCTACACTCCCATGACTGCACGTGTAGTCTGGAGGAAAAAAAAATAGTTTCTGCTCTGGTTGAGCAGCGAGACAAAGTGGGAGAAAGACAGCAGGGAGCAATGGAGTCTCCCTGCCTCCTTGTTTTTCAGGGAAAAGCCTTTAGTCTGCCAGGCTGAGGCCTGCTGTGCTTTTGCCAGCACCTGGCTTCATTTCAAGTCTCACTACCTATTCAACTGAATACTGGATGTGTTTCAGATCCTTCTCACTGTCTTCCTGGAGCTGTCTGGGATTCTGGCCAGGCAGAGGGAGGGAGGGAGCTGCTCCCACTGCAGGCTCTGCACCAGCCTGCTCCTGGGCCTGGGAGCTGTGGAAGAGCCAAGGGGAGCAACTGCTCCTCCCTTCTCCACCACCCATTTTCCTTGAGAGCTAATACTGCTCCTGTCCCAGAGAGAAATGAGAGAAAACCTCACAGATCAAAACAGTCCTGCATCTTCCATCATCCTTTTTCCTTCCTCTTCAGTGAACATGCAAAATGTTTGCTCTTGTGTGGTAGGAAAAAGGAGAGAGAGGAGTTGATAAAGGCACTCTAGGCAGGACATGAAGAACTGATTTCTGGACAAAGCCAGAAATGGAGAGTGAGCAGCCAGCCCTTACTGCCTTGGGGATTGCATGCACCATTAATTACTGCAGTTCTGGACTGGAGATGGGAGAGGAAAATTCCAAAGTCTGACAGACAAAATCTGACCAAGTAACAGTCTCGTTAATGTCTGGGCCACTTTTCATTCTGCAAGGGTTTGGCTTGTTATATTTTACCCTTTCATGTGACCACAACAAAGAGACATTTAATTGCCTTCCTTGCTCAGTCTCCAAGCAAAAAAACTCACTGAAAAAAACATCTTCAGCAAAGGGAATTGACCTGCAGTGCAGAGCAAGCAGCAAATTATATTCTTTCTCCTTGTAGTACTTGTATCTGATTTTTTTGTCTTCTCTGACAACTTCACTTCTTTCAGTCTTTACTCCTGGCCCATATTTCTCTGGACACCTTCTTGTGTTCGAAGTCCCACCTGGGCCACGTCATTCCAGGTGGGAATGTGCCTCCCCATGGCACATGGGTGCTGGGAGTGCCATGTGTCCTGCAGGCTGGATCCCTGTTTGCTTAACCCTGTATAGTGTTTGCTTTTTACACAACAGCAGGGCCTTGTTGACTCACATTGAACCTGCCTGGCACTGCAGTCAGCCCTTCCACTCCACACAATTACTGCCCAGGTAATGGCCACTCAAGCAGGTTATTCCTCCTGCCTGGCTGCAAAATTCAGCACTTGCCCTTATCAGCCACCTTCCTGTTTTACCTTGTCTTTTGATTTCTCCAGTCTGCCAAAGCTCACTTTGGAATATGATTCTGTCCCAATTTCTGGCTTATCCCATGTAGTTAAAATAAGAAGTGATTCTTTTTGGGCTGTGTTTTCCTCCCTTTGCAAAAAAACATTTCTTTGAACTTGTGTAATAGGCTTATGCTCTCCCTTCCCAAAAGGACTCTGGGTACCACCAAAGCTCCATTGGTTCTTTGGGTGACTTTACCTGCTGCTCACAAAAAGCCTCCTCCACTTGATCTCCTCCTTCAGTGACCTTACCACAACAGCATTTACCTTTTTCTCCCTCTCTCTTTGGTCAATGGCTGTGCTTCTCCAAGGGGTTCCTCCTCTTTCAGTCTTCAACATGTCTACTCATCACTGATACAAGAAACATCATTCTCTGCTTGCCATTCCTAAACAAGCTGTTTATTTCCATGTTAATATTCCAGCTGGTGTCACTTCACTGCTAGGCTGGTCAGATCAAAATTTTGTTTTTATAACAGGCCTTACTGCAGCTCCTCTTGTCCCTTGCAAGAGAAAGAAACCCAATCGTTGCCAGATCTCAGGAAACTGATTAAGTGGCTCTCCTTATAAAATTTTTGCTGATTTATGGGAATTATTCTCAAGGCTGGGATGAGGAGTAATCTGCGTCCCACTGATTGGGCTGAGCCCTAATGGAGCTAATTAGCTGTGTGTATTCATTCCCAGCCACCATGATTGATTTTAATGGCTTTAATGCCAATGGCACAACGTGGTTCATGTTGCTGTGGAGATCTTTTAAATCAGTTTATTATGTATACCAAAACTCCCTTGTAGTGGAGAGGGACTTTCCAGAAGAGCATGTAGTGACAGGACAGTGGGGAATGGGCTTAAACTGGAAGAGGGCAGGGTTAGATTGGATATTGGGAAGGAATTGTTCCCTATGAGGGTGATGAGGCCCTGGCACAGGCTGCCCAGAGAAGCTGTGAATGTCCCATCCCTGGAAGTGTCCAAGGCCAGGCTGTTTGGGGCTCTGAGCAACCTGGGAGAGTGAAAGGGGTCTGCATGTGGAAGGGAGATAGGAACTAAGATATTCTTTAAGATCCCTTTCAACCCAAACCATTCTTCACCTGGCTGCTGCCTTGGCGAAGGAAATTGAATCTTGAGCGCAGAGCTGTGCTGCAATTACAAACCCCTCTAATTTGCCTCACACATCATGTTCAGATAGTTTCCAACTCACTTGGTGCTGTCACTTGGTCTTACAAGTTTCCTCTGAGGTGTCTGTCTTGCATCTCTCAGGATCTGGCACATCCATCTGTGCTGACTATTCCGTACCTCAACGCCCATCTGCCTGAAGCTGCAGTGGTTGCTGCAAGGCTGGCACTTCTTCAGACAGAACAGCTGACTCAGGGCCTCTTCCCCAGTCCCTCCTGAAAGGCATGAAAGCTATGGATATCCCTCCTTGGCTGTTCCTGCAGTGTGTCAGTGCTTGCACTCCTGCTCCAAATATTCATGGATTTCTGCATAGCTTCACCTCGCGTGTGCCCTGGCATCTCGTGATTCTCTGAGACCCAAACCAAGGGCCAGGCCTTCTTCACATCACCATTTTCACACTCTGCATCGCTCTTGTGCCATCCCATAATTTAGCTGCACCAGATGCAAGCCACAATCTTATTCCACGTGTTTTTCCAACTGATGTGTTACCAGTGGGGCTAATGGTTACTTGTGCAAATGTCACTTTATAGCATATTTTAGATGTAATTAACTAAGCAAACTATGATTTAGAGTAAATAATTGTTCTGTTTAAGAATGCTGTTTTCTAATAAACTCTTCTGTAGTAAAACTAGAATATGGAGAGTAGGGAAAAAAGTGTCATTTCAATCAGAAATTGTATTTCAATGATCCTTGTGGGTCCCTTCCAACTCACAATTTTGTGACTGATTCTGTAATTTGTTGTTGATGTGGATGTTTCTCTGCAAGCTGTGAGTTTTTAACAATGTAATGAGACAGCTGCTTCAGTCTCTCTATTTATGGCAAATATAAAATATCTGGCTCTTATTTTAATTTGTTTTTAGTTGCTCAGTGTTTTTCCTTCATTTTTTTCATAAATTTCACCCCATGGTCCATTTTCTTATCAGAGAGACAGACCCTTGACTTTTTAATGCTGAAACTGGTCCCTCAACTTTAGACCACAGTCACATCCAGTTTGAAACCCTTTTCTTTCACTTTTACTACTTGATTAAAGCATCCTATTTCTACAGTATGCAATGCTCCCCAAGTCACTCTATATATGATATAGTATATGTGCAGATGAAGACATACAGCTGTCTCAACTCCTTCAATCCCCTGAAACACATGGAACACTTCAGGGTGAATCTCATGTCCTAAAATAAACTACCTTGAACTGCTTTTCTCTGTATTGTTACTTTTTATAGATACAGAAGAAAATGCTGCTTGGACTTTCCAGAGCCACAGGCTGTGTTCTTGAGGAAATTCTCTCTGCAAGGCCTTTCAGTATTTTCTGCTTTCATGCAAGGATTTCTGTGGGTTTAGTTTTTTTTAACTTTCTGCATAATCTAGCATAAATTTTTAAGAATCACTGTGAGATAATTTGTATGAAGTGTATTAAATTCACCTGCACCCTGTGTTCTACATCATCAAACTGTGTTCACAAAAGTGAGGATGCAGCTGTTGTGACACTGAGCTGTTTCCCAGGTGCATAATTCATTGTCACATTCTCAGACACCATCAGAATGGCCTCAGAATACATATTAGGAAGAAATTCTTTACTGTGAGGGTGGTGAGGATCTGACACAGGTTTTCTGAAGCTGTGGCTGCCCCATCCCTGGAAGTGTCTATGACCAGGCTGGATGTAGCTCTGATCAACCTGGTCTAGTGGAAGGCGCCCATGACAGGGAGTTGGAACACGATGGTCATTAGGGTCCCTTCCAACCCAAACCATTCCATGATTACCAGGCTCCCTGCCCTGAGATGGGCATTTCTAGGGCTACCTGCACCTCTCCCCTCTTGCTCACCAAAATCCCGACCAAATCACCAACATAATCCACAGCAGCCTTGTTTTTTTGTCATTGTGTTGGAATTTTACATTAAACATAAAAATATTTGCTCTTGCCCCTATTTAAATAATATTTGCTTACATATCAAGATTATGTTTAGCTGAGATGTCTGGGCACTGCCTGCACAACCCCAAGGCCTTTTTAGGGGCAGCACCTGAGTGCTGCCCCAGCAGGAAGCCCCTCACAGACCCCTCAGAGGCAGTGGGTGTTTTCCCCCAAGCCAGAGAAGCAGCCACTACCACAGGCTGTGCTCAGGAGCCACTGGCAGCCACAGGTGTGCCCCACTACGGCCACTGCCCTTGGGGACATGAGTAAAACACCTTCAAAGGTGCCCCAGCAGAGCACTTTCTCCAGGGTCACAGAATCAATTAGGTTAGAAAACACCTCTGAGATCATTAAGTCCAACCTTTGGCTGATCACCACGTCAACTAGACCATGGCACTGAGTGCCACATCCAGTCTCTTCAGGGACAGTGACTCCACCATGCCCTTTGGCAGCCCATCCCAATGTCTAATCACCTGTTCTGTGAAGAACCTCTTCCTAATGTCCAGCCCAAACCTCCACTGAGGCCATTTTCTCTTGTCCTGTTGCTGTTTGCCTGGGAGAAGAGGCTGACTCCCACCTGGCTACATGTCAGGCAACTGTAAGGTCTCCCCTGAGACTCCTTCTCTCCAGGAGAAGCACTCCCATCTCCCTCAGCCGCTCCTCCCGGGCCTCGTGCTCCGGACTCTTCACCAGCTCCGCTGCCCTTCTCTGGACACGCTCTGTCACCTGGATGTCCTTCCTGAACTGAGGTGACCAGACCTGCACACAGCCTCTGGAGGCCCTGTGGGTAAACGCTGGGTGTTTCCCTCCGGGTTTCCTTCAGCGATCCGGCCGGACATCGCGGGGCATCGCCGGACATCCCTGGACACCGGCGAATATCCCCGGACACCGCCGGACATCGCCGGACATCGCCGGACATCGCCGGACATCGCAGGACATCCCTGGACACCGGCGAATATCCCCGGACACCGCCGGACACCGCCGGACACCGCCGGACATCGCCGGACATCGCAGGACATCCCTGGACATCGCGGGCCATCCCCGAGCGCTCCGGCCCCGCGCACCGCGCTCCCATTGGCTGGCCCGGAGCGGCCGACGCCCCCGCTCTGACCAATCAGCGCTCGCCGCGCCGCT
>JANRGV010000051.1:108212799-108223354 GCA_024734035.1 Alethe castanea
GGGCCGGGGCGGGGCGCGCGGGGGGCGGGGCCCGCGGCTCGCGGCTTCTCTTAAACCCCGCGCATCCCCCGCGCCTTCATCCTCATCCTCATCATCATCCTCATCATCATCACCATCCTCATCATCCTCATCCTCATCCTCACGGTCACCATCCCCACGGCGGCCGTGTCCTGGGCAGCAGCCGGGCTGCGCAGGTGAGGTGGCGGCCGTAGCGCAGGGCTGGGCGCGCATCCCGCCGGGCGCAGGTTGCATCATCCGCGGGAGCGGGATGTGCGGGGCAGGGAGCTGCGGGCGGCCGTGCCCCGCACCCCGAGGGGATGGGGGATGGAGGGGTGCGGGATGCCCAAAGGCTCTGCGGAGTCCCCCTGGGTGAAGATATTCCAGAAGCGTCCGGGTGCGATCCCGTGCCATGTGCTCTGCTCGCGCAGGGACTTTGGACCAGGTGCCGCACTTCCAGCCCGACCCGTTCTGTGGTTCCGTGCCGCACGGCTGGGGCTCTGCTCGGTTCGGTGATGCCGGGCAGAGACCCCGCGGGTCGGGGGAGCCCCGGAACGCCCCCGGGCGGTGCCGGCTCTGCCGGGTGCCCAGGGCACGGGAGCGTGTGCCGGGCCTGGGAGCGCCTCCGCTGAGCCCGGAGCGCCGATGGGCTCTCTGCTTTTCCTACAGCTTCACGAGATGGTGTGGTGCCTTTTGGGTTTTGCTCGGGGTTTGGAATTGCCTCTCCAGCTGGTTTTGGCTCGTTGCCCATTGTTCTCCTGGGCGCCGTGAGGTTCTCCTGCAAGGTTTTTTTGGCAAGTCTGGATGATGCACTGGACCACGAAGCTTCTTTTTTGCATTTGCTTTTGTATATTACCCCTTCCCAACTGGGAGGGATCTGAACTTGACTAGGACCTGAGGGAGCTGTTCAGTAGCAGTGTTAATAGTGCTCCCGGTGTCTTGAACCAGCCACAACTTGAAAGACGAGTGATTCTTCTGCTCCTGGTTGAGTATCTAGTTTGCTGTGTATCTCTGTAATCATAAATCCTTTGACCACGGAGCTTTTGGAGTGCTAGGCCCTGTTCCAGCAGAGTTGCTCACTCTGTTTACCCTTGCCAGGAGTCTTGTTTGCTGATTTGAGGTGCGAGGGCTCCGTGTTCTACAACGCTTGCGCTGTGGAAATGCAGAAAAACACGGAGCATGGAGGCAGGTGAAACGTGGGGATCTTGTGTGAGAGGGAAAAGGCATTTCCTGGGAAACTGGGACCTGCTCAGAACCTGCTGGTTCTCTCCTGTAGTTACACCTCCACTGGTGAAGTGTGGTTTGGATGCCAGTGCAGGCCCAGTGCTGGGGCATTTTCACTCTGCATCCTTTTCCATGCTAGCTGGTGGCTCTTGGTACCCTGCCATGCCCTCTGTGTGTGAGTTACCCAGCTTTCCTGAGCCAGAGTGTGCTTCTAACGAGGGTGGTGGCAGCAGGGTCATGAGTGACCCGTGTCCTGGGGCACGCAGACTCAGGGACGTCACTGAGCTGGCAGCACTGCCAGGGTGGCTGGCATGGGCTGGCCTCTGGCTACTGATCCGTGGCCTGCATGTGCACACAGGAGCCAGGCACACAGCAGTGCCGTGCTCGTGGCTGCTCTGGGCATCCTGCTGAAAGCTCCACAGGGGCAGCCACAGTGGTGGCAGCTGGTCTTTCCCACAAAACACACGTCAGCCAAAAGCTGCCTTCCTGCCCAGCTCTCTGCCAGCCTTTATCAGAGGTCCCTGGGCTAACAGAACTTGTGAAGCCTTGCAGGAGGCACCATAATGCTGGGGAAGGGGTGCTGTGCCTCTGCCTGTCTTACAGACCTGGTCAAAAAATGAGAGCAGGTCCCTCTTTTTGTCATGCTGGGCAATTTGTTTAATCTGTGAGCCTCTGTCACCCTACCTGGAATCCTCCTCTCCCTGGGCAAATCTGCTGCAGTGTTGGTTCGTCTCTATGTGCTAAGGAGCAGGGAAAGAAAGACTGAAAGCTTCTGACTGCAAGAGGTAAAAATGCAGATAAAGCATTCTCTGGTCTTTTCTCTGGTGCTGCTGTGCTCCTGAAGACACCAGTCTTCACTCAGAAGGTTTATCACATGGTTCTGATGGGCAGGGTTGGAGTGAACTCAGGAAATGGCGCTGTCAGCCACCTGTGTGAGGCTGCAGGCACAGCAAACTGAACACTCCCCTGTTCTCCCTGGCTGGTTTCTAGAATAACAATTGCCACAGCAGTGGAAGTTGCTTTGCTGCCAGAGTTTAGTCTTTGCAGTGTTATAGAGGTGAGGGCATTAAAGAACTGCCCCTTTCTTTTCAGAAAGTTGTGAGTGTTTGGGCCAATCTGGGTTTTAATGATTATTGAGAGTACATGCATGTGCTCACCTGCTCTGTAGGAGGAAATGGAAATAAGACTTTGGATTCTTTTAGGATTTCTTCCTGGAGCTAGGTGTTAATTCATTCCTCTGTTACTTCAGGTCACTTGGTATCTCCTGACACAGGAGGGGTGGCTGCTCCTGAAGAAGTAGCAAGGACACACACTCACAGAAAAACCACAGCAGCAAACCAACCCAGATGTTTGACTTTCTCCTTGAACTGTTACAGCTGTGGTGTTTCCAAAGGCTGGATGGGTACTGCTGCATCTGGTTATCTCCAAAGCTCCTACAGCTCTGTAACACCCTGTGGTACTCAGGCTGAGCAGAACAACTGTTCTGCAGTGGTTTTTCTGTACCTGCTTAACAGCATCAAGTTTCCCTTTCTCAAGCTGCAGCCTGGTGGAATTCTGTATCATCCCTGAGCAGTCACCCCTGGGGCCATGTCCCTGTGATTCAGCTCTTACACCTGCCTTTTAGACAGCTTCATCTGCGCCCCAGGCCTGACTCCAGTGAATTTGGCAGTGGCACATGGATGTTTGAATAGTACAGTACATTAGTGCTGATACCACACACTGTACATAGCCATGGGAACTGCAGCTCCTGGCTCTTCTGTGCACTGGGTTCAGCTCAGGCTGCTCGGGGATTAATTTCACTCACTGGCCTCCAGTCCTGTTCTCTAGGAGCTGAGAAATAGCTTAGGTCTTGGGTTCCCTGTGGGGATGGATCCAGGGGTGTGAGCCTTGCCCATGAGACTTTCTGGGTCTCATACCTCTGAGTCCCACTCCCTTTCATCACTTAGGTATAAGTGGCTTTGTAAATTGTCTTTCGGATTTTTTTTTTTTTTTTTCCTTGTGTTATCTGCAGATATAATGGCAGGAGCTAGTCAGGCTTTTCTAGTTAGACTCTTCCCACACCCCCAACTAGTTTTGTGAGTGTTTCCCTTTACAGGAAAATTAAATTCAGGCTGACAGAATTTTTTTTTCCCTAAAGATGGGCAGCTCTTCCTGCAGCTTATCTGCCTTGGCCTCTGCTGAGCAGTGTTCAACTGCAGCTACAGAGGCAGAGTTGCCATCCTCCTGTCCTGCCTCCCCAGAAAAAAAAGATTATTTTGAGCCCTTAGGGAGAATCAGGGTGGGGATTTTGATGTCCTAGACCACCTCTTCCCCCTGTTTTGCTGAGGTTGTGTCACCTAGGGCTGTAAGCAATGAATTATGTTGCTTAAGGTTAGTATTTGGTGACAGGATTTTTGTTTAGCTTTTTGTACCTTTCCTCATTTTTTTCAGAGTTGAAGCCCCATTATTGAAGCTTTGATCAAACATCAAGTATTGCCGTTATAAAAATATGAGAGAATCTCACTGCTTATTTGAGGGCAATAAATACAGCTTTTTCTCAGCTTCTGCTGTTCAAGAAGTAATGGGATTTGCTGTTAGTAAATTACTAAATTTTTTGCCTTACAATAGAGGAAATGAGATGCTATTGCCTTGCCCAGTCCTGAGTGAATCCTCCAAAAGGCATCTTTTTGAGAGCCACATTAATTTCTTTCCTGCCATCAATACAAAGAACAAATGCTATAAATCTCTTATTTATTTTTTTTTTTACTGCAATTAATTTTACCCTCTTTCATCTCAGTTTTTGTACACTCTTGAAAGACACCGAGAGCTGCTGTTTTAAAGCTTTTAAAGGTTTTGTGCTCCTATGATAACTTGGAAGTGGAACTGTAAAATTTGCAGCTTCCTGTCTCTAACCCCTTGCTGCTTTTCTCCTGCATTTTGAAATTATTTGACCCTTTGGCAGCAAAACCCCCTTTTTAGCTGGACTTTGTCAGTATGGTCAGTGTTACCAGAGGCAGTCACTGTCTGGGTCCAGTGTTTCATGCCAGCTGTCTGAGGGAGCATGTGCCTCATAGGAAACCTTGAAACTCCTCCAGTATTTTTCCTTTACCAAAAAAACCCCACTGATACTCTGGACTGTGAACCAGAGTATCCTAGAAAGAGAAATAAGGGCTGGGGTTTGTTCTGGAGCTGGAAGTTAGCTCAATTCTGGTAGCAAAGAGAGGCTGGTGTTAGATTATTTTTTTTTAGATTGGTGTCTCATTCTAACCCTGATCAGTAGTCTGTGACAGGTTATATCCATCTTGGCTCTTGGGCATGTATTAACCTGATTAAATAGAATTGTGTCATTTTGGTGGCATGGAAATCTTTTTATCTTGAAGGAAAATTATATCAAAATTAGTCTGGAAAGTTGATATTTTCAAAGGTGTTTTGTTTGTTTGTTTGTTTGTTGGGGTTTTTTGTTTGTTTTTGTTTTTTTTTTTGTTTTTTGTTTTGTTTTTGTTGTTTTTTGTTTTTTTGTTTTTTTTCCCTAGAGGAGAGCAGTTTAAATGCTTTAGGCATTTTCCTCCAGCCAGCCTGCAGGAAGGGCACTGGTGTGCCTGAGACAGCAGTGCTCAGTGGCCCGTGTTAACTTGCAGGATCAAGTACTAAAGGTCACTGATGCTGTAATCCAGATTTTTTTTTTTCCAGTTTCCTCACCATCAGCTCTGTGAGATTTTAAATTTGTGTTTTGTGTGCATCTGTCAGAAGGAGGATGAGGCCAGGGACCCTTTCCAGCACAATTCAGTAATGGAAAGAGCTGAACCTTGCTGCAGAACAGTCATGAAGAAAACAAATATTAGGGGGGAAAAAACCCTCGTACTTTCCAAGATTTCAGCCAGGTTTTGTCTTTAATTAATAGGAAGCAATCAGGCTCTGTGAGCAACTGGTAGGAGAAATGAACTTTAGACTATTTTGTATTTCCTGATTTCTGGAGCAGAAAGCTGCCAGAAGCACTGACTGTTTGCTGTGTGTGTTATATGCAGCTTCACTGTAGCTGTGCATGCAACACTAATTAATTTTGGGTGGGAACTTGTGAGATTTTGCTCTCCCTGAGGGTGGAGAGGCCTCTGTTCCTGGATAAAGCTTTTTCCAAAGTTGTGTTCAGGGTCTTTTGGGGACAGCACCATGAAGCCCTTTCACCCTTTGTGTCTCTAGGGCTGTGTTTCAAGTATTTCCTATTGCTTTTTGTGGCTTTCCAGCTCCTGGAGTTGCAGAAGGTTTTGTGGTCACTTTCTGGCTCTGGGCTGTGGAGGATGGGGCAGAGGGAAGATTAGGTAATGCAGGAGGATCAGGGTCAGGGGACCCTCCATCAATCTTGCACAATACCTCTGCTGCATGATTTCTTTTTGATCTTGTTTATAGAAGTCATCTTCGCTTCGTTGTGTAGCTTCTGGTTTTTTCCCCTATGAAAAAGATGTGTGTGTTTTGCCCCTGTGAGAGAGTTTCCTGATAATTTTTTTTTTTTTTTTTTTTTTTCCTTCTAACTTGTGTGATCTGCAGCTTTGAAGAGGATTCCAATCTTGTGACCCACAGCAGTCGTTCCCCTGGAGAAAATCCAGTTTCCTGTGCCACCACCCCCACCAGGAACCATGGAGAAGTTTGTGTCAGAAAGGCCTGTTCCTGTGTCTAAGGTACTCACAGGTCCTTGGGGAACACTGCCCATCTTTCCATCACCAGGGTTTGGGAGAGCCCTGCCTGTTTCCAGGGAGATTCCTGGGTTGTTTTGCTGAAATTCTGTGGAGGCAAGGGGTTAATAAATAAAAATAAATAAAATAAACGGAAGGGATTAATGCTGGGAATGCTGGAGAGAAAGTGCAGGCTGGACAAGGGGGGAAACTTCCAGTTTTATCAGAATTCTTTGGCTGGAGAACTTTTCAAGGAAGGGCCAAGACCAAGAGGTTTCAAGGCCAGGTTGGATGGGCTCTGAGCTGCTGTGGAGGAAGGTGCTGTTGTAACCTTTTTGGAAGAGTTCCTTATGGGCACCAGCAGCAGTGCAGAGTCTTCTGGCACAGTTTTCTAATTAGTCACCAAGCAGCCTCACTGTGTTCTTGTCTGCTTGGAGTGGGGAGGTTTTATTTCAGAGAGCTTTTGGCGTGGGAGGGGTGTCTCCCATGAGAATAGTCCTGGTTTTTTTTGTTTTTGTTTTTGTTTTTTTTTGTATCTGTGGAGGCTTGTTACAGTGAGCACATGTGTGTTTAAATAATCTTTGTGTAGGGCACTGTGGTGAGCTTTTGCTCCCAAACTTGCAGTGCAAGATTCTCGTGGTGGTGATAAGGATTTGGCAAATCAACATGATGCTGAAACACTTCCCTATCCTCACAGTACTATGGAAACATCAACTCCTTTTCTTTTTTTTCTTTTTTTTTTGTTTTTTCTTTCTTTTCTCTTCCTTCTCCCTCCCCCAAGAATGAAATCCCTACTCTTCCTTCCCAGAAGAAGCCAGATACAAACTCATGCCCTCATGCACCTGCTAAGTATGTTACCTCTGGTGGGGTGGGCTCTGAGAACTGCAAGGCTAACGAGAAGGAAAGGCAGTGGATCCGCCCTGATGCACCCAGCAAGTGCACCTGGAAGCTTGGGAAACCCCTCTCTGCCTCCCCCCATCATCACACCACCCTGTAAGTAGTATTTGCTGATTTTCAGCACAAGTCCAGGTCTGATTAATCCATGTTTTGGATCAAGGATTCCATGCTGTGAGTTTGTATCCAGTGGATATTCCTTTGAACTAAAACAGCTAAAATAACCAGCCTGATAAAGGAGAAGGAGAAAGCTGGCTGAAATAAAAAGCAATAACTGCTGTGTGGTTGTTGTGTGAATGCACTGACTTTGTTTGTGTTTGTACCAGGCCAGAGCCTCCGAAGATCCTGCCAAGCATCCTGAATAAAGTTGGCAATACACCTATGGTGCGGATCAACAAGATTGGGAAGCACTTTGGGCTCAAGTGTGAACTCTGTGAGTTGCTGCAGGCAGAGAACAAACTAACAAGCACTGTGTCAGAAACTTGGGTAGCTCAGGTTGGTAGTGTCATATAACCTGGCCACAGGAGTGCAGGTAATTGGCAGGAAATAGTGAGGAAAAAATCATGGTTTTCCTTGGAATTCTTGGGTTTTTGGGATTTGGTCATCTAAAACATCTTTCAGTTTGTACTTCATGAGAACAATTCCTGCAGCTTTTCCATTTCTGTAGAAAACATGAAATGTTTTCCGTAGAAAATAATTTTTTTAATTTAAAGAAGTTGTGTGAAATTTTTGACTGCTTCTTCTATTCAGAGTATTCATCAGTGTGTGCAAAATGCAGCTCTGCAGTTATCACTGAAGATCTCTGAAAATCATTAAAGGGGTGAAACTGTCAGTGAATGTTTTTTTTTTTTGGTTGGGTTTTCAAGCCCAGCCATGCTGTAGATATTAGAAGGCTCTGATCAGAGTGCTGAAAGGTGGTGAAGGGATTAATGCTGGGAGTGCTGGACTGAAAGTGCAGGCTGAGCATGGGGAGAAAGCTCAGTTTGATCAGAACTTATTTTGGCTGGAGAATTTACCAGGAAAGGGACAAGACCAGATTTTAAGGCAGCCAGTTGTGGTGGCAGGTGGGCCCAGGACAGGGTTTGGAGCTGGCTGAGCTGTGGATCCCTTGCAGCCCTGCTCTGCTGTGTGTTTGCAGTGGCCAAGTGTGAGTTCTTCAACGCCGGGGGCAGCGTGAAGGACCGCATCAGCCTCAGGATGGTGGAGGATGCTGAGAGGGCTGGCACCCTGAAACCTGGGGACACCATCATAGAGCCAACCTCTGGCAACACAGGTAGGGGTGGAGAGGCTGAGGGAAGTGTGGGGGAAATGCTGTGGTGGTTTTCCTGGAAAAGGCAGGGTGGAGATGGCAGCCTGTGCAAGGGAAAAAGGGAATTTCTTCCTGCCTGTGTTGGTGCAGGGAGCAGTGCCTCTTCCATCTCACACAGGGAACAATTCTGCAGTGTCCTGTGCTGATGAGAGCAGGGAGGGAGTTCTGCTGAATTGCAGAGCCTCTTTGCTTTAAAAGAAGTGCTAGGCCAGACTCACCAGAGTCTTTAGGAGTTCAAGTCTGAAATTATTGTGGAAAAAAGTGCCCATAAGACTGATGTGATTCTGGATCTTCCCTTTCTTTCTGCTGGGGCAGTCCCATGGCTCCTCTGTCAGGTCTGAGGAGCAGCCCTTTCCATGCTGATGCAGTTGAGATGGGGGATGAGCTGCATCCTTGCAGCACTGCCTGACAGAGCCCCTGCACTCCCGGATTGCCAGCAGCTTCCATCTGGGCCCACATTTCCTCCTCAGAGGGCTGGAGGAAGGAATCCCTTAGGAATTCCCTTAGGAATCCCCTTGAGTCAGGGCCCAGGGCAGAGCATCTGATGGTCTGAGCAGTCTGGAGTAAACTCTGGGCTCCTGTGTCAGAGCTGCTGTAATTGTGTTAAGCTGCTCTACTCTGGGAGGTCAAACACACCTGGGATATTCCCCCTTGAGTCAAATATAAAATACAGAATACAGTTAAATAGAAATAGTTAAATGTCTAATGCACTGCCTCCTCTGAGGAGGTTCATGGGGTGAGTTACAAGCTGCCCTCCTGCCTGGTGTTCAGGAGAGGTGTCTGGTCCTGTTCCTAAACTCTTCTCTGGGTTTTCACCCACTGCTGCTTTCTGACAGACACAGACCAGGCAGATCTTTATTTGATGTTACTGGGGGGATGAGCTGGTCTGGGACCAGTTCCCCAGCCTGCAGCACAAAACTGGGGAGTCACATCTGTTGCTGTTTGCTCAGCAGCTGCTCTGGGAGGGATCAGGGGGTTCTGGGGGCATTCAGGCCAGCTGAAGCCTTTGTGAGTGTGGCTGTTCCTCCTGCCTGATCAATGGCACGGGGTGGAAAATGTCCTTGTGTGTTCATTCCTCCAGTATCCAAGGTCTTACCATGACACCCCTCTCTCTGGGTCAGTCCCTGATAAATTATTCTCCTTGCCATAGGCTCCAAAAGGGCAGAGCTGAAGTAGATGCAGGACAGTAGCTTCAGAAAGCTGATTTTTTTGTCACATAAGAGCAAAGGCCAGGGCACACAATAACATGAGAGAATTGGCTTTTGCTCTCTACTGCCCAGAACTACTGAGTATGTTGAATGTGACAGCTAATGTGTTGTATTTTTATCGTCTCTGCATCCCAGTTCTCCCTCAGCCAAAGTCCTGTTTTGATGTTTGCTGCATTTCCAGATCAGTAGCAGAAAGTACAAAGTATTAGAGTTCAGATCTCAAAATCCTTTCTTCATCACAGACCATAAGGAAGATCTGGCTGACTTCTCTTCAGCCTTTGGCTTTAATGAGGCTGCTGCTGTCTTATTTACTTAATATTTGGGCATCCATATTTATCTATAATATACTGAGAAAACTTTCCCTTCCCAGTATATTAAACACTACTTGAGTTGTTTGAGGTGTGAGTTATGTTTCTCTTACAGGAGCAGTTAAAGATTATTAGGGTGGGGAGTTTTTTCTCCCCTATGCAATCCACACAAAAGCAGAGCCAGCTTTGAACAAGCAGGTCCCTGTGTGGGGTGAGCTGCATGTGCTGGTCCTGTGCTGGTGCCCAGAAGAGCAGGGGAGCTGCAGCCTGACCTCTCACACCTCTCAGGAACCTCATCAGCTCTGCCTGTCCAGCAGAGAGTGATCTGATAGCAGGTGTGAGCTTCTCTTCCACAGGGACAGCACTTCTGAGCTCCTCAGATGCAGGCAGGAATCAGGCTGGAGGTCCAGATTGCCAGAGTAAAAATGAGATTTCTGTCTCCAACACTGTGGAGCAAGCTGGCACAGTGTATTAGAACCTCAATCACCAACAGCATCTAAATAATTTATTTTTGGACAAGACTTAGTTTCAGCACATTGCAAGCAGGGATTTATGCAGAAGTGAGTCAATAGAGGCTCTACAGACCTTTTGGCAGAATTGAAGTGATTCCTTTAGTCTCCTCCAGCTTACAGCACATTCCTTTCCCAAATTACTCCTGGAAAAATGAAGTGGGTGAGACAGGAGGAAGGTGATGTGCAGTTTGCACACACCAAACTTCCCCACCCTTGGCTAAACTTTCCCTGGGCTGTGAACCTCAGACAAGTATCAGCACCTGTAAACCTAGCAGGCAGAAATGTTATAAATATGAAACAAAGTCTCGATATTTAGCAAAATTTAGATTGGTTTATTTTATACAGACAGAGCAAGCAGCGAGTTGGGGAAAATGTGAGGTGTCACCGCCCGCTCCACGCTTCCACCAAACTTGGTTTGCAGCTCCCTTTTTATAGTATGGTTTTCCTTGTAGTAATC
>JANRGV010000051.1:108223454-108246833 GCA_024734035.1 Alethe castanea
CATATATTTCCCTTTATCTAGGTCCATGTTCTTTTCTTATTTTAAGTATTCTGGTTTATACAAACTCCAAAACTTCTGTGATTAACACGAATCATTTATCAATTTTCACAGAAACATTCCCTTTGCCACCCCTCTGGAGACACTCCATTTCCCCTGTGGTGGAAGCCTGATGGAAGGCAGGGCGTGCCCCAGCTGGCACTGTGGGTTTTGTGTTTTTCACTGAGTGCTGTGCTTGCCTTTGCTTGCAGGGATTGGGCTGGCCCTGGCAGCAGCAGTGAAGGGTTACCGCTGCATCATCGTCATGCCTGAGAAAATGAGCATGGAGAAGGTCAGAGCTGCCTCTCTTTTCAAGAATGTAAAGATAAACCTGTTTGCACTCGCCAAGTTCCTGGTGCAGATGAGTGCTGGGGCTTCAGCAGCAAAGATGCAGGCTTTGGCCAGGGAATACTCTGCTGAGGGGCTGTTGGCAGTGCCCAGAGAAATCCAAGCTGGCTGGCCATGGATAGAAAATGTCTTTAAGAGCTATCCCCACAGCACTGCCACTTTGAAAACTCCCATAATTGTTTTAAATATGTCATTTAAACTCCCATAATTGTTTTAAATATGTCATTTTAAAAATGTCAAGACAGGCTGAGGTTTGCCTGGCACATTTGGGTGGTTGCCTGTGCCCAGGTTAGCTGTCCCTCGCTGAGCAGAGGGTGAAGGAAGACAGAGCTGAAGCTCTGAATATTCTGCAAACATTCTGGCCTCGGGGCTGAGTGAGAAGGGAGCCTGTTGAGGGTGTTTTGGGGTTTTGTGACCACCTTGATTTGCTGCAGGTGGATGTCCTGAGAGCTCTGGGTGCTGAGATTGTGAGGACCCCAACTACAGCCAGGTTTGATTCTCCTGAATCTCACGTGGGAGTGGCCTGGAGGTTGAAGAATGAAATCCCCAATGCACACATCCTGGACCAGGTGAGAGCCAAGGTGTCAGAGGTGCAGGTGTAGCATGGAGGAGGCTCTCTGGTGCTCTGGGTTGTCTCTTCAACACTCTCCATGTGTCTCTGGAGGAGAAGATGCCCCAAATCTGCAGCTGGAGCTGAGCAGTCAGCGCATTGTAGGAAAGGAAGTTTTTACAGTCACTAGAGAGCAGCAGTGAGCTGGTGTTCGCCAGAACTACAGCACTTCTGGTGTCTATTTCCAGTGAGTTGGCAATCCTGTGAGGAAGAGTGGACACAGGGGTCATGTTGCTAAGAGTGCTGTCCCACAAACAGAACTGATTTTGGCATGGGAGAGTGCTGGCACCTTAGGACTGCGCTTAAATTAGGTCACTTCAGAGGCTTAGTCCCAGATAATACACAATGAAACATTCTGCAGAGAGTGTGCTTAGGTGTTGTGGGGCTTGGGGATTGTTTTAAATGTTTTTGAACTCCCTCAAAATGTGATTTTTTAATTTCTGATCTATTTTATGATCTGTCTTTCAATTTAGTACCGCAATGCCAGCAACCCCCTGACCCACTATGACACCACAGCTGAGGAGATCCTGCAGCAGTGTGATGGTAGGTCTGCTCTGCTGCTAAACCCCTCCAAAGAGCTCCTGGTAGTGCCCTGTTGTTATGTCCTTGGAGAATGAAACCTCAGATGAGAAAAGCAGGATTTTGGATAAAGCAAACCCCATACACGTGCTGTGTGTCATTAGAGAGTTACCTTATTTCAGAAGTCATATAATAATGATTTTTTTTTCCCATTAAAGAAGAATCCTTATTTCAGAAGTCATAGTAAAGTTTGGTTTTTTTCATTGAAGAAGAATTCTTTGTTTTTTAGACTTCTCTGCCTGCGAGCAGGTAGAGAAAGCAGTGATGTTTAAGTAACCTTAAAAAAACCCCTGTAGGTAGACTGGTATGGAATAAAGGCATTCTTTGATCACAAATACAGAAATAGGTGTTTTAACACTCCCAGAGCAAATTCTCCAGTAGACTGGAAGCATCCTCACTTAGGAGTCCTCAGGGGCACAAACTGCTCTGTGTCACAGCTGCCACCAGCAGGAGCCTCTGGCTCTGCAGGGCTTTCCTCAGGGCTGGCTCTGGGCAGCTGAGCACAGCAGGGGCTGAGCTGTGGCAGCAGAGCCTCAGCTGGGCTCATTCCTCAGCCCAGGAGTTGGTTTGGGTTGTTTGAGCAGTTGGAGACATTCCCTGTCATGCTGCAGCATTTCCATGGGGGACAGAAGGGAGTCACACAGCAGGCTCCAGACCTGCCTTATTAAACAGTGCAGTTTCTGATTGGCCCCTCTGATAAGATCAGCAATTAAATTAATTTGCATTAAGGTGAAGACTACGTGAAAGGTTCTCCTCCCTCCTAAAGCTCTAGCTGTTCAGAGGATTTGGCTTGTCTTTCTGGGACAAACCTTGAGTTAAAGTGAGTACACTTTTACAAGCTGCCATGCCACAAACTGAGAGTCCAGATGAGTTCCAGATTTAGGCTTCTTCTTTCTGTTTGCTTCTCCTTACAGCCCAGGCACTGTTCAGTTACCCCTGCTTGGTGGGGTGTTGTTCTTTTGGCTGGTAAGCAATTAATTTTGTGTGTAAATTGGTGACCTTTTAAAAATTTTTTTTTTTTAAATTAACAAAGCTGTCATGTGGATGCACCAGAGAAGCTGTAGGTGGTGGCACAGGGATGAACTATCCTATCCACACTCACTCTGAGTGCTAGTGACCAAAACAGTCTTTTTCACATGAAAATGAGGGAGTAGTTGTGTTAGCATTTCTCTCCAGGGATGCCTGTCCCATGCTCTTGGCACTCACTCAGTTAATTAGCAAACATAATGGGCTGCTCAGTTTAACTGAGAGAATGAATAATCTGTCTCAGCAAATACAGGAACAGGAAAACTGCAGCTGTCAGCTCTGTGGGCCACCTCCAGCTGTGTCCAAAGTGCCACAGATCGGTGCCTTGCCAGGCCTCTGCCTGGACAGTTCAAAACCCTTGTTGGGGAAAATGATGATTGAGCAAGGCAGTTTCAAGGCAGGTCTCAGAACAGCTCCTGGGAAGCAAAGAGCCCTACCCTGCCCTTTTCAGCCACTTGGTGCATTTTTATTGAAGAAAGTCCATCCTTAGGTGTAAGTGAGCTTTCAGTCCATCATCCTGCTGGAGATTTCACACTTCTCTCCCCCACCCTTAAACAGGAAAGGTGGACATGGTGGTGGCCACGGCTGGCACAGGGGGAACCATCACTGGCATCTCCAGGAAGCTGAAGGAGAAGTGCCCAGGGTGCAAAGTAAGTGAGAAGCCCACTGCTTTTGTCTTTAGTGTCTCCTCAGGCTGCTCCCCACTCCTTGTCAGCCTGCCCTGGGTCTCATGGGAAGCTCTGGGGTGCTCAGTTAAAAGGCAGTTCTGGCTGCAGAGAGGGTTTCAGAGTGGCTGAAATCGTTGTGCTCTGGTCCCACTGGTGACTGGTTTGGCTCAGCAGATGGACACTGACCCTCAGATCCCTGCATGGGGAAACTTCCTTCTCTGCTGTGTGCTCTGCAGCCTTGAGTTTCCTCCCTGGCTGTGCCTTCCCCAGCTGCTCTGGAGCTGCTGAGGTTTTGCCCAGTGGAATTGTCTCTGCACACACCAACCTGTGTGTTTTCCTGTGGGATGTGTTAGATTTCCTCACAGAACTTGGGATCCTGCTTCACTCGTGGGAATTTTCCTACACAGGCAGGGAGCTGTAAAGAAAATAAAACTTTTCTGCATGCACTTGGCACAAAATGAGTTGTCTGTAATGATGCCTGGCGTGTGAATGAGGACAGCCTTGTCTCAGGGAAACCCTGTTTTCTGTTTCAACCAAGCAAAACCCAAGCCTGAGGAGGTGGGATGGGTTTCCAAGGGGGCCAGAAGCAGCAAAGCATTTTGGGAGGTGAATGTGGCCAGGAGGAAATGACCAGGAGAGCAGGTTGCTGTCACTTGGCTGTGTGCCACCAGCAGCTGTGACAAGGCCAGTGCTCACAGGGGCTCTGTGTCTTGGTGGTCTGAGTGGAAACTGCTTCTCCAGGTCATAGGTGTGGATCCTGAAGGCTCCATCCTTGCTGAACCAGAAGAGCTGAACAAGACTGACAAGACAATGTATGAAGTGGAAGGAATTGGATATGATTTTGTCCCCACAGTGCTGGATAGATCTGTAAGTCACACTGCTTCCTTTACTGCCCTTTGCCCTCTGCTGGGATGCAGGAGTGAGGTTAAAGGCAGAGAAAAACTTGGGGAAGTATTTCTTTGAGCTGAAATGGAAGGGCTAGCAGACAGAACTATTCCTATTCTTTCCATCAGCATAAACAGCCCTTGAAAGGCTTCTGAACTGGCCACATTGGTTTTACAATGCCAGGTCAAAACGCTGTGATTAGATAAGTAGATTTTCCTACAAAACACACTTATTTTTGTGTTTAAAAAAACCCAGAACACACCTGAAAAAAACAGTAATGAATCACACACAATGAAAAAATGGACACACAACAAAGAACACCAACTTGGCAATCACAACAAACAACAAAACAAAACCTTCCAGCAGAGCATCCCAGCCCCTCCTGGACAAAGTGGCTGAGTGTCCTGAGCTGAGCCTGTGTCCCTGGGAAGCCTTCCAAGAGGGGAGGAAGCTGATGCTGTCTGAGGCTGGCTCACAGCAGCCTGCTCTCACAGGAGGGTACCAGTAAGGAGCCTGTTGTGCTGGTGTGATCATCTTACCTTGGCAAAAAACCCCACTTGGCATCTGGAGGAGGACAGAAACCCCGGGCTCCATAGGGCAGCTGTTCCCTCAAAGAGCCAGGGCTGAATTCACACTGGCTGTGCAGTTCCCCTGTGCCTCCTCGTTCAAACAGAGCCTTGTTTGTGTCTCCTGCCCCTCCCCAGACAGTGGACCAGTGGTACAAGAGCAATGATGAGGAGTCCTTTGCCATAGCTCGGATGATGATCCGCGAGGAGGGGCTGCTGTGTGGTAAGAGCAGGAGCCCTCTGCCTTTCTCCCTCTGTGGGAGCAGATCACAGACACCTCCTCCCACTTCAGAGCTTCCCTGCCTCGCTCTGGGCTCCTCTGTGCTTTCTCCTCCCCTCTCCTGCTGGCTCTCTGCCATGGTTTGATGGCTCTGTGTCCTGGCAGGTGGCAGCTCGGGCAGTGCCATGTCTGTGGCTGTGAAGGCAGCCAAGGAGCTGAAGGAGGGTCAGCGCTGTGTTGTCATCTGCCCTGACTCCATCAGGAACTACATGTAAGGAGCTGCTGCTTTTCTCTCTGGGAGAGGGGTCAGGGAGTGCCTCAGACCTTGGAACACCCAGTTATCCCAGCAAGGAATGTCTCTGGGGCTCAGGCTCTGGGCTGTGTAAAAGGGGTCTAACATGGAGCAGGGAGGATCTTTTCCCTTTTAAAGCCGAGCTGATTTCAGTAGATAATAATCACTGATGATTATTTTAGTAGCAGATGATTTTTCACAACAGAGGCCTTGCATTCACTGTGTTATTTGTGGGGGATCACTGATTATCCCATTCCTGAAAGGGTTCCTGTGCCCTTCCAGGATCCAGCAGCCCTGCAGCAGCAGCAGCCACGCTCAGGGTGAGTTTGCAGGTGGAAGTGTCAGGGCTTTGAGCTGTACTGAGAGTTTTCCTCCACTCACATTGAAACATACCCCAAAACACGGTATTTTTAGCCGAGTTTCCTGACCCCTGTTGCATCCAGCTCAATATTAGACAAACAGAAGCTGCAGACAGACACATCTCCATTGCAGGCTATGTCTCTGTGATATTGCAAGGGGCTGATGCAGTTGGAGCTTTGTTTCCTATGGGATTCCTTTTTCCTCCCTGCGTATTTCTTCTCCATGTCCCTGGCTGCTAAGCTTGGATGGCAAATGATGGTTATTTGCAATTACACTTCAGCTGTTGGTGACAGTGAGCTGTGAACAGTTTTGTTCAAAACCCCTGTTTGCTGTCAGATGTTCAACCCCTGCTAATGAGCTTTTCACTTCTGCAGGTCCAAGTTCTTGAGTGACAAATGGATGATTCAGAAAGGATTCATGAAAGAAGAAGACCTTGGCAATAAACCTTGGTAAGCCTGTCAGATCCATTTGGATTTCCATCAGTCTATTCAATCAAGTTTATGGCAGTTGCTAATTTAAAGCTCATTTCAATTTACACTTCTCCTTTGATCTTCCGTGCTATTGTCGTGATGTATAATTGCAGGTATTAATCAAATCTGCTTTCATTAGTTGACATCCTTACTTGAGAAGAAAATTTGGTACTTTATGTTTGGTTTTTTTAATGAAAAGCGTTATATCTGGAATTAAAAAAAAAAGGAAATATGCAGAGAATCCTTCCAAAATCAGAGTTCTTGAGTGCAAAGCACTCCAAGTCTACATAGGTGGAAGGGAATCTTCCCTAAAGTGTTGCCTATATGACTGCAAATACAGACAGGTCTTTGAGTAGGAGCACAAAATTTTCTGTGTGAGAGATAAATAATGAAATTGGGCAGATTAGTGCTCTCCACTGACTATCTGTAATCACAGAAAGCAGATGAAATGAGCAAAAGGGTTTTGATTTTTAAGACTTCTCACATTTCATTGGCTTTCTGATATTGTGAGTAACACCTGAGAGCCCTGAGGCTTTATTGACTCTCAGGCTGAATCCTGACTCTTCCCTGCAGCCTTTGGTCATTCCTGAGCTGCTGGAGGCCACTGTGCACGGAGGATGGTTCTGTGCTCTCCATGAGACTTGCATGGGTTTGTTTTTCATTCCATCCCCAGGTGGTGGAACATCAGCATTCAGGAGCTGAGCCTCTCTGCCCCCCTGACTGTGCTTCCAACTGTTACCTGTGCCAAGACTGTGGAAATTCTCCGGGAGAAGGGATTCGACCAGGTACCAGTTGTTGATGAATCTGGGTATGTCCACATATATCACTCTTTATCCACATGTATCACTTCCCTCAGCAGCTCCTCAGGGATGCCTTTTAAGTGCTTACTGGAAATACAATATCTTCTCACTCATCCTTTTTCATTTATTAATGCAGTTCAGAAATGTTGCCTTGAACACACCAATGCTGGGGTTTGTGTTTTCATGCCAGGATTGTCCTGCCCTTCTCATGATTCTAGTGATTATTATGATATACTTACTCATTTTGTCTCTGCTGGATAATTTAATTTCTTTTAATAGCACCAGTTTTACTTTAAAAAAGCAAAAATTCATATTTAAAACAACCAACCCTGAACGTGCCCACCTCTATCAGAGCTTTTTGAGTTTCTCCAGCACACTGTGCACACTGCAGTGCTGCAGTGACCCCTCTAAACCAGGGTGTCCCCAGCAAGCTGCAATGTGCCTTGTCACCCTGCAGGTCTCCTGCAGACAGGCTGAGTGTTGGAGAGTTGCTCAGTTGTGCATGAATTGTTGTAGCCCCTCACAGGGAGAGGAGAAATGAGCCAAACTGGGGTGAGCTTGTCTCTGGCTGTCACACCTTTCAAAAGGACAGATGAGAGTGTGAAAAAATGAAGCAGTTTGTGCTTTCCAAAAGCTCTCTGGGATTGCAGGTAGCTCTCTGCAGCTGCAAGGAGCAGAGGTGAAAAGGTCCTGGTGCTCAGAGGGACCTGCAGCACTTGATGCCTTGTGTGAGTCTCCAGGACCTCTGAGAGCACACAGAACCCAAGTATACCATCAATGATGCTGCATTATTACCATGAGGCAGCTGAACTGACTGAGAGTGGATGCTTTACTTTACAGGAACACCTGAGGCTTTTGTGTTGTTTATCCCTGTCTTGTCTCTCCTTCCCCAGGGTGATTCTGGGCATGGTTACCCTGGGTAACATGCTTTCCTCACTGCTTGTTGGGAAAGTTAAGCCTTCTGATGAAGTCAGAAAAGTAATCTACAAGCAATTTCAACAGGTAGGGAGGTATATTCTGCAGCTCCTGGTTCTCTGGTTGCAAGTACTAGAGAAGGTGTGCTGACACTAGGTGACGTTTACCTGGGACCATGCCAGCAGCTTTTATTGAGCCCAGAATTTTCTTTTAAAAACGTGGAATGCTTGACTTTAGTTTTTTATCAGGATTTAAGTTCCAACACTGTCCCAAAGTGGATTGAGTGCTGTGTTCTGGAAGTGTGTTTAATGCTTCTGTTCACCCTGTGAGCCACCCAAGGGTGCTGGTTCTTCATGGACAAATGTAAATTTATTTTTTCCTCCCCAGACAGATAATCCAGCATCATGGGGAAATGTGGTGCGTAACACAACTGCTTGGTTCATGCTCTCCCTCCCTTGGACACCTTGAGAGTTTCTGGGGCTGGTGGTGTGTGGTGGGCTCTGTGGCTGCTCTGGTGCTGGCTGCATCAGCCAAGTCTCTGCACTTCTGAGGTTGTGGCTCTTGCCATGGGCAGCTTGAAGGCTTCTTTAGTGAAGAGCAGCTTAACCATTTCTTTTCCTTTTATTTCTGATATTTTCTTGGTGGAGGCTGGAAGGGGAGTGGCACAAGCTGTGGTACTGCTGACCTGTTAATTAAAAATTATTTTCTATTTTTCCATTTGAATTGATGGGTTGATGGAGAAATGTAGTGGAATGCACCACAGAAATATTCTTCTGGAATAACCTCAGAAGTATTGTGGGTTTTACTTCTCTTACCACTCTAGTCAAGCTGATTTGACTTGTTTATGAGTGAAATTGGGAAAATGAATCATCTGTGTCACCAGAATCACTTCCTACATGGGATACCACAGCCTGCATCAAATAAGAGGCTAAGCCTGTAAATCAGGGCAAAGGTACATTTTGGAAAGATGGGTCTTTTGGCTTTTTTAGGTTGCTCAGAGTGGTTGTGGATTTCCCATCCCTGGAAGTGTCCAAGGCCAGGCTGGATGGGGCTCTGAGCAGCCTGAGATAGTGAAAGGTGTCCCTGCCCATGGCAGGGGGTTGGAACTGGGTGATCCTTAAGGTCCCTTCCACCCCAAACATTCTGTTGTTTTAAAACTTGGGTAGCCTGCTTTGGTAGGATCACCACAGTTATTTTATGATAATCTCTTAAAATGGAAGCAGAATAGTTAGAGCTTTTTTGAAAATCCCTAGTACAGTTGTGCTCTGGGGATTTGAAACACCAGTCACAGGATAATTTGCCAACCCTAAAAAGTGTTAGTGGAGAGAGGAGCCATCCTTGTTGGGTCAGGTGTTAGTTCAGTGGTTTGGGTTCCCAGTCATGTGTAGAGTAGTACTCACTGCCCAGAGACCTAGTAAGGTTAAAGACAAAGCCTAAATGTGGGAAAACCCATGGGCAAAATGTTTAAGAAGTTTGAACGAGGAGGTGAAAACTCCGTGGGGATTCTGTTAAATTTCCACTGAGCATCTCTAGGCATTTATTTTTAAATTTTATTCCTTCATGGTTGTCCCAGTGCTGCCAAGGGGCTGCTTGTCCTGGTTATCTGCAGCCTGCCCAGTCCCTGAGGACAGATTTAGGACTGATGGATGACTCCATGTGGCAGCAGATCCAGATTTCTCACTTCCTCCTCTTCCTGGCCCCCAAGTTTAAGGATTGGTTCCTCAGTCTGGTGCCCTAAACACAGGCTGCTGGGAATCCTCTGACTCCCAGTGTGGAGACAGAGCAGCCCAACTGTTCATGTGTGGCATTTATTTCTCACAGAGAGGCTTTTTGAAGCTGCAGTGCAAGACTCTGCTTGGCTGTGAATTCCTTTAATAAAAGTGTGTCAGGTGCTGGGTGCTGGGGAGAGTGACCTGGTTAATGGAGCTGTGGCTGCTGCTTCATCTGTTGATTCATATTTGAGCAGTTTTAGGCATTTTTTTAATGATTGCAGCAGGTAAATGCTGAACTGTTTTGGAAATATCAGTATTTTTTCAGAGTTGACACAGGGTGCTTTCTTGTTCAGTCTTTGCAAAGTTGAACTTCACAAAAAAAAAAAGAATTATTAAATCTCAGTTCCTTGACTTGCACCAGAATCTAGTGTTAGCTGAGCAATCCTTCACTCTTGGTTTTGTTTTTGGTTTGTTTGGGCTTTTCTGCCTTTGCAGGTCATATTCACTTCCACAATGATTTGCAGCCAGATTCGTTCACTCTTTCAGTCTTTTTAGAAAAAAATCACCAAATACAGAGACTTTTATGGTAACTTCTTTTGTTGAGACACATGGAACACTTGACTTTATTTGATTATTACCATTTTTCAGGTCTTCATTGTATTCATTATGTTTACAGAACCAGAAGGAATAACTTCATGTAGTGCTTTATTTTTTTGGAAATAACAAGCAAAGAAAACTGATCTTTTAAGTTGGCCTTGGTTTGTTGTTTCCTAGTGCTTCAGGTGGGAGCAGTGCACAAATGCTGATGTATTGATTTTAGTTCTGTACAAAGTGTATGGGGGTTATTGACTGCTAAACATAGAAAGGACTGTTTTATTCAAGTTTTGTGAACTCTCTCCTCAGATTAACCTGAAAGACAACCTGGGGAAGCTCTCTCACATCTTGGAAATTGACCACTTTGCTCTGGTGGTTCATGAACAAATTCAATGTGAGTACAAAGCACTGCACCTTGTGAGAACAAACCTTTGAGTGGTAACGAGAAACGAATGTGAATCTGTGATGTGAGCTCTGAAGAAGCAAAATTCTCATTCTTTGTCTAAATTTGTGCTACTAAGCCTAATTTCCATCCCTGGAAGTGTTAAATGCCAGGCTGGACAGGGCTTGGAGCAACCTGGTCTAGTGGAAGGTGTCCCTGCCTGTGGCAACCAAAAACCTTCCAACCCAAACCATTCTAGGATTAGTAAGACCAAATAAATCTTCAGATCTGGGGTATATTACTATTATATGTGAATAATATTTTTTCCTGTTTAGTATTCCTAACAGCAGACAACTTTGCAAAGTTACAAACACTGAGAAATGAGAGTCAAAACAATATTAAGTTGTGCCAGATAAATTTATCTTTAGCTTCTCAATTGTAACTGGAAGAAGAAGAGCCATCAAATTTGGGGCTGTTCCTGATAACGTCCATAAGGATGTGCTCTTGGCTCTGAGCTGACTATTTATAAAACTGGAATCTCCCTGGAAGCTTGCAGTGAAACAGAGATTAAACAAAAAGCCCAGGACAGTCCAGCTGATTGAAAAAACTGAATATAGAAGTAGATCTAACATCTCAATACAGGCAGACTTTAGGAATTTAGACAGTTGATAAAGGGCCAGAGGTCATGTGGCCACTTGGTTCCCAGTTTAAGGTTTAGGCTCACAATGAGAAAATCTCTTGAACCTGTGCTCTCAATGCAGCAAAGATTAAATGGTTAGTATGTTTTTTGGATATAAATGGGGTATTGTGGTTTTTACACTGGTTCTGTATTTGACAGGGATGCAGGAACATGGTTGTGCCACATTTCCTCCTCAAAATGTGGTTCCATTGGGCCATTCAAGTGGCCCCTGGTTTCAGTGGGGCAATGCCACTTGCAGCTGTTTCAAGTAACTAATGCTTGAGGAAAATACACTTTATAACTGGGGGGGCTGGTTTGAATTCTTGTGTCAAGAAAAATAAATCCAGTGCGTCCTTATCCTTCCTTCCATAAAGGTTCAGTGTCCCTTTTGATGAGGGGCTTTTCTGAGCTGAAAATCCCTGTCCCTTGCTGTGTGACTCTTGGCCAAGGTGCCTTTTGTGCTCCCCCTGTGTGTGCCAGGATCACCAAACAGCCCCAGGCTGCCTCAGCTCCTGCTTTTACAAACCCTGCCACTAAAACCAAGCAGGAGAGGGTGTGTTTGTGCCTCCTGGAGTCAGAGCTGCCTTTTTTTCCTGTGCAGATCACACGGATGGCTCCTCCAGCAAGAGGCAGATGGTGTTTGGCATCGTCACAGCCATCGACCTCCTGAACTTCGTGACTGCACGGGAGCGGGAGAGGAAATCCAACTAAAGCCAGGCAGCAGCCTGGAGCCTCTTCAGCATTCTCCAGTCTCAAACAAAGAATCAGGTCTAGGTCTTAAGTAGAATGTTTCTTTTTTTTCTTTTTTTTTTTGGTTGAGTTTTTTTGGGTTTTTTTTTTTTAATTCTGAAAATAAGCAGTTAGCTCTCCTGGTTTCAGCTATCCAGCCAATGTGTCTTGCTGTATTGCCCAGCTTCTGGGACTTGTTTCTTAATCAGGTTAAGCAGTATTTCTTATCAAGACAATTTATTTTTTTACCTCTATATATATATATATGTATGTGTAAAAAATATTGCCTAAATTAACTGGTTTGTTCCTTACTTGTTATGTCTAAAGGCTGGCTTTCCAAAATGTTTCAGAATCATCATGTTGAAATAAAGAGTTACTGAAGCAGAGGCCCAAGAGAGCTCTGGAAAGTTCTGGGGTTTTTTTTCCCTCCATTCAAGGGTGTTAAGTTAGATATTACCTCTGTGGAGACAAAATTGGGACTGGGGCATGGGCAGAAGAGAGGAGGATTTCCCTTTTGGTGGCATAATTGTAAAACAAGATAAAATCCTCAGGGCTGAAGCTGAGACTTGCTCCAACCATCTGCTCTGAGGAAAAGCTGCTTTGAGCAGAAGCATGGCAGTGAAGTGACAAACATAAACCAGTGACACTGTTTTACACAGTGCACCAGCTTTCCCTGCCATGACAGACCTGTTTTTTCCCCCAGTGTTATCCTGATAGGAAAGCACAAGTGGAAAGATTTAAAAGGTAAGATCAAGCATCTTGCCTGAAAGTTTTTTAAAATAGTTCTGTTTCATCCATTACCTTCTTCTTCCCTCCCCACCCTCTTATTTATCTCAGAGTGCCTTTTTTGTGCCTGTTTCAGAAGAGCCAAGGATTATCTGTCAAGAGCTGTGAGCTCTTCCAAGGCTTGTTCAGGCACTCTCACCCTGTAGTGCCTTATTGCAGGAGAAAAGCTCTGCTTTGAGATTTTTCATAATCTGAAAAAGCCCTTTCATATTAGGGGTGTTGCTGAAGGAAAGTGACCCATCCTTACCTTAAACTAGGGTTTGCCATTAAATTCATACACTTCTTTAAGATTTAAGATTTTAAAGACTTTCTTTAAGATTTTAACTTTTCCCAAGGCTCTGGGAAAAAAACTACTATAAATCTAAAAATGTACAACTTCAATAGTAATTTAATTGTTCTGAAAGGTGATTAACTTCTTTCTGCCATTGTAGATGTCACTGCTGCTAGATTTTGGCATTACTTTGGATATTTACTTTACTGGGTTTTATCAGATCTTTTTTTCCCCCCATTTTCCATCTGACCTTCACTGACAGCAGCAGGGAGGGAGGTGCTTGAGTAGCTGAGGTTTGTCCTTTTCTCTTGTAAAAGCTCCTAACCTAACTGAAAAGCTCCTGACCTAACTGAATTCAGCAAAAAAATATGAAAATGGTAGGAGGAGGTTCCCAAAGCTGTTTTTCAGAGCAGCACAAGAGAGGAGTTAAAGGTGGGGCAGCAAATTAGACAGTTATAAAGAAGTATAAAGATTTGATCTGGTTTTTTAGTTCACTCTTCATACATTAATTTTGTAGTGCCAGGAAAACTGACAGTATTGTGGGCTGAGACATAGGGGATGGTTAGAAATGGTAGGGAATACAGGATGGGAATCTAAAGCATTCCAAGTAAGCCAAATAATCCAAAGAAATTCACCTGCTCCCCTGGGATTTGCTATAACAGGAGCTGTCTCCTGTTCTGCACTGGCACAAGGAGGAAAAGACCTTTCTTATCCATAGCAGCAACATGGTGAGACCAGAGGAAATGGGCAAATAAATGGATTTTCTGCACAGCTGAAGAACTTTCCAGAGCTCTTTCCCATGGCAGGGATGAAGGCAGCAAAGAGAAGGGGACAGGGAATCCAGCAGGGCTGAAGTTCCTCTGCAAAAGCTTGTAAATGTGATGTTTTTTTGCATGTCTGAGACCCTCATTGCTGGCCTGCTCCTGGTTAGCTGTGGTAGGGCTGATTAAAACTGGGCTTATCTTGGTTCCAAATGCTCTGAAGACCAAGAAAGACACTGCAGTTTGTTCAATTTTTTACCTGAAGGCCAGAGCGTGAACAGAACTCAATTTTTTTTTCTGAAGTGAGTGCCTGCATCTTCTGTTTACCTTTGCTGCTTATGCAAGCGCTGACTAAACCTGGAAACTTTTGCACAAGGATATTTTTATCAACAATTTCTGCTGCATTTGTTCATCACTGGAAGAGATTATCAGTCCTAATGTTGGCTCTGCAAAAATGCTTTTTAATTTCTCACCTGAAGACGGCTGTTCAGTAAAATCTGTACAATATTTTCTACAAGCAGTTACCAGGCAATGACTTAAGGTTCATTTTCACGTTGTCATGTCCAATGTTATTTCCATTTCTTGTACAAGCTGTGGCTGACTCCAGAACTCTGGCTGGTTCCTCTGAGCAGCCAGACCAGTCTCATCTGCCCACCAAGCTCATTTCTGAACACTTCTGCTTGCTGTTGTAAATTTCACACAATCTCACACAATGTCAGAAGTTTCCTGACATTGCCCATCATCCAACAGCTTTTCTTACTCTCTAGTGTCAACTAAGGGAAAGGGAAGCCTTCTTATTCTTCAAGGAGCTGGGAAAAATCATCACTATGAGCTGTATTTATTGCACAGATGTTCACAAATGTACAATACAAAGAGTTCAATAAAAGATGTTCACAAATGCACCATACAAAGGGTTCAATAAAAGATATTCACCAATGTACCATACAAAGGGTTCAATAAAAGATGTTCACCAATGTACAATACAAAGGGTTCAATAAAAGATGTTCACAAATGTACAATACAAAGGGCTCAATAAAAGCTGTTTGGTTGCAGAATGGCTCTGAGTTATTTTTTTAATGCCAGTTCAAGCTTGTAGGTTTGTTAGACTGTAAGAAATTGGTGCAGAAGACCCCTGGTGTTCAGTGTGAGGGCTGTGGGACTCTGCAGTTATTTCCATGTCTCCAGAGCACAGCCAGTCCTGCCAGCACAGGCTCCTTGCTCTCTTGCTGGGTGTTCAGGCACCTCCCCACATCCAGAGCTCTGTCCAGCTTCATCTTCTCACCCCTGATCCAGCATGGGGTGGCTTCATCTCGCACATCCTTCCCATGTGATACCCAAAATGCTGCCATTCCCTTTCCTTTTTGGCAGCCCCCAAGAGGGGCAGAAAGGGAGCCTGAGGGCAGCAGGCATCGCTTCTGTGCATGGAGAGACCATTCCAGCAAAAGGCCAAAGGCTGCCCAAGCACAGAGAGCTGCAGGAAGCAGGAGGGATCAAGTTCCAGCAGGCTGAGCAGGGAGCTGGACAGGCTCAGAAATACCCTGAGGTGAGGAACATCAGGCTCTGAACCTTTTGCCTTCAGCCAGAGCAGCTGCTGAGAGCTCAGGTGTTATAAATATATGACATGTTGTTGGCTCTTTGCAAGTATTGGGATAAATGCTATATGTATAACTTTAAAATAGCATTTCTATATGGGTATAATCTTTGTTAATAGTAAAAGTTAGACATAATTTTTTTAGAGATAGTATGCTTAAACTACCTGCCTAGTCAAGATAACAGCCCGTGAACAGGTGATGGAGACCCTGCAGGAGGTTGTGGTTCATCCTCACAAATTCATGTTGTGGTTCAGCTTTGAGAGCCCAGGCTGGTGGGATGAGTCCAACATGCTGGGCAGTGCTGCAGGCAGCACACACAGAGCAACCCAGCACTGCTGCACCAGCTCCTGCTTTTGTTAATCAGAGCTGAGCAAGAACCCTGTTTATCAGAGGAACATATCAAAATTTATGGCCTCACAAATAGTTTTCTTTCATCACATTAATCCCTTTTCCTCCAGCTTTTGCAAACAGGGATATTAGATAGCTACATTCTCTATAAAATTTTTATTGGCTTCAACTAATTCTGAAATGTCTTCTGTGTGGCAAATGAAGGCAATTTAAAGCCCTGTTTAACACAATCTGTGGGAGCTGTTCTGAGCCAGTCAGCTCAGCCTTGCACTTCCAGCCAGCGTGAGGGAAACCCAACATCCCTCCAGCCCTCTTTTAGTGAAAGAAGATGCTTTTGGACCACAGTTATGAATGGGAATTTAAAAGGAGAAGTCTCAGCAGATAACACTGATGCTGGCTGGCCTGAGCCAGCCAAGGAGCAGAGAAGCCAAGCCCTGAGCCAGGACAGCAGCAGGAGGCAGGGAACAGTCATGAGCTAAGCCTGTTTTTGGGCAACCTCAGCCAAAGAGCAGAGACAGTCCCAGAGAAAGGAGCCAGAGAGCAACTGCCTTGATTGACTCCTCACTGAGGAGAGACAGGACAGGCTCCACCAGGACAGGCACGGCAGCAAGCCCAACCTCATCCAAATCCAATGGGAAAATGCAAGGAAAAGCAAATAAAGCAAATTCCTGGACAGCAGTGGGACAGAGCGGGTCTCTCCCTTAGACCTGAAGAGGCAGAGCCAGAGGAACAGGTGCTGTCCATGGAACCAGGAGCAGCTGGGGCACAGCTCAGAGCCCTGACAGGGACAGGAGCCCTGCTGCACTTACACTCTGCCAGCGTCTCCACTTCAATGCCAGGGTTGTAGTTCCCGTAGTCCGGAGAGGAAGATGCTCGGATTTGGAAAATATAGAGGGTACCAGGCTTCAGGTTATTGACTGTCACAGCTGTTGATGTGGTTTTCACAGTCGAGTAACTTTGGTCTCTCTGATCCTGTGAAATAATGAGATACCTGAGATGGAGCTGGACTGACAGCTGTGCCACAGAGCTGGCATGGCACAGTCCTGTCCTCAGCTCTGGGCCCTGTCAGGACAGCCTGTCCAAAGAGCCAGCTCCAAAAGAAACAACACATTCACTGCATGATGAGCAGAAATTATATGGGAAGGTGTCAGGAAATAGCAGATGAAGCTGGATTGTAGCTGCTGGGGAGGGGGTTTTGCCCCAGGCTACCACAAGCCCAGATAAAACGTTCGGTATGGAACAGCTTTTCCTGGCTGCTTCAGGCAGACTTCAGCCACAAAGTGCTTAGATGCAAGCAGTGCCTAAAGCTTAGGCTATCAGCTCTTTTGTGATTTCATTTTGCTTGCAGTACTATCTCAGCCAGGTAAGAGAAGAGATCGAGAAAGCTGCACAGAGGTTCTGCAGGCAACTTTATTTCTACAAAGGGGTCCGGCAGCACTCCGGGTACACAGAGTATCAAAGGGATTTTTATAGGGTTGGGGTGCCTTAGGAGATGGACCAGTAATATTAGAGGTTGAAAACTATCCAACTACTTTAAGGTTTTAGGCAAAAGTGACCAATTACTAAAAGGAAAAAAGGACCAATTAGAGTGCTAAAAGATAACGCGGGGGTCTACAGGGGGGTGAACATTCCTCTAGCATGAGTCATTCTAAGGAAGCAACTTCTTATCTAAGGGATGATTTTCCAGGGAGGCCCTGAAAGGGAATCTGTATCATCCACACTGGATGATGCTATGAAGACATGAAGGCAGAAGATGGGGGGTGAGGACCAGCTGAGCCACCCCACACGGCAAATTCCCTCTGTGCCAGGCTAAGCTGTGGCACCAGCAGCTCTTTGCTGCTCCCCTGCTCGAGTGCTGGAGAAAATCTGTGTGGACTGGAAAATGGCAGGAGGAGCCCCGAGGAGCATCCCAACCCCACAGTCCTGTACAGGGAGTGTCCCAGCCCCACAGTGTGTCACAGGCAGTGTCCCAGCCCCACAGCCCAGCACAGCACGAGCAGCAGCCACTTGCTGCACTGCTCACATCACTACCAAATGTGTTTCCACACAATACTTTTTCCCCCCTTTGAGTCTTCACAGTAAAAACAAAAGCTTTAAAAGCAAAGATTAGGAGCTAAGTTGATATTCATGTCAGCATCAAGAGCCTCATTTCAGTGAATAACTGCTAAACTGAATTTAAATTCTGTAGCCAAGGAGGAAGGTTCCTCATTTCATACCCCAAGTATCAGTTGCTGCAGCCCATTTGCACAGGAATTAATGTCTTGGGCTCCAGCATTTGCCCTCCCCCACAGATCCTTCCTCTCAAATCTATCTGATGCTGAAAATCACATTAATATGAATCAGCTTCACGGTAGCTTCTTTCTAAATACAGAATGCTTACATGTCACCTGCACAGTGTGCCTGACATGCCATCAGCTCCAGAACGAGCCTGAGCACATGCAGATAAGGTAATTTGCAGAACTGTGTCATAAACTGCATTTATTTTGATTTAGAGCCTTGTCCCCACTCTGCCCACTGGTGTTTCTCCAAAAATTCCCAACTTACTGCACCTGTCAAACAGCAGCAATTTTTAAAATCAAGAAACTGCCATAAAAATATTTTCTGGGTCTCCTCCCATGTAGAAGGGCCATTCATAGCTCACCACAGTCACAGGTTTGTGGCTCTCAGTCCTAAACAGAGCATACCAAAGGTCCAACACTCCCTTGGAGAGCAGGTTGGGAATACAGAGCCCATCTCCTCCAGGGTGTAGGAACCCCTGGTGGTGTCTCAGTCCCTGCCTGGCTGCAGCCACACGGTGCAGATGTGACACAGCACCAGGCACCAGCAGTGTAAGGGTCGGTCTGAAGTTTCTCTGATCTGCCTCACGACATACAACAGTCCATAAATCTCCCCATCTTTTGGCCAGAGGGCATTCACTTTGGAAAAGGACTATAAAAAGTGACTTTCCTAAAGAGACTTTGAGATCTCTTTCTCCCCAGTGGATCAAAGACGCTTCTGTCATCAGACGATTCAAGGACCCGTCCCTGCTGTTGGTAGCTAGATCCCATCCTTTCTCTCTCTCCCCTTTTACTTTGTTTCCTTTACCCCTTTCTCTCTCTCTCTCTCTCTCTCTCTCTCTCTTCTATCACAAAACTGAATTGTTGACACACAATAAACTGCATTGCTGCTTTCTGCTGAATAAAACTTGAGTCTCTTGCTTTTTATCTCTTGCACCCTGGGGTCGAAGGAAGCATCACGACTCCCGCTGGGGCTGAGCAGGTCATGACAAGCAGCAAGGGAAGGGGCACAAGCAGAGCCCATGCCAGTGCCCAGAGCCTACCTTCTCAAAGTACCTGACCTCATACTCAGTGCCGTTGGCAGTCAGGGCTCCTGGCTCCTGCCACGACAGGGAGACGCTCCTCTGCTCCACTCTGTCCGTGCGGATGTCGGTGACGGGAACAGGCACTGCAAATGCAGAGAGGAAACGGGCACTGACTGAGCTGCTGCTTCAGTAAAACCTGCACCTCACACAGCTGGCCTCTGCAGCACCAGACCCCTCTCTCTGAATCAGGAATAGCTCCAAGCTGGTGGCTGTGCGGTGGGAGAAGACAGTGGTAAAACACAACAGCTTTGTAATCTGTGGGCAGCCTGGAGCACTCCAGTGGAAAATTGGCAAAAATCCTAATGGCACCATCCACCCTTAGTGCTGCTGAGGGCTCTGAGGATGGGCTCACATCCTGGGCTCTGAACCCCTGCTGAGGATGTCTGCAAAAGGCAAAACACAATCTTTGATCAGGAAGGCTGGTGGGACATACCAAGGCCTCCTGAACCACCCCACACCAGATCTACTCCATGCAACTGGACTGCTGGGAGTATGAGCCCTGCTCTGAGAGCATGCTGTGCCTCAGGAGCTGGCTGTGCATTTCTGGTCAGCACAAACTCCCTCATGCATGTGTGCATCCATTTAGTTCATCCACTGCAAGAAGCACTTGCCAATATTCCCATTTTAACCAGGTTTGGCTCCAAACAAGCCTCCACAAGCAGCTCACAGCCCTCAGGCACAGCAAAAGCTGCATGGGGACATTGACTGTTTCCAGCTTGTCCTACTTCCCATCAAATCAGGACATGCCCTGGACCCATCTCTGTCCCACCAAGACTCCTGTGGAGAAGAACAAGTCCCTAGAAAGTAAACTTAAGTATCTGTGACATTTTGTATTTATTACTTAGCTCATTAATCTTTGCTGAAATAAAAAACCCTCGTGATGTTTTATTCATGGTGATTTGCTACTTGATCCTGGTCCCTTTGGTTTCTTATGAGAGTGAGAGGAGTCAAAGGGGCTCCTGTGCAGCTCCCTGTGCTGTGACCCACCCCATGGTGTGGGACACAGTCAATCATTATCCCCTAAAACTTGCCTTGGGTCCTGCTCCTGTAAGATAAGCCAAGTGCTCCTTACTGTGTTGTATGGTCCCCATAAATAAAATATCACACAGCTGCCCTCCTGTATGTCTGAATCCAGGAAATGGACTGGAGAGACCTGAATGTGTGGTCCTGACTGTTAACAAAGTCATCAGGAAAAATCCTACTCACTCACAGATGTGCTTTAGAGCAGAGCCTGTGGTACATGACAGCAAAGCAGGTGCCAACCTCAAACATGTTTAAAAAACATTAAAGAAAATCACACAGGCTATAAAGCATTTCACACTGTGGAAAAAAATGTGCTTCCCATCAATATTTTAAGCTCTCCTATCATTGCCTCTATTCGAAAAAGCAAACATTAAATTATTCACCACTCTGCCTGATTTTATAAACTCCATTCCCCTGTACGTGGGTTTTATCCTCTTGATTAACCAGCGTAGCAGCAGAACAAGCATAAAACTAACGTGGCACCACATCCCTCCCCAGAACAGCTCAGTGCATCCAGCAGCTGCACTCAGCCACAGACACCAAATGCTCCTGCACCCTGCCCTGCTCGTGCCAGACAGAGCCACCTCTCCCCTCCCTCACATCCCAACACAGAACATGCCCTGGGCACCATCCCAGGCAGCTCCTGCCTCAGAGATCTCCATTCCAAAGCAGAGAAGCCTCACCAGTCAGCAGGCTGACCCCAGGAGCTCAGACATCTGCCCCAGAGCTGGCTCATCCTGCAGCCCCGCTGCCCCACGGTGACTGAATCAGCCCTGGGCACACACAGGCAAATCCACTCTGGAGGACCAAATCCAGCTCAAACCCCTTCTCCAGCCTCAGGAAGGAGGATGCATTCTGGCACTGGTTGCATTATTAATCAGCAACAGATTTAAAAGCTCTTTAAGGCAGGAGCTTTGCATTCCTGCCGGGAATACAAATGACACGGGCCTGGAGTGCACATTTACATGGCTAATGCAGCTCCACTCCTGCAGGTGAACAGTTCCACTCACTCCTCAAACACTTTTATTTAGTCTCATGCTGAGGACAGATTAGAAAAAACACTGTATTAATTTTGCCACCTGCAGACTAAATTGCATCTCTTCTTTTTGCAGCAATTACAAGGAACGGTGGAAAATTCCCTCTGGTGACTGCTGGAGGGGAAGGGCAGCACAGAGCTGCACTCGGAGCTGGATTAGAGGAGCAGGATCTGACAGCTAAATAGGGTCTTGTTTCTTGTTTAATTTTTCCTCTGAACCTGCTTATCAGCAGACAGAGGTGCCCTGCTGCTGCAAATGACTTCTGAGACCACAGCAGGACAGACACCACGGAAATCACAACTCCAGGCATCCCGGAGTCTCCTTCCTCCTGACCTCTGGCCCCACCCAGCACTTTGTGGTGGGCTGTAGTGACAAGGGGCAGCAGAGTCAGGGCTCCAAGGAATGGTGTGCTCTGAGGAGCAGCTCCCCACGCTGTCCCTGCCAGTGGTGGCTCCCTGTCCTGCCCACGCAGGGTCCCCTCCTCACAGTGGGGTCACACTCTGTGTGCAGCCACCCCCTCAGGAGACAACCTGCTCCCCTTCTGTGCTGACAGGCATGGGTTAACCATCACTGTCACCCCTTGCCAATGCAGGGCACTGCTGCCTGCTGGCAGGGCAGCCCTGGGAGGGGACACTTTCAGCAATAAAAACTGCCAGTGTTCCAAGAAACTCCCCAGCCTCAGCTGCTTGGGTCATTCCGAGCCACCACCTGCATCTGGAGACTTGACAGCTCAACAAGAGACATTGATTCTGAACAGATTACAGGATTAATGATCCACATTCTTTATGTGCATTTCAGTTCCCTCAGGAGTACGTGGTATGGAGTAAGGGGCTGAGATTTCCCCCTTCCCCAGGGGAAAAGCTGTTCTTTGCAGCCATGGGCTGGCATCACTGACTTGCTGCTTTGCTCCCTACGAGAACGGGGCACTCACTGCCCACACCTGGGGTCCAGCTCACACCTGGGGTAGGCAGGGTGGGAGCTGCAGAGCACCAGTCCCTCTGTCTGCAGCAGACTGGAGGAATGGCTTGTTATGAGCTCTCTGAACTCACCACACCCCAGACTCTTCTCTGTCCCCCTGGCCTGAGCTCAGGAGGCAAAAGATCTTCCCAGAGCTAAATCCATCCCTGACCAGCCAAGATCCTAATGAGGAATGACACCTCTGCTGAGGAGCAGTCTGCAGCACAGCATCCACCAATGGAGCCACAGGGATTATGGTACGGGGGAAGAGAGAGCAACAGCCTGCACAAAGACATTTGATCAAGCGGTGGGAAAATTATTTATAACAAGATCAAAGTTTAATCTCCTCAGATGAAATTGTTGGCCAATTCCTGCCAAGAGGTACCTGAGGATTATCTGTCTCCATTAACTGTGGCTTGGGAAAGGGTTTTCATGCAAATTAATAATGTAACTGCAGAGGAACAGACAAGGACACAAGGAGCCAGAGCCGACTGTCCTTCAGCATAGCCAGCAGCAGAGGAGGGACCTGACTGTCCTTTGGCACAGACAACAGATGAGAAGGGACTCTCAGCCAACCCCTCTGGTCAGGGACCTGTCCACAGGCATAGGCACTCACTTCCCCTTTCCTGGGGGAACAGAAATGCCAAACTGGAAATGGACGGGGACAATTACAATAAGAATTGTTTCACAGATCAGCGTGAGATAGAGAGAGGAAATAAATTTTTTTGTTTCTGAAGGGTAGCCAACATTTGAATTATCTGTTTTAAGGAGGGCTTTTTGATTAATGGGCTGAAAATATTACTTCATCAAAGGTTTGTTGGGTTTTTTTAATGATTTGTAAATTCAAACTGCAGCCAGACCACAGAGCAGACTTGTCCTTTCACAGTCCAGGCTGTCACCACACTCACTCCTTGCCTCCCAGTGACACCAACTGGGAGATGCCATGGGCCAGTCTTCACCTGCCCCTCTGCCACACCTAAGGACCATGTCTGTGCCATCAGGACAAACCGAGAAGAAACAGGGCACAGACACACAGATCTCAAGGACAGTGACCACATCATTGACAGATTCTGTGTCCTCCCAGCAGCAAAGCCACTGTCCTAGGTTACACTGTAAAGATGTGCCCAAAAGTCTGTATTCTATCACCATCTGCTAAACCAGGTGTGGCAGTGATCCTTATCTCTGTGGAGATATCCTCTGCTCATGGGCCAGCTGTTAAACCAAATGAGGCAGAGTTCTTTATCTTTCTCACAGCCCATCCTACCTCCAGGAGATATCTCCTGTTAATGGCCATGGAGTCCCAGTGCATGACTGATAAAATTCCATCATCCCACTGGGAGATGCTCCAGCCAGGGGGAGGAGCCAAGCCTTT
>JANRGV010000051.1:108246933-108260689 GCA_024734035.1 Alethe castanea
TGGCCATGCTAAACAGTTCCCAGAAACAGTTGACTATGCATGAAGGTCTATGAATATGTAACAAATGAATAAATTGTGAAAGGTATATAAAGGGGTGTTCCCAAAGCAGTGGTGTGCTCTGGGCAGCATGCCAAGCACCCGGCCATGTTAACCCTTTGCTTTATGTTTTGTCTCCTATTGTCTTTTTATTAAACCTTTTAATTCTCCCAAGACAGTGAACCATGTTTTTCACGTCAGGACTCCGCAGCACCTTGTCATCAGCAGCCCCCAGGCTGGAGCTGAGAGCAGGGCACTGCCCAAACCCTGCAGGACCTCCTGAGAGCTGAGTCACAGCTAATGACAGCCCTGGGACCGAGCTGTCCCCAGCGGAGGAGCTGCCCCTCCTCGTGGGTCACCAGCAGGAAAATTACTGGGTACAATCAGCTGTGCTGGCTCTGCAGATAAAGGGAGGACTTCAGTCCAGAGAGCTGCCTTATGAAAGCAATAAATTCCCTTTGGGGAAGGGAGGAAAAAAGAAAAAAGCACAACAGCCAACCCACAGTCGCGTTGCTGATGGAAGTGCTGCTACCCTTTGTCACATGCTGGAGCATGGTGGGTGAGGGCCAAGCCCACAGGCCATGACTCGTGGAGGGACTAAGAGCAGCCAGCTCACCTGCCACCTGTCCTGTGGAAAAATCCACTTCTAGTTAGAGGAAAAGCCAAGTGCTGTTTGCCCTGCTGTTCCAGGAGTTAAAAACCTGCCGTAGCTTCTCTCAGGTTTGGGGAGGTCACTGCCTTCTCCAGTGGCAGCCAGCTGGGTTTGTGTGCCCAAAAAAACAGGAAAAGGGGCCCGTGGGCACCAGCTGGGCCTGTATTCCCTGCCACAGACACTGCTTGTTCCTGGCTGTTGGATCCCATAACCCTGAGCTTTCTGTGCTTTCTGGCACTGACCCCCAGGAGAACACTGCTTTTGACCTGAGGCCTTGGAGAAAGCTTCCAAATTTGAGTGATGGAGTTAAAATCACTGGGTGTGTAGTTAAATAGAAGTGTGTGCTCTCACATGGTGAAGGGTACGGAATTTGGGGTTTTAGAATATAGTAATAGGTATGGGACAAGATGGAGGTTCTTGGGAGTTATCTCTCTCTGTCTTCTTCTTCCTTTTTCTTCATGCTTCAAAGCTGTATCCATCCCTTCACCTGGGGAAGCTGGAGAGCAGGCAATGCCCTGATCACAGCAAGACCCTTCTGGGTGCAGCAGGGCACAGGAACGAGCTGATCTGCCCCATGGGACAAGCAGGACACCCAGGTCATCCTTCTGGCCTGGGCAGGGTGGCAAACACGGTGTGTTTGGAGCTGCTCATGCCTTGTGCTCCTTCCAGGAGAAGCCAGCAGCTCTGCTCCTCCCTGGATGTCTCTGCAGCATCGCTCTCCCCACAGCCTCCAGCAGCAGATGCAGCACCAGAGGAAGCTCCTCAGATGTATTGAATACTCTAGGTTGTGCTGATGCCTTTTGGGACTACCTAAAAACAGTGGCCAGACAAAAATAAGGGCATAAAAAAGCAGTTATATTTATTAAAGGGCCTTATTAAAGGGTACTTTTCAGGCAGATGAAGTCCCCTCAGGGTTACACCCAAAATGGATGATGAGTCATGAGTTTTCACACTTTTATAAGTTTGGTCTATTTGCATATTGGGGGGTTAATTTTCCAATTGCAGCTTCAGGTAATGAAGTATTCACCCCAAGTTTGCTCAGCCCCAACTCACTTTTGTTTAGTTTTCTTGGGGCTCAAGACAGTGAGGTGTCCTTGATTCCCAGCCTGGAGAGGAATTGTGTTGTCTGACCAAACTGGGGAAGCAGCAGCTCACACTGTGTATGGAGTTTAGAGTTACACACTAAAGAATTGCAGGATTACAAATATATGAAAAACATCAAAGCTAGAATCCCAAGGCATCAGTACAAGCAAATGGTGACCTCTCCTGAAACAGGTGGGTGTGAGCAGCTGCTCCAACACAGTGACAAAAATGTAACTTTTCTAACCTATTCCTGCCTTGGCCTGTGGCAGCTGGAATCCTGTTTCAGCTGGCATCATTTTGCACTGCAGCAAGGCTTCTACACCAAGTGCACTGAGCAGGTGAAACAAATGTTTTTAACAGCAATTGAGAGCCTCCCTCCCACTTTACCCACATTATTCAGATAGCAGGTACCATCACCAGCACTCCAACTCACAGGCCAGTTCAGCTCAACCAGAAGCAGTTTTTACCTCGTGCCCTTACAGCAAGATGTTTTGTTTCTCTGCTGGCCAAAAACAAGCCAAGAACCAAGTAAAACCTGTTCTGCCCTGAATTTTTTTGCTAGGCCCTCCCAAAACATTCCCAACTCTTCTCCTGTCATCTTCTCAAGCCCTGATGTGGAGCTTCTTTGATAAAGCCATTTTGAATATTGAATTACATGGGAAGGGAAAACATGGATTTTTTCCCACTTGGTACAGCAGAATCAGGAACATTTTAAAATCAGATTGTGCCTTCTAGGAAAAAGAATCACTGGTGGGGGGTGACTGTGATCATGAGAGGTCTTTCCTCCCAAGTGACCAAAAGTAAAACCTGGATGCTGCATCCCCACAGGGGTCACAGAATCACAGGATGGTTTGGGTTGGAAGGGACCTTAAAGCTCATCTCATTCCACCCCTGCCATGGGCAAGGACACCTTTCACTGTCCCAGGGTGCTCCAAGCCCATCCAGCCTGACCTTGGACTCTTCCAGGAATCCAGGGACATCCACAGCTCCTCTGGGCTGTGCCAGGGCATCCCCACCCTCACAGGGAAGGTGAGGTGAGAACTATAAAACTCCCTCTGCAAGAAGGAAGTTTGGTGGTGTTTTAAAAGCGGCGTCCCTCTCCCTGGGCATGGATTTTTGTGCCACACCTTCTCATGAGAGCTCAGAGCCATCCCAGTGCTTTCAGCTGCTTCCCCCCCATTTTTTTGGCTGGCTGATTGTTGCTCCCCAGCCTGGGGATGCTGATGTTTAGCCAGTAGAATGCTGCAGGTGAAATGCTGCAAGGTAACTGTAGAGGATGGGGAATGAGCAGCTGTGCCCTATGCTCTCTTGTGTTTTTTAAACTTAGTAACACCAGCACTGCAGCACAGCAAGGTAAAATTAGATTTTATGGTGTGTACAGGCTGTGAAATACCTGGCATTCCTGTGTGGGTGGGAGCATGGCAAAGATTCCAGGGCAGACCCCAGCCCAGCTCCTCCTCTGCTCTTAACCCAGGCACAGGCAAAGCAGGAAAACCCGTCAAAATACCTCAAAAAAACCAATTGTGTGTGTGACAGACAGTAGGGCTGGTGATGCCAAAGAGCCCGAGTGCACAGCAGCTCTGGGGATGGTGGTGGTGGGAAAATCTTGTGGTTAAACCCAGCCAGCAACTAAGCCTAAGCATTCTGGTCAGATGCAGTGAACAGTTTTAACCTTGCCCCCTAAAAAAGGGGACCTTTTTTCCTTACAAAGCACCCAAATTTGCCATTTAGACCTTTTTTTTTTTTTAAAGAAAGTATTTAATTAAAAAATTATTTCTCTAAAGGAAGCATTTTATTTCAAAATTGTCTTCTGTCCCTCCAATATTCATCTCAATCTTGTTTCCTTTCAGGTTGAAAAGATCCCCATTTCTTGAAGAAATATTTGCAGAAAGTTTGGTCACTGAAGGGAAGAATCTTATTTTTGAGCACACACTGCTGCAGGAGACAACCAGGAAAGGGTGGCTGGGTTATTCTGTAACTGCAATGCCCAGAAAACACAATTCTTGCTGGGGTTGGGGTTATTTGCAGCCTCTTGAGAGGAGAGCTGCATGTTCTCTGTCACATCAGATAGCCCACAAGAGTTTTCTGTGATGGATTACCTCTGGCAATGTTTTCCAGAGAGTCCATTTATTGCAAAAAGACCAAAGGTAAAGTCATCCCTGTGCTAACACCTACACCAGTCTTGTCTTCAAAAGTTTAACTCCAAAATAAGCATTCTGACAAGCCTCACTCTTGCCTGATCAGTGGTGACGTTTCCTTCATCACTGTGTTTTGGAGGAGCACAGCACCAGGCAGCTCTGTGTGCTACCCTGGCTCTGGGGAGGAGTGGGGAGAAGAGGGACTGAAATTCTCATGGGCTCTTCCTCCTCAAGCAAAATCTGCATCCATGTAATTTCCTGGTCCCCAGCTGGTGTTTGGGAATGACCATGGAGCAGAAGCTGTTCAGGGCTCCCAGCTGATTCAATAGCAAAGCATGAGACAGTGGTTTAGGGCTGGAGATGGTGCAGACACTAACCCTAGGATCCTAGAGGACACAATATGGCATTTCTGTCACCACTTATGCCTGATTCAGCAAGGCCCAGGCTGCCACATGAACTGGGTTTAAGCTCCAGCACAAGACAGAAAACCAAAACAGCAGCGAAATTTCTACAACCAGCACCAAATTGCTGAGGGAAAGGGTTCAGAGCACTCCTGGAGATAAGTGTGGATTAAAACAAACAATAAATTGCTTATCTTTCCTTCCTCCCCTCGCAGGGCAATCAGGTGCTGGGCACAGTGAGGTGTGGGGCAGGACCCAGGTGAGTCCCTCCCGTTTGTCACAGGTGTCCCCAGGCACCAGCACATATTAACTGGGGCTGAGGCTCGGCTCAGACACTTGGCTGCCGGGCTGCAGGGGTGAGTATTGCCTCATCTGCTACCTCCCTGGGAAATGGGGACCCTCAGTGCCCTGGGGACACTTGGGATTTGGCAGCCCCTGCTCCCCATCCTGGGATTCTCACCTGGGGAGGAGCTGTGCTCTCAGTGAGCCCTGAATAAACCAGGCAAGCAGGGAGGATCTGCCTCCACACTACAGTGGGGTGCTGGAGAGGAGAGCTTGTACCCCTCCATCCTTGGAGGTTTTCAGATCTCAGGAGGGCAAAGCCCTGAGCAGGCTGGGCTGAATTTAGAGGTTCCCCAGCTTTGAGCAGGAGGCTGGGCTGGGATCTCCCAAGCTCCCTTCCAGCCTGCTCACTCCATCATTCTGCTAAACTGATGTTACATCTGTCTTGCTCAATGGCAGCAATGCAATTTCTTTAGAATAAGGCAAGAAAAAGGCATTTTGCATCTAATGGAGCGAGCCTGCATGTGCCTCTTTCTGCCTTGCTGAGTCCATCTATTTTTTCCCTCACTTTACTTAATGAGCATCTTGATTTTGTTCCCCTTGAAGTTATCAGAGCAGTCTGATAACCTGATAACTGCAATCTCCTACCTGCAAAGTGCTCTGTAAACATTAGCCTGTGCTCCTTGTCATATATTTTCATTAAGTGGCAGCAGCTGGGTGTTATCATTCCCAGTCTCTTGGCCAGCTTCCCAGCTCCAGTGGAGATTTCCATTTATCCTTTGCCCAGCCTCGTGCCCTCTCAAGATTCTCCATTCAGCAGCGAGTAACGGGGCTGTGACAGGACACAAATACACCTGCTGGTGTATTTGGGATCACACCTGAGCCTTCAGCCAGGGACTGGGAGGAGTGCTGGGACACAGGTAAGAGTTTGGGGATGTATCTTCACTTTGTGGTCTAAAACTGCCCTGGAGGCAGCGTGGGGAGAGGTTTGCAGTGGGCATTGCTCCTCTCAGCCATCCTTGGCTGCACTCAGGCTGTCCATGGCTGTCCTTTCTCCTCACACCCCACCCAGCCCCTGCTGATGGGTGGGACTGAGGCTGGCAGCAGGGTACAAACTCCACCTGTGCTATTTTAAGGCTTCCAAAAGTCCCAGATTCTCCCCATCCTTTGCTGCTATTTCAGGCTGTCTTGTTTTGGGGATTCTACGCTTCAGGAAATTTTTAAAGTTACCTCCAGAGCCCTGTGGGGGTTTGATGTGTATTAATGTAAATATGAATCCAGACTCTGAACACAGAAATGCAGTGATTTGGGAGTGTTTTTAAGTGGAAGGACATCCATGCCATTCCTGCAGCACCAGGAATTACCCAGCCCTTGAGGAGACACGAGGCATTCTCCAGCAGGGAGGAATGTAGATGTTGACTGGTCAAAATCCTGCCCTTGCTTCTTTGTTCCCTGGGTGTCTAGGAAATATGTCTGTGCTCACTTTGGGTGAGACAACAAATGAAAAACTCATTCTTGACTTATTTCCGTATCAGATGTCAGGGAACTGAGCACAGTGAGGAGAATGCAACCTTATTTTAGAAGGTGGGAGCCAGCAATGCTCTTCCTTCCATGAAACCCTCCTGCCCCAGGCCTGGAGGGAGAGGGGTTTTGTGTGGGAAAGCTCTGCAGCCCCAATAATTTCACCCTCCTGCCTTGTCCCTTCCCAACCCACCACAAGTATAATAGTGATGGGCATTGCCAGGAAAAGGGAGAAAAAACAACATACTCATAAAATCTATTTTGCCAGCATTTTGGGTGGCAGCTGGTGAGCTCAGTTGTGAAAGCATGCTGACCACTCTGATCCACTGCAGATTATCTCTTCTTTACCCAAAGGTGACTTTTGCTCCTTCCCAGCTAATTTGTTAGGTAAGCACAGATTTGCTTTGGGACATACACCAAGGCCAACATAAATCCTGGCTTGCAAGGAAATGAACCAATTTTTTCCCTTTAATCCCTCCCAATATATTTTGTTTTATCTTATTTTTCTTGGAGTTGGGATTAAATGTATGAGACAGTATTTTTGTTTGGATTTAGATGTTTATTAATTTTTATTTATATTACAGTTTTACAAACTGTGAGTTTTAGAGTTCTTTACGTTGACAAGTTAAAAATTGAGTTATATTTTTATAAGGCTTTTTAAAGATAAATGGTTTAATTAAGAAATATACTTTAATTATTTTTACTTTTAATCTAATAAATACTTGTGGCCTTTAATGTGGACCTTTTATTTAATTATAAAATACTACTTAGATTCATGAAGAAGAAGGTGAAAAAGAAGGACAAACTTTTGTCTTGAAACTTTCATTTTGTTTAATATATATTACTATATTTTAAAACTTTAAGTTTTTCACCATGTGATATTGCACACTTTTATTTAAACTACACACTTATAATTTTAGTTCTATCATTTAATTTTGGAAGCTTTTTTCATGGCCTCAGGTTAAAAGCAGTGTTTTTTGGGGGATCAGTGCTTGTCAATACAGCAAGTTTAAAGTTTAAAATTCTCAACACCAATGAGCAGCAGGTTTGTCAGTGGTGGGGAAGAGCACTGGGAAGCAAAGTTTGCTGGGAGAGCTTTTGTTGGCAGCAGGATCCAAGGCATTTTGGGGTGATTTCTCTGCACCCTCATGGTTCTCTGCTGCTTTCTGAGGCTGGGGGTGATGTCTCTGGAGAAGAAAAGGTGCCTGGTGTTGGGGTGGAGCAGAGTTCTGTCTGTTTTGGCTGCAACATGAGGTTGTTGAGCTCCATCTTCAGAGATGCTCTGGGTAAGGAGAAGGTTCAGCCACCCTCCAGGGGCTGCTCAATCCCTCTGGTGCTGCTGGAGTGTAACAGTGGTGGGAATTTGCACCACTTAATTAGTGGTTTGTCTTAGTCTCTTCTGCTTTTACTCTCAGACAGGATTAACAGAAACACAACAGAAATGGATTTTTTTCGTGTTTGGGCTTGGTTGTTTGTTAAATCTTATCAAAAAGTACAGAAAGTTCAGCAGCACTTCCAGCTACCTGCTAGAAGAGAGGAAAATGGAGGAATGGAGGAAGATCAAGGTCTCTTAAGGCTGAACAGTCTAATAGAGAATTAATACTTATATTATTTTTTAACTTAATAACTGAATTCCTATGACCCTTACTGTGACACTGACTGACCAACCAGAAAATACTGCCTGAAACCATGAAGAAGAAGGAAGATGAACACGGAGACAATGCTTAAAATCCTCCATCTTGTCCCATACCTATTACTATACGATAAAAACCTCAAATTTAAAACCCATCCCCATGTGAAAGCACACACTTTTATTTCACTATATACCTGTGATTTTAACCCTATTACTCAAATCTAGAAGCCTTCTCCAAGGCCCCAAGTCAAAAGCAGTGTTCTCCAGGGGGGGTCAGTGCCTGAAAGCACAGAAAGCTCTAAAACCCCAGAGTTATGGGATCCAGCAATGGTGTGGTGTGTTCCAGCACTGCAGCAATGGTGTGGTGTGTTTCTGTGTTCCAGCCCAGCCCTCAGGGACCAAACTCCAGCCCCATCCTCCTGGCCAGCGTGGAAACCACCAGGGAGTCACAGCACAGACCAAGAAACTCCCACCAGGAGGGTGGAACGAGCAGGCAAGCAGGAGGAGGATGGCAGAAATGGTAATTAAGGCTGCCCTTGGGCTCCTGTGTCAAGCCACAAATAATTCAGACAATCAGGATTTAGCCACAACAGTGTGCTGGCCACTGTGAGTCACAGCTGCTGCAGGGAGCCCAGGGACTGAGGAGGGGCAGGGCTGTGGATTTGTGGCCTGGGGAGGAAGATGATGCTCCCCAACTAAACTGGATTTGCCATGGCCCCTCCACGTGGCAGCAGGTCCGGCCCTGCTGCTGGCAGCTCTCTGTGTTTAGAAACGGGATGTTTATTTTTGAGTCACTTGTTTGGTTCTGTCAGGTGGCAGAATGATGTCTCTGTCCTCAGTCTGAAGAGAAATGCAGAGGGAATGTCCAACACCATGTCTTTGACCATTTCTGTGGAGCAAAGGTAATGAAAGGGTTAGATTTAATCTAATTGCAAAATGCACCACCACAGTGGTGCAGGGAGACAGGGCAGACTCAGCAGCTTAACAGCAGCTTTCATCATCCACTGAAGTGAGACACAGCCTCCATCCATGACCTGTAGGGTTCCAAGGCCCCTTTATTCACTAATGCTTGAATCAAGGTAAATTCATTCTATGAAGAAGCCAGAAAAGGAACTTGCAGGTACCAAAATGCACGTGTTTTTTCTCCATGTGGTTGGTTTCCTTAGCACAGATGGGTGGTGGATGGATTGCAGAGAGGATCAGAGCAGAGAGGTCACACCAAACCTGCATGTAACCCTTGTTTCTACTATTGTTCAGTAGCAGATGGCTGAAAATAAACTTTAAGCCCAGACTCCTCCTTTTGTCAGTATCTGCACCAGCAAGACAGAGAGAACAGCACAGAAACAGAAAATTGCCTTCCTACAGAGCACTGATGCCATCAGGGCTGGTGTGCTTAAAATCTGCTACTGAGCTTAACCTTTTCAAGCTTGTTTAACCCTTTTCTCATTCCATTTTTTACCTGCTCTGCCCCTGTAGTTGTTCCTGTTAATTCCATTCTGCCTTCTTATTTATTGCTCGTTATTTGATGCACCTTCTCCAACTCCCCCAGGATTTACATTCGGCTCTCAGCACCAGCCTCTTGCCTCATTTCCAGCCGGATGAATCCTCCTCTCTTTAAGCTGCTTTGCTGTGGGAGTTGCTCAGGACCCCTGAGCCCCTTTGCTGCCCTTTGCTGTTTTATTTCTGTTGGTTCTTTTTTCTCAATTTCAATACACTTGGATACCAGAGCAGAGGTGACCTCTAAGTCCCACCACCACCATAAAACATGAATGGATTTACCTGCAGATTCTTCACTGCTGGGGTGAAAAAAAAAGCTGTTCTTGACCAAATAATAAAATTAGGAGCATAAAAGTTCCTAGTGGAGGCAATAGTTTTGAGATGGGGAAGAATATGTACTGGAGAGGATGCCCAGATGATGTGTGGGGTCAAGCACACCACTCCAAGAGAGCAATTTTATCATGGAATCATGTCATTGCTAAGGTTAGAAAAGGCTGTTATGATCATCAGGTCCAACCATGAACACCACCAGCAAGTTCACCATTAGTCTGTGTCCTCAAGTGCCATATTCACACGAGTTTTGGACACTTCCAGGGATGGTGACTATTCCACTTCACTGGGAATTCTATTCAAATGCTTACAACCCTTTCCATGAAATTTTTTTCCTAATGTATAATCTCTTTTTTTTTTTTTTTTTTCCTGATGTATAATCTCCCCTGGGACAACTTGAGTCCATTTCTTCTTGTCACACCATTTGCTCCCTGGGAGAAGAGACTGCCACTCACCTCACCACAACATCCCTTCATCTGTTCCTCTCCTTCCAACCTCCTTCCATCACTACAACCTCCTGATCCACCTAGATCCATGAGGTTGAAATGCCAGCAGGATGCTCCAAGCACACCTTCACACCCAAATGCCATTTTTCCCCCCTTCTGCAGCTATTTTTCTCCCAGGTGTCTCTGTGACCTCTGTTTCCACCATGCAGGAGCTGAGTAAGACGTGTCCCCTCGTGAATGGCAGTGGTGCAGGAAGTCAGGACAGCACCTGGATCTGGCCCAACCTACCCAGTAAATGCACCTGGACAGCCACAACGCCTGCCAGCAAGTCTCCACACTCCTGCATTCCCCTGTAAGTGGTTCCTCCCTGCTGATTATTTCAGGGTGCAGTTCAGCACATTTTCCTGGAGGTGAAAAAGGTGTTGTTGCACCAGGATGGCCATGGCCAGCAGCCAGTTGTTGTGTTAATGATGGTTGATTTTCCAGGTGGCAAAACCAGCTCCTCTCCAATAAGATCTTTTTCACTCCCTTTTATTTTGCAGAAAGATGTGGCTGGCTCGAGTCTTGTGTTTTCTCTGCTTGTTTGGGGCATCTTATTTTAGATGGCTGAGAGACCTTCACAAAAATGGATTTCCAGGCTTTTAGATCAGTAGCAAATGGCCCCAGTGCAGAGAAAAGTGCTTGCTCTGAGCTGCTCTTGCTCCCTCCCAGGGTGACGTGAGGGCCCAGGCTAGACTCGACAAGAGGTGCTTTAATGACCCTGCAAACCAGACTCAGACAAGCTACTAAAGATAAGGCTGTCCCATAAATGTCAGGGGAATGTAAAACAGGGATCCAGCTCCAGCCAGGGAGGAGCTGGAGCCCACAGGAGCTGCAGCACTGCCCTGCGTGGCCATGCCTGACCACATGGCAGGCAGGACACAGCCAGGACACTGCCCCCAGCATGGGGGGAGCCCAGAGCAGCCTCTGGGTCTGGCCCATGAAGGAGGGAGGGGTGGAATGCAGAGCCCTGGAGCTGATCCAGCAACCTGTACACCCAGGCACTCACTCAGTGCAGCCCTTGCAGCTGGTGCCCAGGGATAGAATCAGCTCCTTTCAGTCAAAATGATTTTTTTTTTAAATCTCAGTTATCATTCTGAGCAAGATAGCATTCTTGGTTTTTAACAATTTAGCATCAGGGTGCCATGGTGGTGCCAGTGGCTGAGCCCATCCCACCCCCAGACAGGAGATGGAGATGATTCCCAGCCCTGGGCATCAAACTCTGCTCTGGGAATGGAGTCTGGCTGAGGGGGAGCTCAAACATAACCCACTGTGCAGCAGGGAAGAAAATACACTGGGACATGTCACACCTTTGCAGCAGTGTGTGGAGGGAGAGGTGGTTTGGTTTCCTCACTCCGGGTAAACCACAGATGGTTTTGCCAATGTAGCCAAAATCTGTGGACTTCCTGAGATTCCCAGGTAAAATCTGATTGAGTTTTGGGGGTAGAAGCAGAGGGAGGAGACAAGATGTTATTTTAATTAAGAATATTAAATACTTTATTCTTTTTGAGAGATACAGAGAGAGAATAGTTCTGATACCCCTCGAGCTGGTTCTGACCCACAATAACCTTTGCTTTGCCAGGACTGGTTTTCCCCTGCACATCTTAAGGAATAGCAAGCCATGACTAAAACCTGGGATCTTAGGGGAAAACCATCCTTGTCCACTGTCCTGAACTGATTCCAGCATCTGCAGTATGCAATCCAGATGTGCAGTAACACAGGTCACTCTCAAGAGAGCCAGGCTCCAGTTAAACATTACCTGAAGGAGCTGGAGCCTCCTTGTGCCCCACTGAAACCCCTGAGCATTTCAGTGGCTTTTGGAGCACCTGGGCAATGGCTGCAGCTCTGGGGGAAGCTCATTTATTATTATTATTGTTATTGTTGTTATTATTATTATTTTTATTATTGTTGTTATTGCCTCACATTTGCCAGCACTCAGTGGCTGTGGTGTCTCTGCAAACGCTTCCCACAGAGGGAGAGGTTTGGCACATCCCATCACTTCTGGGCTTGAGATTCAAAGAGGCTGGGTCCTTTTGGTAATAAAGACCTTCCCTGTTTAGGGGAAACCCAGCTGGGTTTCACTGATCACAGAGCTGGGTTTAGCTGTTTGCAAAACACCATCCAGAAACCTCTGTGTCTTGGGCTTCTCTGATGGCTTGGAGCCATCCTTGCAAGTTTGGGAGTCCTGGCCAGGAACACTCAGCCCAGAGGCAGCTGGAAATGTGGGGAGCAGAGGTGGGGCTGGTTGGGATGGGGAAAGGAGGAGAGCCTTGTGCTATGTCTCCTGGTTTTCTCACCCACAGCATAAAATGCTAAGGCTTGCCAGCATCTTCTCACTCATTATAGACCTGGCCTAGGGTTTTGCAGAACAAGGCATTTCAGAACAACCTTGAAAATTAATTAGCTCACTTTTTATGCAAAAGACCTAATAACTCATGATGGAGACCTGTAACTAACTCCTGGTGCCACTAATTGTTGATGGGAACTTTTTCTCTTGGATCTGGGGTGTCTTTTGCTGAAACCTCACTCAGATTTTCTCTTGGTTCATGTCACACAATAGCTTTGATTTGACTTATTTTTCTTCCCCTCCTGCATTATTTCAGGACAGAAGAAAAGAAAATCTTGCCCAATATCCTCAAGAAAATTGGCTGCACCCCAATGGTCCGGATCAACAAGATTGGGAAGTCCTATGGGCTCAAGTGTGAGCTCTGTGAGTGCCCCCTTCCCACCAGGTTTTTGCATGCCACGAGGGGAGGGTGAGGGTGAGAAAAGGCTCTGAGAGGGACCACAGATGGGGATGGCTCATGCTGGGCTCTCCTGCCTGTTAGGCAGTAATTTCTTGGGCCCAACAGGAAATTTCAAGCAGCAATAAGCAGGGGGTAGTGGTAGTGAGGCATCTTCCCTCCCAGATAACAGCAGCAGAAGCTCAGAGCTGAGCTGGCCTAAATTTGGGGATGGATCTAAGGATGGATCCCCTCTCCCTAAGGAGATGTTAGCATAGCACTGGTGCTGTCTCATGTCCCCTGCAATCACAAGGATGATAAAATCAGATCTGTACATGTGGACTTTCCAGTCTCCTTTCCTATAACTCCTAACCCTAATCATTAATTTCACCCAAACTGGGCAGAAAGACAGATTCTGAGAGGCAGAGAGTGCCACGAGTGTCACACAGCTGAGTAAGGAGAGACTTGCTGAGCACTCATCCTTAAAGGAATGGCACAGCAGATCCTTGCAGGGCTGTGTGGAGCCCACAGGGCAGCCAGACCCCACTGAGCACTCTGGGCTTTCCACCAGATTCCCTCTCAGGAGCTGGGACCTTTGGGAACCTCCACACTGCACTGCTCACCCTGCCCACAGTGAAAGCTGAGGGGACTTTAGGAAACGGTGGGAGGGAGCTGGTGGAGGAGGGAGGGCAGATGTGCAGTGGCTGGTGCACATCTGGAGCAGCCTGTCCCTTGGAGGATGTCTGGCTGGTGCTTTAGGGGCTGGGAAAGACAGTATTATAAATGAGAAACAAAGTCTCGATATTTAGCAAAATTTAGATTGGTTTATTTTATATAGACAGAGCAAGCAGCATGCTGGGGAAAACGTGAGGGGTCACCGCCCGCTCCACGCTTCCATCGAACTTGGTTTGCAGCTCCCTTTTTATAGTATGGTTTTCCTTGTAGTAATCAATAATTGCTATTGTTTTGTTGTAG
>JANRGV010000051.1:108262979-108278368 GCA_024734035.1 Alethe castanea
TGCCCCAGCTGGTTTAAAGCTGGCCCATGAGCAGATAATGTGTGCCACGGAGATCAGGGTCACTGCCCCACCCAGCTTCAACAGATGGGGACAGAATTCACATTTCTGGTCACATCAACCCAACACAAGAGTCCCTCTCCAGAACCCAAAGTGACCCAAAGCAGTGATGCTGGTATGAAGAGGATTCTTCCCTCCTGGGATTCTCTCTCCAGCTCTGGGGCCCCCAGCACATGAAAGATGTTGGAATGATCACAGGGCTGGAACCCCTCTGCTCTGGAGACAGAGAGATAGGGCTGGTCAGCCTGGAGAAGGGAAAGCTCTGGAGACACCTCAGAGGCCCTTCCAAGGTCTAAAGGGGCTTACAAGGAAAAGGAAGCTGTAGAGGGACTTTGGACAAAGGCGAGTGACAGGACAAGGGGAGAATGGCTTCACACTGAGAGAGGGCAGGGCTACATCAGATATCAGGAAGAAATTCTTCCCCATGAGAGTGGTGAAGCTCTGGCACAGAGTGCCCAGAGCAGTGGCTGCCCTATCCCTGGAAATGTCAAAGGGAGGTTTGGACAGGGCTGGGAGCATTCTGGAACAGTGCCCATGGCAGGGGGTGGAACAGCATGGTATTTGTGGTGCCTTCAACCCAAACCAGTCTGTGTTTCTGGGATTTATTGCTGGTGGTTCTGTGCTTTTCACTCTGAGGGCTGGAAATGTGGTTTTCAAGTGGGTTGCAGCTTTCAGGATTGAAGGCAAAGCTGCTGCTCTGTGTGTTTGCTTTTCACCTCTTCCCTTATCCTCTCCTCTGCCTTCTCCTGTGTGAGGCCACTTTTGTGGTTCACCTTTTCTGGTGAAATGAGGGGAAGGGAACAGGGGCACGTGAGGTGTTGCAGTGCTTAGTTTGCAGATTTCATCCAGAAGCCATGTGCAGAAAACACAGCATGTCTGTAGGGCAGCAGGTTTTTATTATCTACAGCTGCTTCTATGAATACAGGACTTCACAGAGAAGATTCACAGAGTGCTCTGCTTCTTTTCCAGGTGTTCTCCCTTCAAAAATGATACCAGAGTCTGATCCGAAGACTGAGCCAATCTGTGCAGTCTTCGCGCTTGCTGCTTGTAAATGGAATTGGGTTTGCTCTTGCTAAGTAGGAAGTGCCAGCTGATAGCTTGAGAAGGAAATCATAAAATCATAGAATCTCCTCTCAGGAAAATTAATCCACAAACACCAGAGATTTATGTCCAGAAAGGAGACAAAGGAGTCCTTTTGCTTTATTTGAATAAAGGGAGAGGCCATGGGGAATTCCTCTGCGATGTCTCAAACTTTTGGAGGACGCAGCCTCCTTTTTATCCCAATTTCCTGGCCACTTTTCCCTCTCTCTTTCCCCATGGGCTGAGGTACTTGAGAGGCACAGACTTCCCAGAACACCTGACACTTGAGATTCCCCTCTAATGTATAACCCTCCCTTTTAATTTTTAATTCTTATAGAATTCGTGGATTTTCCCCATTACTTCTTTCATCTTCCAATATGCAATTTCATTTATCAGCAAACCTACAGTTTGTTTGTAAAGGCAAATCTCTTTTCCCATTCATCAATCAGTGGAACCCATCCCATTGTTCTTTTATCTGTCAGTGCTGGTCTTATGTACCAGCAGACCCGCAGCTTATTTGTAAAGACAAATCCAACATTCCTCTCACTCACCTTCCTGCTGTGGTTGGGAGCAGCTGCTCCATCCATCACCCTGGTGAAACCAGAGCAGGGCTGCCCTTTTCCTGCTGAGGTGACCTGCAGCCTCCTGTGTGCCTGTGCCCCCACAACTGGAGGGGGAGGCAATCCTGAAGCAAAATCACCTCTCTCCTGTGTTTCCAAAACCACAGGAAGGTGCCTGAGCCTTGGTGAGGGGAGAAAAGCTCGCCCCAGCCCTGCCATTCTCTCAGTGCCACACTGGTAGATCCCTGGGAGCAGGAGTGATGCTGCAGCTCCACTTGGCTGTCAGCACATCCTCCCACCCTTGTGGGGCTCCCAGCACACCCTCTCACACTTTTGGGGCTTCCAGCACACTTTCCCACTCTTCTGGTGCTCCCAGCAAATCCTCCCACATTTCTGGTGCTCCCAGCTCATCCTCCCACCCTTGTGGTGCTCCCAGCACACCCTCTCACACTTTTGGGGCTTCCAGCACAGCCTCCCACACTTTTGGTGCTCCCAGCACACTCTCCCACCCTTCTGGTGCTCCCAGCCCATCCTCCCATGCTTTTGGGGCTCCCAGCACATCCTCCTACATTTCTGGTGCTCCCAGCTCATCCTCCCACCCTTGTGGTGCTCCCAGCACATCCCAGGAGGTTTGTGGGGCATGTCCTCACCTGGGGTTTGCCAGTGACCCTTTCATGGCTCCATCCAGGACAGAGGAGCGTAGGCAGTGGTGTGTGTTGGTCACTTTGCTGCTGTCAGCCATTCCCTGTGCTCCCCCCACGCAGGAATTGGGCTGGCACTGGTGGCTGCACTGAAGGGTTACCGCTGCATCATCGTCCTGCCAGAGAAGATGAGCATGGAGAAGGTCAGAGCTCTGTATGGTTTTACTCCCCAGCCAGGGAACATCTCCTTCCCTCTCTCTCCCTGCCTCTCCCTTCCTGGAACCCTCTCCTTTAAAAGCCAACGAGCCTTGCACACCCACTGCCACAGCTGCTACTCAGAAAGTTGCCTCTTGAGGGGAAAAAAAGCAGCCTGTGCTGGCTTGGTGGCTGTGTGGTGTCAGAAATGCAGCTGGGTGCTGGGAGAGCCAAGCAGGGTGTGTGGCTGCAGAGAAACAGAGCAGGGTCTGCTGTGAAAGCACAGCAGGAGAGGCAGGCAGTGCCAGGGCTGTCCTGCCAGTCCTGCTCACTTCCCCTGACTTCTGACAGGGCACCTGGCCTCACTGTGCATTTATTTGCTTTAACCTGGAGACATCTGGAGTTGGCTGAGCCGTTTTCTCAAGGTGGTGTCTCCAGTCACTTGCACAGGAGCTGATGACCAGGTGAACACACCATCCTGGGGATGGCAGAAACACCTCATGGGTCAGCCAAGAGCCTCAGGCTGCTCAGCTAAACTCATGTTCAGTGAAGCCAACCTGGACCCTGACCTGGCTCAAGAATGAGCCCCTCTCCAATGTGTCACCCTCATTTCACCCTAAATCTCACTTAAGCTCAGTCAGGATCAGATGCCACCTCCAGCTGCCACGGAATTCATCTCCAGGTGTCCCAACCTCCCTCTGACAGCCCCATCTCCCAGAGGAGACACCCTAGGGAGAGGAGAGGAGAGGAGAGGACTTGACTTAGAGCAAAACCAGCTTTTTGACCCCCCCCCTTTGCCTGCTGGGGCTGCAGTCCCAGCACACAGGAGACACTGTTCCCTGTCCAGCTCCCTCTGCCCTTTTCCCCTGAGGAGCAGCACACTGTCACCTCCTTCCCCCTGTCCCCAGCCTGCCCTCCAAGTAGGACAGGGCAGGAGGCCAGGTTGAATCCATGTGCCAGCTCCAGGCAGGAGGCCCTGGGGTGCTGGGAGCGTGTCAGAGATAGCTCAGTCCAGAATTGGACATTCTATCTCCAGATGATAAATGTGTCCTGCATGCAGAGCTGCTCTGGCTCCTGGCACTGCTCTGAGCCTGCAGGTTCAGGTTACCATCCCCTGGTGGGGTCAGTGGTGCTGCATCTCCTCTTTTCCCCCCCAAAGGTCGATATTCTGAAGGCACTGGGTGTTGAAATCGTGAGGACCCCGTGCACCCGCTTTGATGCCCCCGAGTCCAACATCCGTGTTGCCTGGAAGCTGAAAAGTGAAATCCCAAACTCTCACATCCTGGACCAGGTAAAGGCTCCACTGACTCTTTCCCAAGAGAGTTTATAGGGTGTTCTCCAAGTGTGCCTGTGTTTGGGGGCTTCATTCAAACTGGCACAGAGGCAGATTTCCTCAGTGTTTTCTGGCATTTGAAACTTAATCTCTCCCCTGCAAAGCACAGGGGGACAGAAACAGAATAAGGGACACTTCCAAACCTGTGGGACTCCTGCCAAAGTCTGGATGTGGGTGAGGCTGGGTTTTCTTGCACAATTCAAAGACTCCTCAAATTGCTTCAGATTTAACTTTGACCTGAAAAGAAACCAATTTTTTAAGCCTAGCTAGCAGCCTCTGTTCTGTCTCAAAAATAAATCTCATGCTGTGAAGGGCAAACCCTGGTGAATCCTGCCAGAGGTTCCTGCAGTGCTGGGTCTGGGACAGGAGGGCACTTGGTCTGATCCCTGGAGTGCAGGAGAGTCAGGCAACCTCCTTCCTTCTAATAAAAAAGTAGCTCAAAGACTGAGTGAGCTTTTCAGAAGGAGCCTGATCCATGGGTGTGAATGTGGGGTGCACAAATATCAGTGCTGCAAAATCCCTTTATGCATGAGAGCTGATGATCAGGACAGCTTCTGCAGCCCACAGCTCCCAGAATCTGAACATCCCCACAGCTCATGGGCACCAAGGGCTGGGGAGTGAGTGTTTGTGGGCACACTCACCCTTCCAGTGTGGCAAAACCCCAGGCATGCTTGGAAACCTGTCCCAAAGGGACAAACAGGAGGAGTAGCAGTGACCTGTTCTGGTGGGGTGGCAGGGAGAGGAGGGGGCAGCTGCTCTGCCAGGAGCTATAGCTGGTTTGGAATCTGACCTGCTCTTCCCACGGTGACTCCTGCTGTTCTCTGTTGGAATAAACAGTACCGAAATCCGAGCAACCCCCTGGCTCACTACGACACCACGGCTGAGGAGATCCTGGAGCAGTGTGAAGGTCTGTGCTGCTGCCTCCACGTGCAGAGGGCTGTAGCCCTCTCTGAGAGGCTTAATTTACATCATTTATTGACCTGCATGTCGAGAAACAGCCCAAAGGGCCTCTGTAGGGGCAGGCAGTATTATCTTAATAACACCGACACACAGGGTGTAGCAGCCTCTGCTAATCCACTGCAGATACACCTCAGCCTGCAGGGCCTCCCAGCTGACCCCTCCCTTTGCAAAAGCCTGGGAGAGGAGACCAGAGGCTTAAGAAATTCAGGTTGTACCTAAAGGAGAGAGAACATGTCTCCTGGTGGCCACGACACCTCTGTGACCTGGCAGCTGGGAGCACAAGATGCCTCACGAGGCCTTACAGGGGAATATAAATCCACCAGGGCATGGCAAGGCTGCTTCTGATCCAGCACACTCATGTGCAAACCAAAACAGGCTGAAACCTCACAAACCAGTGACACTGGAAGTGAGGGATGGGGGAGGATGAAGGGCTATGCCAGATAGAAGTGAAATTTATTGCCAGTTCTGCGAGCACTGTAAAATGTGAACAGAACTTGAGGATTTTAACTGGAGAGAGGTTGTCAGAGCAGGAAAGCAGTCAGGTAGCAATGGGAACAAGAGCGTTCCCCCCAGTACAGTGTTAGGGTTTGCTCCAGCTGGCTGCCAGCCCTGGATTGCAGGTCCCCCTTTCCCTGGGCAGCTGCAGTATCAGGTTTTGAAGGCCAGACCCCAATTCTGCTCCTACCAGTCCTAAATCTATAATTTCAGTGATGCCATGGGGCTGCATCTGGCAGAGGCAGGTGCCAGGGCAGAGCTCAGTCCTCCCCCACTGTGGACGCCAACACAGGCTGAAAAGTTGTGCCTGTTGGTGATATTCACATGTGTGATCTGCTGTGATATGCTGGGTTTGAAAGGGTTGGATGTGCTGAGATATTCCCTCCCCCTTCAGCCACAGAATCACAGAATATCCTGAGTTGGAGAGGACCCACAAGGATCATCAAAGTCCAACTTATGGTCCTGCACAGGACACCTTAAAAATCACACCCTGTGTCTGAGAGTGTTGTCCAAGCACTCCTTGAGCTCTGCCAGGCTGGTGCTGTGACCCCTGCCCTGGGCAGCCTGTTCAGTGCCCAAACACCCTCTGGGGGAGTAGAAACTTTTCCTAATATCCAGCCTAACCCTCCCCTGACACAGCTTCATGCTGCTCCCCCTGCTCAGTAGATGCCAAAGATGCAGAAATCATTGAGATGCAGTGGGAGAGCTGGAGGTCACCTTCAGCTCCCTGCAGTGAGGCAGGATCAACTGTGCTCAGGTCCTGCAAGCTCATCTGAGCTTCTGCACAGGGCCAGGCTTTGGCCACCAGCACAGCCCCTTTCACAGCCTGACCTCTCCTCACGTGGGTTCTGGTGGGCTCTGGTTCAGGCTCTGCAGTGCACAGGGTCTGGATCAAGAGGAGATGGTGCTGGGGGCTGTGCTGAGCCTCTCTCCCCCCTGCCCTGCAGGCAAGGTGCACATGGTGGTGATTGGGTCTGGCACAGGAGGCACCATCACTGGTGTGGCCAGGAAGCTGAAGGAGAAGTGCCCAGAGTGCAAGGTAAGGAGGGAGGCAGGACTGCCAGGGCTCCTGTGGGATCACTGAATGGTTTGGGTTGGAAGGGACACTAAGGGTCACCCCATTCCACCCTCCTGCCATCAGCAGGGACACCTTCCACCAGAGCAGGGTGCTCAGAGCTGACCTGGAACACTTGCAGGGATGGGGCACCCACAGCTTCTCTGGGCAGCCTGTGCCAGGGCTTCACCACTTTTACCATAAGGAATTTCTTCCTAATATCCAGTGTAAATCTGCTCTCCTTCAGCTCAAAGCCTTTCCCCCCTGTCCTCTCACTGCATCATTTCCTGCCTCACCCCACAGCTCACCTGAGGGAACAATTGCTGTCTGCACCTATTTGTTTGTTCACAGCAATCATGGCTTTTATTGGAAGCAATCTGGTGATGTTTGGGTCGACCTAGACTCACCCAAGTGCCTTAGAGACCAAAGTTTCCACAGCCCCACTAAAATCTCTCCCTGCCTGGTGCCTTGCCCTGTGCAGGACACTCTGGGGAGGTGCACATGCAAATGCTTCTCCTCTGCCACTGCAGACCCCTCTGTGCTTTAGGGCTAACACCAGCCACGATGCTCATCCTGCTGGGGGAGGCAGCTCAGCCCAGCCACGGAGCTGTAAGTAATCAGGGAGGTGTCACCATCAGCCAGCACAGCTGGATCCAGCAAAGCTGGCTGTACCCACGGGTTTCCACAGGCTGGAGCTCGCTGGCTGGCTTCACCTAGAGCACATTCAGGAGCTCTGGCACTGCCCTAAGGGCTGGGCTTTGGAAGTGACAGGCTCTGCCAAAGGGGTGATGACAAACACCTTGAGAGTGATAACATTTTAAGCCACCAGTCACTTCTGCAACAGCTGAAGACTACCTAGGATCTATTTTAAAAGACAGTGAAAACCAGCACCCTTTTATCCTGGAAGCTCTCCATGCTGCCAGTGATTAGGAATAATAATGAACATCAGGGGAAGGAAACATTGCTGGTAAGGGTGTGGAGGGTAACTTTCCCTTTGAGTTTTGTGTTCGGCTCTTTCTGAATTCCCGTTTTGGTTTGACAAAATGCCTTTCCCTCAAAGATCATTGGCGTGGACCCTGATGGCTCCATCGTTGCTCTGCCCAGTGAGCTGAACAGGACCAACACCACAACCATCGAGGTGGAGGGCATTGGGCACGACTTCATCCCCACTGTCCTGGACAGAGCAGTGAGTAGCTGTGTGAGGAGGGGCCTCTGTCTCACCCCTGGATTTACATCCAGCCTGCTCCCAAGGCCACAGCTGTGGTGGCTCTGACACATCTTCCCAGTGCAGATTGTTGTGGGAGGACTGGGGCACCCAGTTACTTTCTGTTTATAGCTGACCCACAAAAAAAATGTAAATAGAGGTGAAAAGCAGGCACATAACACAGTGTGAGTCTCCTCTGCTCAGCCTCACCATTGCTCAGAGTGTGCCCCTTTCTCTGTGATCACACAGTTGTCCTTGCTGAGGCTGCCCCTCATCACTCTACTGTTTGCTGAGCCTTCTCTGCCTCAGGCACCACACACACAGAGCAGAAATCCTGCACCATGCACAGGCTGGACAGCAAGATCCAAGCCCTGCAAGACAGCAGATCATGAACCTCATAGCTCTTGTTGTCAAGAACCTTCTCAGAGCTTTAAATTCCTATCACAGGCTGCCTGTGTGCCCCTGGCCTCATTCTAGATAGGTCCCTCACAGCCTCAGACTCCAGATTCTTTCTGCTTCCAGGTGTTAACTACATCCCTGCTGTCAGCACATGGCTGTAGAGCTGTCACCATAATAATCCAGACTGATTCTTGTAGCTGGATCTCATTTTGGCAAAATCTCAACCATTAATCTACTCTGGCCTGGGACATCATAAATACTCTTCCATATCCTGACTCTGGACCTGCCAGGCATCCCTAGCTCTCCAAGGACAGGGTGCTGGCTGGAAAGGTGTGGGTGTCTGTAAGAACACACCCTCCAGATGTTCAGAGCATCCCTGGATGTTCAGACAAATGCTTTCAACAAGTGTGGAAGGCAGCTCAGAGCTGCCAGATGTTGTGGGCATCAGCACCATGGTGTGCCTCAGAGGGTCAGGGCACCCTGAAATGACATTGCCAAGACTCATCCTCCTTGCTTTCCCCCCAGGTGGTGGATCAGTGGTACAAAAGCAACGACAGAGACTCGTTCCTCATGTCTCGCAGGCTGATCAGAGAGGAGGGGCTGTTGTGTGGTAAGCACAGTGCAGCCACAGAGGTTTGTTCTCTTAGCAAACCTTCTGAACATCATCCTTTCAGCACCAGAACGCTCCAGGGTAGGTGCCCTCTGCTTTTTGTGCCTGCTGGGTCAGCAGGGCTGAAACTCTCCAGGTCACTGCACTCTCCAGTCCCTTGCTGCTCTGGGGTCTGACTCACAGACCACAATAATTGCAGAGGTAATACATGGAGCACTTTCCTAGTGGAACTGGATCTTCAGGCAGGGTAGAGTTACAGAGGCTGAAGGCAGGATTAGTGGGGCTCAGGGCAGGACAGGTGGGCTCTGCCAGCAGCTCTGTGAGCCCACTGTCATTGCTCAGTGTCATTGCCACACCAGCAGTGCCACGTTTGGACCAGGAAGGTCTGAAAGTGAAGAAGGTGTGAGATGTTCTTACTGAGTGTTTCTCCCTGTGCCAACAAGCTGTAAGTGATCCCACTGGCTTCCCAAAATGAACAGGTGCCCTCGGACAGAGCCTGCCTGTACCCTGAGAGCCTCCACAGAGCATCAGCCTTGTTTTCAGCCTTCCCTGACACCAAGCAAACAGACAAACGACCAGACACTACGTAGGCTTGTAGTTACAGCTGATAAAAGCCCTGAGCACTCATACCAGGGAGTTTTGGGAAAGATCAGGCTATATATATGTAATGAAACACTTACATGTTGATTTAACCTAGAGTCACTGTGTTTCAACAGAAACCACTTGTTTGAACTCAGCCATAATTTGTGAACAGCTCCGTGTTCCCCGAGCTGCATTTTTCAGGGCTTGTTTGAAAAATGTGACCCGGGGATAATTAACCTGCTGTAAAATACGTGCTGCCTTGAATGCAGTGTGCAATTGGCACACAGACAGTGGAACGTGTTTGACTTCCAGCACTCAGGCTGGAGGTGGAAGAATTGCCTCTGTGAGGCAGGGACCTGCTTTCCCTACGTGCAGCAAACCACATGCGTGCACACAGGCACGGGCAGCGTTCGACTCTTCCCATCACGTTGGCCTGGTATTCTAGGCATGAATGTAATGTTTATGGGGTTTTTTTTCAGTCTTTGCAGGGAATTTAAAGCCAAGTATGTCAGCCAGAAGCTCTAGAGCTGGCGTGGCCTTCTGCTCATGCAAAGGGAGGGTGTGGTGTGGGCAGCGTGTTCTGAATGTCCCTGCATGGGACCTTCCAGCCCTTGGTCTGCCCACAGAGTCACCACAAGAAGTGGCTCAAGGAGTTCATGAGGTGACTTTTATGCTGCTTCAGAAACCCAAGAGACACATCCTATCAGTCCCTGCCTCTGCCTGGCCCTAAATCCTATGAGGTTTTGGGGTTGATTGTCCTCCCATGCCAGCGTCTCAGGCCACCACGTGCCACCTCTGCACCCTTAGCTGGGGCAGCCTGGGTTTGCCACACCAGGCCAGTGCCCTGTGCCCTGGGCAGCCCTGACACCTGTCCCCCTGTCCTTGGTGCCCCTGCAGGTGGCAGCTCGGGCAGTGCCATGGCTGTGGCTGTGAGGGCTGCCCAGGATCTGGAGGAAGGCCAGCGCTGCGTTGTCATCCTGCCCGACTCTGTCCGGAACTACATGTGAGTGTCCTGCTCCTGCCCTGCTTCCCAGCAGCAGGGTGGGACCTCCCATGGCCTCCTGTGAGAGCAGCTGAGCACAGGTGCTTGGGGTTCTGGAGAACAACCCCAATAAATCTGATAGCAAGGCACAGCGAGTGAGCCCAGAGCTGGGAGCCTCCCTTGGGCAGATCACAGGAAAAAAAGCAAAATGAACAACAGGGAGAAACAGCCCATCACCGTGGCAATCCCCAGGGGATGGGTGTTGGGACACTTGGGTTTATTTCCTCTGGTCACTGACTCACTGCACGGAGCAGGACTCAGCCAAGCCACACTTTCTGAGAATGCATGCCTAAAGTTAGGAAGGCAAATAGCTGGCGTGCTTCGAGGAGTTACTGAGCACCCAACGCTCCTGCTGACCTTAAAAGGGGCTGAGAGCAGCCAGCTGCAAAAATCATGAGAGCCCCAGGGGCAGTGCTGTGGTCTGGTGCATGAAACAAAGCACGACTTCTTCTGGAAGCCTCATGGAGTCTCTCTTTGTTGGTGATTTCTAGGTCCAAATTTGTGAATGATAAGTGGATGATAAAGAATGGGTTCCTAAGTGACGTCCAGGAGCACAAGCCTTGGTAAGACAACTTTCTGCTGGCATAAACTGTGCTAAGGGAATCAGCTTTCTGAGTCTGGAAATCATTATCTTCAAAGGAAAATGTTCCCTTTTAGTGCTCAGAAAAAACACAGTAAAGTCCAGACCCCCCTGGGGAGGCTGTAATGTCAGCTTCTCTCCTTTGAGTGGTTATCTCTCAGCTCTCCAGTCAAAGTCTATAAATGAGCCATTTCTGTCCCAGAGTAGCTGATCCACTCCCACGTGGCAGCCCAGGCCACCTAAACCTCTGAGAACCTCTCTCTGCTCCACATCTGATGTTCAAAGGAGCATCAGGCTGCTGGGGAGGTGGCTCCCTGTTGTAGCAAGCTCCCTTTCAAACAGCTCTGCAGCTCTTTTCAGGCAGGGGATGGGAAGTTTTCACCTTCCAGAGCTGCTGGCCAGAAAAGATGGCCAGTTCTGCTGACCCTTGGACACCACAGGGAAAGAGTCCCTCCAGACAGGCAAACTCCTGATGCCAGCTGACATGAGGCTGGGCAAATGCCAGCTGTTCAGAAAAGCTCTTGGTCTCACCCTAAAGACAGCAAGGATTACTGATGTCACCTTCTCCTTTACCAAAGGTTATTGCAAAATAAAAAATAAAATCTGAACGCATTTCCAAGGCCTCTAGGGGCTGGTTAGAGTTGCTCCTGGCCCTTCCAGGCTCTAGCATTGCCCTGCCCTTTCTGCAAGGACTCAGGGCTGAGATGTTTGGCAGCTGCCTGTGTCCCCCACAAACAAGCCCAGCTTGTCCCTCATAAGCCACACGAGCATCTCTGCCAGGCTCTGTCCTGCAGGAGCTGCAAATGCTGCCTTGTGAGGACCAAGGATGCAGAACAAAGGAGTAAAACTGGTGGGTCACCCACTCATGAGCTTGAAGTGAAGCCCTCAGTAGCTCCCTTGGATTCAGGACAGCTCAGCACCTTGCCAGCTGCTGGTCTCATCCCTTCCTCTGAGCTGTGTGCTGCAAGGAAAGCTTGGCTCCAACCAGACCTGGCCCTGGTGGCATTTCTGCTTTGGGTGTAGGAGTGGGACTGGCTTTCCAGGCACACAGGCTGTCCCTCATCCCCTCTGGCCTCGCCCTCTCTCAAGGCCACAGCTGTGCAGCACTCACAGCCCTGCCATTTGTCTTTTGACAGGTGGTGGAACATCAAGGTGCAGAAACTGAATCTCTCGGCCCCTCTCATTCTCCTCCCAGAAGTCAGCTGTCAAAAGGCAATTGAGATCCTCCAGGAGAAGGGATATGACCAAGCTCCTGTTGTTGCTGAGTCAGGGTAACTATTTCTATTCACTACAGAGATGGGTATTCATACAGAAAAATCAGTCGTGGTGAAGCTAAAGTCCCATTTACTCTTTGGAGTTGGGGCTCTTGTGTTGGGCTCTGATGCATAATTTAGAAAAGATCACTGCCTCCTTGTGAAGATTCATCCATAAAACTCCTGTAAACAAGCCAGTTAAATGCAGTGCCCACCAAACTCAGAAAATGCTGGATCAGTGCATGGGCAAGGGGAGCCCAGGGAAGTGCTGAGAGCTGGGGGAAACCCACACAAATAAGCAGCTGGAGAGCCCACAGGATTTCCTTGTCCCAGCTGCTGAGTCCTGGACTGCAACAGCAGATGTTAACCACTGTGAAACCAATAGCTTGGTGAGGACAAAGACCTCCCTGTTCTGCCCAAGTGAGGAGAAACCTGGTGCCTCCTGCTGAATGCAGCAACCATTTAGTCACTGACTTCAACCAGAGTAGTTCTTGCATAAAGTGTGTGTTCTACCCCAAGTCTGGAAAACTCCCTGTTCCCTTACAGGCTGATTTTGGGAATGGTGACCCTCAGCAACACGCTGAGCTCTGTGCTGGCTGGAAATGCAGAGTTCTCAGACCCTGTCACCAAGGTCACCTACGACCAGTTCTCAAAGGTACCACTGAGGCTGGGCTGGGGTCACCTGTGCTGGGGCAGGACAGAGGGAGAGGGGCAGCAGCACCACCCTGGGCTGTGAGAGGAGCTGGGAGCTGAGGAGAGAGCAGTGGGGAGGGCAGTGGGGACACCTTGGAGATGAGGGCAGGAACCAGCCCCTGTAAAAGCTCTGCTGAGCCAGCAGGGTTCAGACAGGGGAGATTTTCACACCAGGAGCCAAGCACTGGCAGGGGATTTCATCCAGCTGGGGAACCAGCACCCTCCAAAATCAGAGCTCAGCCACTGCCAGGTGAAGTAAGACGCTGAATGTTCCATTTTGTCCTGTTCAGATCGGCCTGGAGGACAGCCTGGGGAAGCTTTCCTGCATCCTGGAGAACGACCACTTTGCTATCGTTGTACACGAGCAGATGCAGTGTGGGTATCTGCAGGAGCTCTCCAGGAGCTTGGCACCAGTGTGTGAGAGGGGAAAGGGAAGCTCTCCATCCCAGTGTGGCAGGTGTCAGCCCCTGAGCTCTGCAGCAGGGGTTTCTGCTCTGCTAAGCCTGGAACTGCCCACTCCTCACCCACATCCCTTCCTGACACCACAGAGATGAGGGGAGGGGGGCAAAGCAAGCAAGGGGGAAATTAGGGATCCCTGTAGACTTCTGTAGCCCAGGGGCAAGGTCAGAAGGAGCATTTGGCCACATTTGGTAAAGCCTGGGTGGAATTCAGGCACCTGAGTTGAGGAAGCTGAGAAAAATTGGGTTGGGCCATGAGCAAGTCCCGATGTTGGCCTGGGGCAGCTGTGTGTGACAGCTGGGCCATGGCTGGGTTCAGGGATGCTGAGCCAGGTCTGGGAGCACCTTCAAGCAGGTTTGGTTCATTCCCAATCCCCTGCACAGCCACCTTCTCCTTGGTGACTCCAGCAGAGTCACCTGCAGCAGCATCAGGATTGCTGGCACATCAGGGCAGCAGGGGTCACCCCTTGTGCCTCCTCTGACCCAAAAAAAGGTGTGGTGGCAGGTGCTGCTCAGCACATCTGACCTGACACACCTTTCCTGTGCAATTACACCAAAAGACTTCACAAGTACAGCTCTGACCTTGGCTGGAAAAAGTGAGCAACAGGAAAAAGCAGCCAGAAGAGCCAGGTTTAGGTCTTGAGAATTAAAGGGTGTAATTATGGTGATTTGATGGGATTATACACTGAGCATGCAAAGCATCCCTCGGGTGACACTGCTAGCAAGGGGCCTCCAAAACCCAAACCATGCCCAAACACCCCAAACCTTCCATCTCCAGGCCCTGCTCCCCCAGAGCCCCACCAGCTCTGAAGCTTGCAAGTCCATCCTTGTTCCCACAACGGGTTGCAAACAAAAATCTGTCACTCCAAACTGCCTTTGATGCACATTTCCAATCCAGTCACCAAAATTAGTGCCAGGTGGAATTTCCTTTCTCAACTATGCCACCATAAAATAAGGAATATCTCTTTTGTATCACGTTTTGATATAAATTAAACAGTGTCAGCAAATTAAATGGCACCCACCAAAAAACATCAGCTAGTTGTCTGCAGCACCTCTTGCTCTGATTTTCAGACAACACCCACTTGGTTTTCCAGAGCTGCTGCTTTAATTCTGTCACAATTACCCCCTTATTTATTACTTTCTTCCCACACCTTTGAATCTTGCATTTTATCTTGTGTTTGGACTCTGGTGGCTAGTTTTATTTTTATTTAAGAAAACATTTATCAGACAGCTAAAACAATTATTGAAGTGCTGTTTCATTAATGGTGGTGTAGGATGTTATAAGAACAGAGGTGAAAAGTGCCTGACTGCTGCTTTTAGAGAGTCTCATTAGTTTGCTCTGAAAAGTTTTCTGGTGACAGGAGCAGGAGTGGAACAGAGGTTGGCTCAAAACAACTGGGAAATTAAGTTTTCTGCTCTGAGAAAGGCACATTATTTGCAGCAAAACCCTCTCTGGTGTGATCACAGTAACCTGGCTGAGGCTCCATCACTCATTTCTGTAGAGGTAGAGCTCAGACAGGCTCTGTCCCTGTTAGGGTTTTCTTTTAATAAATGAACAGCTGGAGGGTGCTGAGGGGGGCTGGTGGAGGTGGTGCTGTTCTTTTTTTTTTTTTGGTTGTTTTTTTTTTTTTGCCACTAAGCTGGAATTTTCTGTGCTTCCAGTCAATGGAAATGGCAGCTCCTTCATGAAGCAGATGGTGTTTGGGGTGGTCACAGCCATGGACCTCCTGACCTTTGTCAGCAGGAGCGACAAGAAGAAGCAGCTCCCTCCTCCAGCAGCTCCAGCTGTGCCCCTGTGCCCAAACCACCTGGGCAAGGGAGCCTCTGGCCCAGCCCAGCCAACAGCTCCTCAAAATGCCTAGGTGAAAGTCCTGATGTATTGTATTTGTCTGCCAAATGCCACCCACAGTGTCACTGAAGAGGAGATAATTAAAGAAATCGTGTTTAATAGTGTGAAAAGCACGGTTCACTGTCTTGGGAGAGTTAAAAGGTTTAATAAAAAGACTATAGGAGACAAATATAAAGCAAAGGGTTAAAATGGCCAGGTGCTTGGCATGCTGCCCAGAGCACACCGCTGCTTTGGGAACACCCCTTTATATACCTTTTACAATCCATCCATTTGTTACATATTCATAGACCTTCATGCATAGTTAACTGTTTCTGGGAACTGTTTAGCATGGCCACTCCTTGGGT
>JANRGV010000051.1:108278468-108294129 GCA_024734035.1 Alethe castanea
AGAGCAGCTGTGGCTGCCCCATCCCTGGCAGTGTCCCAGGCCAGGCTGGATGGGGCTCTGAGCAACCTGGGATAGTGGCAGGTGTCCCTGCCATGGCAGGGGGGTGGAACAAGAAGGGCTTCAAAGTCTCTTCCAACCCAAACCTTTCCCTGATTCTTTGATCTGTTGGAGTGAGTCCAGAGTAGGCACCAAGTGCAGCTGGGACCATGGAGACAGGCTGGGAAAATTGGAGTTTGTCAGCCAGAAGAAGAGAAGGTTCCAGGGAAGTTCTTACTGTACCACTTCAGTACCTAAAGGGGGCTATAAGAAAGATGGGAACAGACTCTTTGGCAGGACTGGTTGCAACAGGCCAAAAGCTAATGATTTTAAATGACAAGAGATGAGACTCAGACTTGATTTAAGGAAGAAATTTTTTGTAGTGAGAGTGATGAAACACTGGCACAGATTGCCCAGAGCAGTGGTGGATGCTCATCCTTAGAAATATTCAATGTCAGGTTGGATGGGGCTCTGGGCAACTTCCTTTGGTAAAAGATGTCCCTGTTCATTACAGGGGCATTGGACTGGATGAGCTTTAAAAGTCCTGTCCAACCCAAACTATTCTATCACTCCATGTTCCTACACACTCTGTTGCCAAAGAATGTTTAGTGTCTTATGATTTAAAAGGACTTTCTGTGGATTTTGGTGTCTGTGATATCCACCAGGAAGTACCACCTACCTGAGATACTCTTTGGTGAATAGGGACCTGAAAGATAACAAAGCAAATTAGGGTGGTGTTTTATTGTTTGAGAGTTTACTCAGTTTTTAAATTATTTTTGTTTGTATATTAATTACATTGTGAGAGACTTCCAAAGTATTTTTTCTCATTTCATATTGCCTGGCTACAGTATTTCACTTCGTGTATTTTTTTCTGGTTGGGGTACTTTCCATAATTAGTTATCAACAAAACCAGCTAAATAATTTGGTAGAGGCAATTATAGAGCAGAAGCAATAGTCTTCTAAAACAGGCAATCAAAAAACAAAAATGTTGCTTTATTTGGCAATAAACCTTATGTTTGGCATTGCAATCTGAAAGGTAATAAATTTATAAAAATGTTGCCACATCCCATAAGTGCTGAATGATAAAAAAGAACACAAATTTTCATTTGGGGATTTGAAGCTCTAAAATGAAGCTTTATCAGAAAAACTTCTGAAGCTTAACATGGCCCAAAAAGAACTCTGTTGACTTATTTTGTCTGTATAATAGCTGGGGAGAGGTGGACAAGTCAAGAACTTCAAATCTAAATAGCTTCTTCTATTTCAAATGTATTCATGTGTTGCCCTGCATTCCTGCATTTTCAAGTATATCCATGTCTCCCCCTGAATTCCTGTTATATTGGTTAAGGATAATATTTTTTTTTTTTGCTTTTTTGGGAACTTTATTGACTCTCTCAATTGCCCCAAAAATCTGTACAGCTGACAGTAGCAATAATGGCTGTGAAATTGGGCAAAGCCAATGTGAACAGCAAAAAATCTGGATATTCCTATGGAATATCTAGGTTCTCCAGATTTTTGCCCCTGGAATTTCTTGACAAAAATCAGTAGCCCTTAGGCTTCTAAGGAGTTTGTTTAACACATCCAGAGCAGATAAGCAGGGAAGCCAAGAAGATGCTAATGGTCTTTGCTTCCCACTCAGCTCCCATCCTCAAGCACAAGGTTGGAGTGCCATATTCCAAAGCCAGCGGGGCAAAAATCTTGGATTCTTCTATTTTTGAGGTTTCTGTGCATGTAAGGAGCCTCAGCTTCAACACTGTGTGTCCAGAGACCTTCCAGGATATTGCCTGCTCAGCTGGCTGCCAGGCTGTGTGTGATATGATTGTTCCTTGGGACTGTGCACCTCTCACATCATGGACCTGTGGCTGTGACTTTGAGAGAAAATGCATCTTATTTGATAGGGCTTGTGCTCCTGCTGATCTTCAGGTTTCTAATTTTGAGTTACAGTATGATATAATCCATTTAAAATTCTCCTTGCTGCATTGATCTCTTATTAAAAAAAAAAAAAAAACAAACAGACAAAACCAAACCCAGTCCCGTCCTTTGGACCAAGTTCTGCCACCAACTTTCTTCCTGCTGTCCCTTCACAGTGTGGTCTTCTGAACTGATTTCTGCTTTTTGGACACTGCAGCTGTTTCTGATTCAAGCCAGAGCCTGCCAAATATTTGCCTTGGATTGATTAACAAGTGGGTTTTTTTTTTCCACAATCCTGTTATAGTTGCTCTGGGCCATGGTGTCGAGTCTCTCAATTAACTTTAATGGACTTTGGACCAGTCCTGTAGTTATTAAGAGGGTTTTTCTGTCAAGATCCTGACCTGAGGCATGGCTCATACATATCTTTTGGGCTAAGAAAATATACTATGTAGTATAGGGAAAATATTCATTTTTAGAGTTGTGTTTTGGATCCACAAGCTCAGCCAGAGAGCCCTGTTTGCACTCATAGCATTTCTTTCAGATAAGTCAGACCAATGCCAGAGAGATGGAGCAATTATTTTGCCTTACCAAAATATTATTTTTAAATTTCTGGAAAAACCCCAAAAGTCTGACAGTTCTGAAACCCAGATTTGTCTAGGAAGCAGTGAACCCTTTTTGAATGGACCTCCCATCTAAAGATTTACTTGATTATGTGGAAAATTTTAACTCTCCCTAAGACCAAATCAACTTTTAGTGTTTCAGAGTTGGGCTTGGGCAATTCAGGAAAGTTATTCAGGTTTCACATCAGGGCCTCACCTCATTCTCCATTTTTTAGGGGAAGAGCCACCATGAAATATCCCCATCCATACATATATATACACACTTACCTATTTCCTTAACATTCCAGTGATATCCTGAATTTATGGCAATACAAACCTTCATTATTAGACAAATGGCCAGAACCATAGAAACAAAAAACACCCAAATTCTTCCCATACATGATAACTGGGTTTAATTTAAAGATCAGAGGAAGAAAAAGGATACAGTAGCAATTTTTAAATATTGAACTTAAAAGCTTTTTCTTAAAAGTCACATGCTCAAGATGAAGTTGTCCCTAGGCACCTTTAATGTTCTCATGTGGCAGTTATGCAGCAAATAACTCAAGGTTATTTTCTTTGGCAGCAATTTCAGAGCAAATCTTTGTGTAAAGAATGATTTCTTTATCTTGAACAATGGGCTAGGTTCATAAAAAGTATAATGGGTACATTTGTTTGTTTTTCAATTTTAACAATTAGGAGTATCCGTATGGGTGTAAAAATAGGAAATAGGAAAATAATGAATGGTCATACTTATAATTAGCATATTTTGATACTTAGAAAACCAGAAGCCATTTCTATGCTTATTAAATGTGTATTGTCAGCTTCCATGTTCTTGAAATTACTACCTAAAAAATAATTTCAGATGGAGTGTTGCTTAAGGAATATACATTGAAGTTAAAAGCAAATCCAGACTTTAAAATGTATAGAACAATACTTGTGTAAGTCTTACCAGCACTGAGGTAGCTTTTAGGGAAAGCTTGTGCAAAGATGTGGAAACACTGTCCAAATTCAAGCAGGTATAAAACATAAACAGGTACTGGAATGTTTTCCTCAGATTATAACCTGTGAAATGGTTTAGGTTATATAAGTAGAGAAGTCATAGAAATAAACAGGGAAATTATTTAATGACAGGAAGAGCAAGGCCATCCAAAAGCTAATTTGAAGTACCCAGGGCTTGCTACCCTTCCTAGTAAGTGAAAAGATAGCAGTATATCCAGACAGCAAGCAGATGAGAACAATAATTTAGAGTTTCTTGGTTTTCCTCCCTCTCACTGTGGAGAAGGATGGAAGAGACTGCTGTGTCCAAAGCCAGTCTTTAGGAATACTTTTCTTGGTCAATAAATCTGTGAAAGCAAACCAATCACTGCCATGATTAAAAGCAAGAATTTGGGGGTTTAATAACGCTCTCTGCATACTCCCAGGTGAAGGCAATAAGAACTCTATTGATTTTATAATGAAAACAGGCTCTGACCCATTTTTAATGTCTGCTGCCAAAATCAGCTTAATCTTCCTTCATTACAGGTTCAGATTGTACCATGCCCTTCTGCAGGGATTTGGTTCATGGTGGTGATCCTGACCTAGCTTTGGGATCCTGTGCAAGAAACAGGAGCATAAAGAACAGAGGGCAAAAGTACAATTTTGAACCAGTCATTCCTTCTGTGATTTGTTAATCAAATGAGATTCTCTTTCCAGCCAAGATATTTATGGGTGCATAATAAACCATTTGGTTCAAAGCAGCAGGAATTGAAGGAATGAACCAGCAGAAAGTTCCTGGGGGAAGGAATTTTACTGTTTTCATGGGACAGTCCCCATGGGAAGGGTCACAAATGAAGGATCCTGACTGAAGAGCATTTCTATTTTATAGTAAGGCCATGATTTGTAAATGTATCTCTTTATGTTGCAGCTTGGGGTTATTTCAGTAGATCAAAAAGTAAATGTTGATCAGGAGAGAGTTTCAGACACTCCAAAAAATATGTCAGATTATCATTCCTGATGCTGAGATTTACTATTTACCTGATCTTTCTCAAGGCATTCTCATGGTAAAATCAGAGTTTCCATCAACAAATAATCCAATCACAAATGGTTTTGAAGTATGCCTTTAATTCTGACTGTAGGCAGGAAAAGTTTGTTCAAAGTGGAACTGAACCTCTCCATTTTATTTTATATGTTTCCACCACGTTTCACATATGTCTGTATGTATTTCCATATGTATGACTCCCAGGTAACACAATCTTAATCCCTTTAAAATTTCCTTGAAAATTAATTTTCAGGTATCTCTCACCCTCTAGCAAGACATGAAGAGAAGTCTTGAGGGGAAATAGGGTGTGTGTGGAATTTCAGGGGAAAAGCACTAAAGTCCTCTATGAATTATGCAAAGACCCACCTTTTACCTGCATCAGAAACAAGTGTGTGGTTTACTGTCACAAACAGAAGAGCCCTGTGGGTTTGCCACAATTATATTTTTATTAAATTAATTAATTACAATTAATTGTTACAAACTTTAATTGTTTACAGTTGATTGTTACTAATGGCAAGAGGCAAGTAAATAACTTCCCAAGTTTATTAAGTAAATTTAATGTTGTGATGGTCAATTCCTGTCTTTCAGTACCTCACAAAAGCAATGGAATTTGGATGTTCTTAGCAGCTAAATATACCTTTGTGCTTTGCCAAACAACCCAAAGAACAGAGAGGAAAACAGGGTATGCCAGTGCAGCTCTGTTTTCCTGTCCCAAAGGGAATTTGAACAATTGGTTAACCAGGTTCTCTTCTCATTATCACCTAAATAATCCCAAAAACTGCAAGTAGAATTCTCCTGCCTCTTCCTGAACCCCATGTTGATGCAATTAGAGGGTTATATATGGGTGGTATTTGTTGTTTGTTTTTTTTTTTTTTCCTATGATCTTGGTCTCTGCTCTGAGGGACCTCTAAAGGGTTAATGTCCCAAAGGTGTCCAGAAAAAGCCTGAAAGAAACCGAACTTTTATTTTCATCTATTGGTGACAGTCAAAAGCAGAACACAGCTTCACATCAGCTGCTCTCATTCCCAGGATGTTGGAAAAATGTGCAAAAAAAACCCAAAGCACCATAATTGTGATTCAAGGGGTGGTGTGAATCCTTTAGAGCTTAATGTTAGCAGACAATCTGTTTAACCTTTGAGAAGGGAGTTTAAGAGGTGTCTGCATCATATGGTGTAGCATCTTCAGTAGATAAATTCAAATTAAAAAGTAAGGCAATCAATTCTTCTCAGAACAAATTCATCAGGACTAACTAGACATATTTTTGTAAGACATGTTTAATCAAACACAAGATTTATTGTATTTAGAGACTAATTATGGGGCTAAATGCAAAAAAAAAAATCAAGAGCAAAGTTAGTTGCCTGTGATGCACAAGATGTGCTAATGGTGCCATTTTAGCTGTAGACTTTATGGATCCTCTTTATGTGACAGAATTCTAATTTTCATTTTAAAAACTACATCTTTCTAGGTTCCTTGCTTAGTAACATAAATAATGAGCTTAAGTCACAGCAGTGTTTTCTGAACAACTTTCCATTCTTAAAGGTGCATGCAGCAACTTCACTGCCAATCAAGGGAAATGTCTAAAAAGTAAATGCTGCAATCAAGCTGTAAAAGTTAATATGATGTGGAAATGAGTTCTAACTGCAAAGTGAGATTTCCATTTAATCCAGATGAAGCTGCTGCAAATTTTCTTCTGCATATTTTACTGTTTCTTCACATGCTTAATTGTTTTTCTGTTTATTTCTTAGTTTAGATCAATGTTTATAACAAGTACACAAAATAAGCCATTTTTAAGTGTTTTTCTGCAACTTGTTGAGACCCTTCAAAGCCACTAAAACATAAATTGTACTAAATCAGAAAAAAAAGAGCTAAAAAAGAGTTAAATCAGAAAAAAAGAGCTAAACAAAGAGTTAAATCAGAAAAAAAAGAGCTAAACAAAGTTAAATCCGAAAAAAAGACCTTCAAAGCCACCAAAACATAAATTGTACTAAATCAGAAAAAAAAGAGCTAAAAAACAAAATATCAAAATTAAAAGACCCAAAATAAAAGTGAGAAGCAAAATTCTAAGCAGCAACCAATCATCGTACCGAAAAAACTCGTGCAAAGCGCATAAACAGCGTAAAAGCACCAATCAAAAAATGCATAATCACCTAAACAGTAGTCTTAAAATGTATAATTGAAACTAAAAAATAAACAATAAATCAGCTTCTATATAATCATATTAATTTACTGTCCAAAAGCCCTGTTTTATGTGTTCTGGGAACTGATAATGAAGGCCAGAAGAGCCATTTGTCACATGGCTACCAAAAAAATAAATGAAAGCAAATGTCAAAAGTGGGCTGTGGGACCAAACTGAAATGCCATTGAAACCCAGTGTGGGGAAGTTGCTCTCAAACCTCAGAGAGGTTTACAATCTTTCTATTAAGCTTCAGGAGCTGCTCCAAGATGGTAACAAGCAATTCCAATTTCAGCTTGCTGCTAAGTGGCTACTCCATATTCTCAATCTAATCTAGTTTGTACGAGACCTTTATTAAGTTTTAGAATGCTGAAGTATTTACATTTAGGAAACGTGTCTCTGCTGCCTGTTGTTTCCTGAGTGACACGAGCTGTTATCAGATTTTTTGAGAGTTTCTGCTTGAGAAATAACCATATTTGTCCAGAAAAACCAAAACTCATTAGCTCAACCCTCACTGTATCTTATTTATTTTAGCAATTCTATTGCAAAGTGAAGCATGTTAGTCCATGCACGTATTCCAGACTCACATGAGTAAGTCTGAAAGTGCCCCATAACTCCATGAAGCCCAGAACTGAGTCTGAATCTGGACCAGCCTGGCTGTTCTGGATGAACCCAAAGCCCAGTGCTTCCAGCAGCAGCAGCAGGAGGGCTGCAGGGCAGGGGCTGCCGGCTCCAGGACAGGGAGATGCACTCCAGCAAAGGTGAAGTAACTGCTGAGTATTAACCAGAATATTTACAACTTCTTCTGCATGTTAACTATGAGTGTGGGAGCTAATAAAGCTGGGTGTGAGCTCCAGATATTTGAGGATTGCTGCACCTGGGCTGGAGCTGGGCTCACCAAGGTGCTCCTGGTGCCCCCTTCCCCTGTCCCTGGGGGCTGCTCTCTGCAGGCACGCCCAGCAGGGGCACTGCCCTGCACGAACACAGCACCACTGGCCAGAGCAGTGTGTCTGAGTGTCCCTCCCACCTTCTGTCCCTTCTCCACACATCCCTGGGCCTCTCCTCTGACCCCCTCTGGATAAATGATCCTTTGAGCTCCTTTTCCTTCCCTTGCCAGAGACCCTGCCAATATTTGGTGTCTCCAGTGAGAGGCAGCTGCCCAGCTTGGCTCAGCTCAGTGCTCCTGAGCTCTGTGGGTATGGGGGCTCTGGACCAGAGGGATGGGGGGTTCCAGAGGGAAGCAGGAGGTGGGTGAAGGCCAGGCAGCATCCCAGCACTGCACTGTGCTGAGTGCAGTGTCCAGCTCCAGTGCTCCCTTGAGCTGCAGCTCCAGCCTGTGCTCTTCTCCAACACCTCCAGCTCCAAAGGGGAAAGGGTGTGTGCTCCCAAAACCCTCCGTGCTGTCCAGTCCCATCTGCCCCAAGATGCCTCTGCTCTTCACCCCCCTGTTCTGCAAGGTTGGGGGCACATTTCCAATGAGTACATCAGGACAGGACATTTCCACACCAGGGACCAGGGGGGAAAGAGCTCAGGCTGCTCATGCTGGTCAGGGCACATGAAATTCGTGCACCCCTTTTCTGCTGAGATCCATGGCCTTAGCTCCCTGCAGCTTAATCCAGAGGAAAACAAGCCCAAATTTCTTTAAAGGGTGCATGTCAAGCGTGTGGCACGGAAGGATGAGTGCAGACAAGGATGTGTGCTCTGGGAAGGTCCATGCTCCTGCATTTTGGGGTGCATCACCCCAGAGCTGGCTGCATGTCAGCTGTGTTGCCTTGCTGGAGCTTTTAGCTCATTTTGCTCATTTTACCCGTGTCCCCAGCAGTCTGTGGAGCACAGGGGGCTGCTGATTTCTCAGAAACCCTGGTGGAGTTTGCACAGAGGGGCGTGGGGAGCCAGGGCAGACCTGCAGACGCTGCATCAGCCTGAGCTCAGACTCAACACCACAGCAAGATAAGCATCTTGCTGGCCCTGCCCAGCACCTTGGAGGCTTCCCCGCCTCCCCTTTCCACCAGCCAGGGTTTCACATAAATAGAGGAGCCGGGCAGGCTGTGGGGCAGGAGCAGGGACACCTCCCGAGGGATTGCAGCACATCCCAGCCCTGCCCGGCCACCCTGCAGGTAACCCGGGCACTGGGGACGGGGCAGGGCAGCCTGGAGCCCAAAATCAGGGGAGGAGGGACATTTCCCCAGGGAATAGCAGGGTGATGCTCAGTGACAGACCCAGGGCAGCCTGGAGCCCAAAATCAGGGGAGGATGGACATTTCCCCAGGGAATAGTGGGGTGATGCTCAGTGACAGACCCATGGCCTGGCTCTGCTGGATGTGCCCAATTTCACTGCTGGGTGGGGCCAGATGTTTTGGCAGTGGATGGGACTGATGAGGTTGGGGTTGAGGAAGCTTTGATTTGGTGTTTGGTGGTGGTGTCCTGCTCTGTGTGGGGCAGCTTTTGGCTTGGGGAAGGGAGATCTTTCCCAGCAGCTTTTCCATGGGGAGCATGTCTGGGTTCTGTGCCCTGGGAATGACAAACAGCCACTAGATTAAAATGTGTGAGTGAAAGGAAGGGCAGAACAGTAAACTCCAGCAAAGATAAAGCAGGTCTAAGTAACTTAAACTAGTAAAAACTTGCTTTTAAATCAGAAAAGCTTCAAAGTTGTTTTTTTTTTTTTTTCCAAATTGATAATGGACAGGGTCCATGATTTCAATTTTTTTTCTTTATGGCTATGCAATTTGCAAATGTTTTTGTTTAAAGAGATGTTAAGAAATAACTGTGAGTAGTTGCATGCCTGCACGAGTAGGAAATTGGGGTATCAAAGGGTGATGATATAAATATAATCAAATGTGGCAATGGGAGAAGAGAGCAGACCTGAAAGGAGCCAGTTCAGGAAGGAAGAAGATGTATTTAATACACCAGGACACAAAGGCACTCAGACAGAGGGAAGGCATCCAAAAATGCACTTAAAGGAACACTGGGTGTTAAAAAGCTGGGAAAAAAAAAAAAAAGGAAAAAGGCTTTTCCTCAGCCTTTAAACAGGAAAAGGATCCAGCATGGGCTGCCAGGTGCTGTGCATCCAAGGTGTGAATGGAGAAGGAGGAGGGAGCACAGGGAGGGAATTTCATGCCAGGACTGACTCTCTGAAAACAGGCTGGCCAAAGAAATGGAGAAGGCAAAGAGCAGAGTCCCACAGGGTGCCCAACATGGAAACATCTTCCTTAAGGAAAAAAGGTTTTTCCAGTTGAAATAAAGATGGAGTGACGTCCTTGGCTTCCCTTGAAGGAGTGAGGTGGCTGGAAAAGGCAGCAGTGAGGGGCACAGCAGGATGGGCTGGGAGCTGACACCAGACCTGGTGCTTGGAGCAGCCACAGGACAAGCCACCAAAGCAGACAGCACTTCTTTGAGCCCTTCTTCTGTCCAGGCCTGAATGCCTTCATTTACAATTAATTAGGAACAATTAATTAGTCATTTGAATGTAAATTATTATCAACACGAGGGTGAACAAGTCCCATGTGCCAGTCAGGGCAGCCCCACCAAAGCTCAGGGAGTGCTGCAGGGTGGGCTTGGCTCACCAGAGCCCACGGGGACAAAGGGCTTTTGGGGATGAGCGATTCTGCTTTGGAGAATCTGTTTTAGAGAATGTGGGGGATCCAAACTCCAATCACGGGACTTTAAATTTATTTTATAGACTCCTATTTCCCCCTTTTCCTGCGAGAACCATGGCTCACCAGAGCCCATGGTGAGCACTGTGCTCCAGCCAGGATGGGATTTTGGAGATGAGAGTTAGAATCTGTTTTAGGGAATGTGGGTGATCCAAGCCATGGGGCTTTATTTTTATGTGCTCCTATTTATATGCTCCTATTCCCCCTTTTTCCCCCCAGAACCACGGCTCTCCTGAGCCCACGGTGAGCACTGTGGTCCAGCCAGGACAAAGAAATTTTGGGGATGAGAGATAGGATCTGTTTTAGAGAATGTGGGTGATCCAAACTCCAGCTATGGGGCTTTATTTTTATATGCTCCTATTTACATGCTCCTTTTCCCCCCCAGAACCATGGCTCTCCCCAGCACCCTTCTCCTGTGGCTCACCTGCCTCCTGCTGTGCAGCGCGGCCCCCAAACCCGGCTGTGACCCCAGCAGGTGTCCCCCATGCCCCGAGGGGGGCTCGGAGGGGACAGCCACCCCCGCTGCCGGTGGCTGCTGCCCCCCGTGCCCCCCGCCCTGCCCCTGCCCGCCCCACCTGCACGGCGAGTGCGACATGCAGGGCTTCTCCAGCGTCCCCGCCGGCCAATCCTTCTACATCGACTTCGCCCGCTCGCTGTGCACCTGCCAGCCCTCGGGGGACATCGCCTGCGTGCCCCGCTGTCCCCCGCCGGAGCCCGGCTGCCGGGCCCTGGGCAGCCCGCTGGCCGATGGCTGTCCCCGCTGCGTCTGCTACGACCAGGACGAGGTGGCCGTGCCCGCCGGCTCCGTCACGGCCCGCGGCTCGCAGACCTGCGCCTGCCCTGCCCAGGGCGGGCAGCTGCAGTGCAGGGATGCGGCGAGGGAGGAGTGAGCTCTGCTGCCCGCTGGGGATGCTCAAAGTGTCCCCAGGACTCGGGGGTGGTGATGGAGAGGGGCAGTGTGGGGTTACTGACCTCCGGTGCTCTGGGCACCGACTTCATCAGGTTATCTTAAATGAGCAAAGCAGCTGATGGTTGCTAAAAGGTTATTTATTACAAAGCACATCAGTCTCAAAAGGCAAGCAGAAAAGCAATGGCAAAAAGCACCAACTCTCCCCAATACAAACTCTTATATAGAATCTTCCCAACAAGCTAAGACACAAACTCAGACCACCACACCTTAACCTGTTAGAATTCCAGTTTCTTAACATGCCAGGTTATGTATAGACTACTCATACAACCTATCTTGTTCTATCTGAAAAATGTAAGCAGTATTCTTACTCTAGCTCTATTATGCCTAAGCACTGTCTACAACCATGGTCCTGGAGCCTCTACTGAAAACATCATATTTTTCAACCTTCACTAGAACTCTCACTGCTACTTTGGCATCTAAACCTTTCACTTACTAAAAGCATTAGAGCTCATACTAAAACTTACTTACTGACTCAGTTATCCTAAAACTTAAATTTACACCTCTACCTTACGTGTGAGTGGCTTAATATACTTCAATCCATCCACAGGCTTTAATTCAGTTCCTGCACTCTGATTCCTCTCTGAAGAATTCAGGGACCCTCGTCTCACTGACTCCAACCTGTGATGCCACCTTCTCTGTCCTTTGTAGGCCAGGGCAAAGTGTCTGTAGGGGGTGAGCTTGCTTGGTTGTGAGGTTTGCTCTGCAGGGCTTCAGCTGGCTGCTGGTGGTGTGTAACTGGAGCAAACGCAGCTATTTATTTATTTGGAAGATGATTCTGCTTTTGTATGTGTTTGTGTTTATATGGGCTGTTTATATTAAACTCGCTGGATAAACTTCCTCCCAGGAGCCAGGCTTTTTCTTCCTGTAATTCCATTGGGTTCCAAGTGGTGGGACCAAGATCAGAGGGCTGGCTGACACCTTCTCTCCAATCCTTTCATCCAGGTGGGTTAGCACAGGTCTGTGTTCTTAGGAGCAAACCCCTCTCCTGTCTCCATCCTCCTCACATAAGGATGGTGGCAGTCAAGGCTCAATCCTTCACAGCCACCCTGATCTTACCCAGGGCTGACCCCACTGCCAGTCTCAGTTCAGCAGGAATGTCCCAAAATGCATCTCAGTGACTGTGTCCTCTGTGTACAGGAGAACTGCACCTTCTGAATGCTTTGACTTACATAAATACACACATTTATAAATATATCTAGATATAAAACCCACAGCTCCATCAGGCTGTGTTATTAACACATGGTAATTGTTTAAGGATGGAATAAAATCATGTTACCAATGACCTTTTGAAGATTTTACTGATAAGGACACATGCACTTCCCTCTTGTGTTAGCTAGTGGTACTTGGGCCACACAAGGCTCTCTCCAACCACCTGGGCTCCAGGGCACATTAAATGTGTCCCTTGGATTGTTTTAATTTTTTTTCTTTTTTTCTGCTCTGTCTGATGCTGTTTGACTGCAAAAAACAAACAAACAACAAAGAAAACACCCCAAACCAACAACAAAAAACCACAAAACCCAGTGAGTAGGGTTTGAATCCCGGGTGGGATTCAGATGGATCAGATGGAGGGTGAGGGAAAGGTTGGAGGAAGAAGGTGAATTTGCCTTTTGGGATGCAGCAGGGGTCTCCATCATCTGGGGAAGGGACCTTAAAGATCATCCAGTTCCAATTCCCATTGGAATTGGACAGGGACAGGCACAGGGCAGGGACACCTTCCATTGTCCCAGGTTCCTCAGAGCCCCATCCAACCCTGGACGCTGCCAGGGATCCAGGGACAGCCACAGCTTCTCTGGGCACCCTGTGCCAGGGCCTGCCCACTCTCACAAGGAAGAATTTCTTCCATATATCTAACCTAAATTTCCCCTTTTTCAGTTTGAAGCCATTCCTCCTTGTTCTGTCACTGCAGTCCCTTGGAAATTGTCTCTCTCCATGGTTTTTGTAGGGCCCTTCAGGTACTGGGAGACCACAATGAGGTCACCCCAAAGCCTTCTCTTCTCTGGGCTGAACAATCCCAATTCTCTCAGCCTTTCCTCACAGGACAGCTGCTCCATGTTGGTGTGTTAGGGAAGGAGGTTTGAGCTGACAACACTTCACCTTCTGCTCTTCCCCATTCAGTGTAAAAATCTTAGTTCTTAGTAAGGTTAAAACTCACTGCTCACCTTCCAGACAGACACCAGATGTGCCCACCAGCAACACAAGAAATTCTTCCTATTACAGGTTTCTAATTACTTGCTGTCCAGGTATTTACCAGCTGCTGGAGGAACCCACATCCTCCATGCCCTTGCAAGGTGTTTGAGTCCATGGGGTTGACTCTCTTTTGTGCCTGCCAAGAATTTAAGGAGATCAGGACGAGTTTGAGAGCACAGTGATGGGTTTTGCAAGCACAGGGATTATTCAGAGGGAGCCATGAGGGATTTGGGAAGACTCCTCACTGCCTGGGGAGGATGGTGGGCTGCTGGGCTTGTTTATCCTTTGTCAGGCATCTTATCTGTCTCCCTGCTCCCTGCTTTGTGTGACTGATAACCTTGGAGCAGGGGGGGATGACCGACAGATGGGCAGCCCCTGCATAATATTGGGTTTGTCTTCTCTACCCAGTGTCAGCAGGGGAGCAATGAGAGAGTTATTGTTCAAATATCTCTGCAAAAAAGGTCCCTGTCGGCTCCTTTGCAAGCTGCTCCTGGGAGGTGGTGCAGAGTTTCTTTGCTCTGCCCCCACCTCTGATGTGAAGATACCTTCTGTCTCCAGGATCTCTGCATTTCATCACATTGAAAGCAGTAGCTGCACTGTTTTATTTTTACCATGAACAGCACCTGCACAAGAAAGTTAAAAACTCACAATGATCAGTTGTCAGAATTTTTTCACTTTAATGTAATGTCCTGGGGTTTGGCATGCTTTTTTTGAATGGGTGTTGGCCTGGATTCTCCAGCATTAATCACCCATGTGCTTGTCTGCAATTTGAACACAGTATTGCTGGTATTATTTATATTTTTCCAGATCAGATTTTCCCCAGTCTGGGCAGAGGTGTAGTTTTGTGGCTACTCCTTCACATGCTCACTGTCACTTTGCATCACAGCCAGGCACATGTTTGCAGGGAAGGACTGTGAGTGTTTCTCCAGAGCAAAGCAGCACACAAACCTCTGTGCATCCTAAACGAGCCCTGAGGACTGAAACCAAAGCTGAAATTTGCAGCTCCTCAAATTAACTCATCTTGCATAAAAACCAATCAGGTTTTGGGGAGTTGCTTGTAAAAGATCATTGCTGATGTTTAGTTAGTTGTGGAAGGGACAGGTCCTTTCTTCATCGTGTTAATCATGAAATGATTGATCTAAATAGAACCATGCTTCAACCCTCAGTCCTTTCACGAGCATCAGGCTCTAAAACATTAAAATATTCATGAATGAAAGCCCATCAGGAGGCTTCCTTTGGGCACAACTATGTCAAGAAGTTGAAGTGTTTGCCCAAGTCCTTGTACCTTTTCCAACAGCCTGCCAGAAGTGAATTCCTCAGGTGTGGTTCACCAAACAGCTTTAGCCCCCCCAGACTACATCTGCAGAGCCCAGGTGTGGGGGGCTGGCTGCCTGCCATTTGTTTTTATCCCATTTATTATGTCTGAAATGATCAGAAATCTTGATCCATGGCAGGTTCTGCACTGATCAGGATGAGAACAGAGGTTTCCTAGAGGACCTTCAAATTTAATTAGAATGTACTCACTCAGTGTTGCTGATGGACTGACTACCTCCCCCTAGGAATAGTTTTTCTTTAAAACTTGGGGGAAGGGAGAGAGGTAACATTTGACACTTTTGAATGTGTTCATTCTAGGACATTTTAACCTGCCCTGATATGCCAAAGGTGCAATGCATTTATTAACCAGCAAATGGCACAGGGATGGGAGCTACACACACAGGTATTTGGGATTTTATGATTTAATAGGGAGTGCTCTGGGCTGGGAACAAAGTGGGGATCAGTAGAAAGTTGAGCTCCATGATCTTCAAGGTATTTTTAACTTAGTTGATTCTGTTCCATGATTTAGCATCAACATTGTGCATCTACACTAAAAACAGCTTTTTAAAAATCATTCTGATACTGCATCCATAGCAGCACCCACAACTCAGTTCTCCAAGGTTGTTGGGCTTTTTCCAGCAGCTGGCTTTGAATCCTGGAGTGATTTGCAGAGTCATTATTCATGGCTATTCGCAGTTCAGAAGTTCAAGAGACACAAAAAAGTCCAGGGTATGTAATCAAGGATTAATTGTTGCCAGTTTAAAAAAAAAAAAAAAAAAAAAAAAAAAAAAAAAAAAAAAAAAAA
>JANRGV010000051.1:108294229-108334802 GCA_024734035.1 Alethe castanea
AAAAAAAAAAAATAAGAATACAAAGAATACAAAACAAGTTGTTTGAAAGCAGAATGCAGAATCTTAGAGGAAAATTATTGTTTCTGCAGCTGCTGGAAGTGTGGAAGTGTCCCTGTGTGTACCAGTGAGTCAGGAACATTGTTTCCAGCCAGCATCTGAAAAGCTGGAAGAGCAGCATAGGTATTACCTAACAAATGCCAACCTAACTCCTCAAAATCTTTGGAATTTTGCCATTCTGACTTTCATTTGATGATGATGATGCTTAACATTTTCAAGAGCTTTTAGGTCTTGATGCAGCTACAGTACTGAGTTAAGAAATTTAATCAGAATCAGCTGTGCAAAATAGTCCTTTTGTGTATTAAAAATAAAAATAGAAATATTCTCTCTCCTTCCTGGCTTTAATTAGGATCCTGCCCATGGAACCATACACATTGCTAAGCATCTTAGAAAGATCAGCACCTGCACAGTAATTGAATTTGTAATTACTGTGATTGCACATATCAGTAAATCCCCTTGTCTTTTCTGTGTGCCAGCCCCTGCTGAGAGCAAGGAGTCTCAATCTTAAATAGCAAACAGGGCCATGAGCTGAGCTGTGCAGAAACACAAGGAAACAGAATTTGATGGACATTAAGAAATTAAGGGAAGTGTCCATAGTTTGTAGCTCACAGTGAGAGGTTGCAGGAGGAGGGACACACACACCCCTGGAGAAAAAAGTGGCATAGAAGTCAATCACTGGTTTCTAAATCACAGAACCATTAAGGTTGGAAAAATCCTCAGAGATTGAGTCCTGCAGGAGCCAGAACTGGACACAGCCCTGGAGATGTGGCATCAGCAGTGCCCAGCACAGAGGGACAATCACTACCCAGTGTGATCTCTGTATTTCTTCATGACTACTAAAAATCTAACTAGGAAAAATCTTGGATCTTAGCAAAAATTATCTAAATTTTTATTACCACAGTCATTTTTAGCATAGGCATCAGTTCGTATTTAGGATTCAGGATCAACTTAACGAAAAATGTGCAAGGAATAATTTTCAGGGGTGGGTCCAAGGGTCTCAGCTGCTGCTTTGTGCCAGTGGTGACACCAAAGTCCAACAGAGAAGGTAAACACCCACAGATTTTCCCTGATTACTTCACAAGCCCTAGATCACACCTCAGTTGCACCAGGAGGACAAACCAAACTTCACCTGCAAAGGTCACAATGCTTTCAGATTTTAGGAGGGCATCTAAATAGTGATTTTTCATTTTGTGTTTTAAATACACAACAGATGTAACCCCACAGACCTCACACACTCTGAACTTGCATGAATTTATATATGGATAAATAAATACCTAATGTGTGTCCCAGCCATATTGTTGGGTTGTTTTTGCAGAATCCTCATTTCACACTGTGTGTCGTTTATTTTCCCTTGGTTTAGATTTGAGGATATTGCTCTGGTTTTTACGAAGAGTTTTTTAGGAACAGCCCGAAGTTGCATACTAAAGGACTTTGTAAACTGATGCTCCACAAAAGCAAACCAGCTCACCTGTTATTTACAACTAAGCTTCTGATTCCTGCAATGGCTTATTGAAGAGGGGATTTATCTCCCAGGGGAATTTGAAACCATCCAACTAAAAGTACTCAATATGGACATAATTTAGTTGATATAATTACAATCAAAATGGTTTGGATTGGAATGAACCTCAAAGATCATCCAATTCCAACACCCCCTGCCATGGCAGAGACACCTCCCACTGTCCCAAGCTGCCCCAAGTCCCAATGTCCAACCTGGCTTTGGACATTTCCAGGGATCCACCAGGGCCCCACCACCCTCACAGGGAAGAATTTTTTCTAGTATCTAATCTAACATTACTCTCTCTGAGTCTGAAGCCATTCCCCTTTGTACTTTACAGGTACAGGGATTTTTTTGTTTCTTAGGTGGTTTATTCATTTCAGATTAAGGAAAAAATTGCTCCCTGGCAGCAGTGGAGTTAAAATTATTTCCAGTTATATCACCAGGAGTTACTGGCACTATTTTCAGACACTCTTCTAATGCCAGACAAGGAAATGATAAATACTCCTTTGTCTAGAACACAAACTACTCGGCTCTCCACAGATTAACCCTCTAACCACAAAATGTGATCCAAAATCTGCCCTCCTCCCTTCTGGAGGCACACGTGGGTGTCACCATGCCAGATGCTGGGGAAGACACAGCAGGAACAAATAATGCTCCAGCAGGAATAAATAATGCTCCAGTACTCAGCAGAAGTAAATCCAACAGTACCCACGTCTGATTTAATCTCTGCTGAGCAAAACTTGCACACTGGATATGAAATGAGTTTGAGCTTCTTGCTTGAGAAGAATCTTGTAATAAAGGAGCTGCACATTTCCTGAAGATTTCTGATTTGGTAGAACACGGTAATTTTAGAAATTTATTACAATCTGGCTAAACAAGTTAACACATGGGATTTGCAGAGAGGAAGTGTTTTGAAATAAGTCACTACCATATAAGCTTGGAACCATTACTTGATGTCCATGCCATTTTAATTAATAATTTCAAAACAACAACAAAAAAAAGCCCCACCCAAAGTCACAAACATTATGGACTATTTACCTGCTAATTCTTTCTTTCATCAAAGCTGCTCCTGCATTACAAAAGTGTAATAAAAATCCCCACACTGGTAAGATCTAGTAAACATTTTTGTTCATTTGCATAAACAAGAAACCCCAAACAAATACAAGGGCCAAGGACTTTCCCTGGCCAAGAACTGGTTAAATAGTTTGAAACTATGCTCAAGATTTCCTGAAAACGTATTTGTCTTTCAGCCAAACAATACTGTTAAAGCAATGTAAATGCTTTGCTTCCAAAATGTGCTTTTTCTGTTCACAGAGAGCAGCAGTGTAAAAACAAATCATCCATGAAGAATATTCTCATTTTTAATTTCATCCCTTGATAGATCAGTTGCTTTAAAATCCCTTAACAACCAAGGAAGGAGAACTGCAGGGTTCACATTTTAAAGATTGTCGATTGTACAGACCCAGTGCTGCTAAACCATGGCAGGTTATGGGCAGCTCCTGTCACAACCTAAACCACTGGATTTTATTTACACCAATCTTTATGGGTGGCTACAAGGTTGGAAAGGCATTTCCCTGCCTTCTCACACCTTGCTTTTCTCTGGCAAAACCAACTGTGATCACTCAGCAGGTCCTAAAGAACTTAATCACAGAAAAGGAACGGATTTTGTATTTCCAGTGACAGGAATGAACAAATCACCTGATTTGGGCAAGCACCGAAAATCACATCAGTGCCAATTTCACTGCACTTTGCGCTGGACCATCAGGTTACTGCAGGACTTGCAAATTAAACACAGAAGGTCTGAAGGAGTTCAGCATGCCAAGGACAGGGGAGGGGGGGAGGAATCCACGCTGAGTGTGAGTTTGGCAAAATGAACCTGCTTTTGTCCTCAGCTCCTCTGCAGAGCAAAGTGCATCCAGCTGATGTGGGATGGTTTGCACACCACAGCTCAACGTGCATGTTCAGGGATATGCTGTTTTCAGGAGGTGGTGAGAGTTTGAATTTATTATTAGGAAACCAAAACATTTCACTTAATTGTTTAACATGCGAGATTTTCATGAGGGAACGAAGGTTAGTTACATTTCCAACAGGATTTCAAAACTACATTTTGCCTATTCAACTCTAAGCCAAATGTAAGGCTGAAAGGTTGAAGAGACTAATCAAAGGAACAGAAGTCAGAAAGACAATAACAATACAGTACCTAAAAATGGGTAATTCACACATTTTTGACATTTGTGTCTTGCATAGACAAATACTTATTCATTTTTTTCTCCCAAGATGACTCAGCTTCAGAAAATAAAATGTTAAATCAACTTTAATTACAATTAAATGCTTTTGTTCCAATTTTTCAAACCACCAGGGTGTTCTGGAGGTTTTTTTAAGTGCAACTATCATGCCTTGGAAAGGCTTTGTCTTATCCCACGGGCTGCCAAGTTCCTAAAGTCAGGAAGGTGGAGTTGTGATTCTTCCAGAAACAAACCCATGTTGTATTTGAGGTCGAAGGGACCCACAAGGAGTGGATGGCCCAGGTGGGGCTCAAAGCTGTGCCTGGGTGTCACTGGCACCACGCTCTGAGCAGCTGAGCCCATCCCAGGCAGGAGCTGGGCCTTGAGCCACGTGTGCTCCTATTCCACACCAACATCCACAAACCTAAAGCTGCTTGGGAAGCACAGGAGCTGGGATCTGCAATTCCTCACTGCAGGTCTGGCTCCTGGCTGCATTTTGAACATAAAAAAAAAAATATTTGTTGCACCCCATGTCACCATGAAATCCTGCCCTGCCAAGCCCTTCACCCATACCCAGGTTTCCACTGGAAGAAGAGCCAGGAATGCAGGCAAGGCAGAGCTGGAGGGCTCTCCAAAAGATTCCTGACAGAGCTCAGGCACCAGAGAAAGGTAAATGCAGCCTGACGTGGATCTGTGTGGAGCCTCCCTGAGGCCAGCAGGACTCCACTGAGACACAGCCTCCAGATGTGGAAAACCTTCTGCAGAGCCAGAGTTCATTCTGAGTATTTTCCAACGTGATTGTTTCTTTGTAACAGTCATTCAGAAACTTATCCTGATCGTTTTGGAATTGATTTACTGAACTGCGATGCTTCCAAAGTTAAAAAAAAAAAAAACAAAACCAGAAAATTGCCTTGCCTGTTCCAGGAATATTGAAAAAAATTGGATTGAGAACCCTGTTTTGGGTTAGATTAAAAAAAAATTAAAAGTTTCAATAATCGTATTTGCAGAAGAATCACATTGATTCAAAAACTAAATTAGTTCTATTGCATATGAATATGACTTTAATTTGGGGCAGGGAGAGAGGGAACTATACACAGACTTGAAGTTAGGTCCCCTATAAATACTTTTTCACTAATGTAAACATGTACCTTTCCTGAATGGTGATGCTTTGCTGAAACCAGCAACCTTTCCTACACAGAAAAAAAAAAAAAAACCAAAAAAAACCAAAAGCACTCTACTTGTTTTTTCTTCTTTTAAATCATAAAAGAACAAGCACTTCCCTGCAGTTCACACCCACTAAAGAATTCTTACTGAATTGAAAAGGTTTGAGTTTCACATGTTAAGCAATACTTTTACATTTGTGAAGCCTTTTCGGTTTTAGGAATTCATGTTCCTATATTTTTTTGTGTCTAATTTGACAATGAAACTATTCCATAGTCCCCTTTTACAGTAAACTCTGTCAACTTCAGCCTCCAGGAACTGATAAAGTAGCTGAGGACAGGGTCATGTTTTGGAAGAACAGAACTTCTGCTGCATGTAAGGTGGGGGGAATTTAAAAAATAAAAAAATAATAAAAAAACCACCTAATGATAAAATGGCTTTTTTCTGAAAAATAAACTTTCAGAAGTCTGCAAACCCTGAGGTTTTGAGGCCTGGTTGTTTCCAGTAAAAACCCCAAACAAACTGACAGATATAACCTGAATGGAGATGGTGGGGGTGATGAAGCACTCTTGGAGTTAAAAACAAGTAAAAACAAAACTACAGAATCTGAGTTCTAGTAATCTAAGCTACCTTTTGTAGGGGCAGTGGGCTGAATGCTTCCAAAGGAGCAGGATTTGTACATGGTTTGTCTACTGAAGTGTTTTGGGGTCAAACTGGATTTGACAACAGCCTTTGAGATAGCCATGCTATGTCAAAGCCTTCCTAATTACATCGTTCATTATTCATTTACTGTGCTGTTTAACAAACATGGCACATCAGTGGCAAAGCAGAGAAGTCAAGAAAAAACAAAAGAAGAAAACAAATGCTTTAGAAACCACCGGTTCAGTGGAGCAGATCATTACAGCACTTGAACTAAGGAAGATCCTCAGCCAGGTGGGAGCCAGAGCTGAAACACCTCTTGTGTTGAGTAAAAACCATCAAAAAACCCCAAAACTCCCAGTCACTGAAAACTTGTGTTATTCTCCATGCATGTATGGCAATGGCTGATATTTCTTCCTGAAGCTTTTCTTCCTTGCCTTGGAAGACAATTTGCCATGAGCAGCTTCCAACCAAAGCATGTCCAGCAGTAAATTCCTTCATCCTCCTCAAATCAAGGGGACCTAAGCATGTGCCTGAGTGTTCTGGGAAGCAGAAAGTAAGTATTTAATTAAATATTTGCATCTGCCCAAGGGCTTTGCTCAAATAGAGTGTCTGAAGATTCTAAAGGCTGCCACCTTTCTCCCTGTCACGTCAGAAACACAGTATTTCCAGATTTGGAATCAAGCAGAAGGGAGCTCTGGCTTTGAATGCTGTGACAAATGGACAGGGACAAAAGAGGGTGTTGATCATACCATGAGGTTCTTGAGTCTCTTATTTGTACTCAACAACAGGGAATACAAAGTTCCATGTAAAAGCAAGTGTTCATGGATAGACAATCACAGACTTCAAACTTTGGGAAAATAAAAGAAATTAACTGTTACCACAAAAAAAAAAAAAAAAAAAAAAAAAAAAAAAAAAAAAAAAATCCAAAAACAAAACCAAACCAAAACCCAGCTGTTTTCATCACCAGCTCTTTGTTTTTTTAAATGACACACAAGGATTTCCTACTCTAACAAAGCCTGCTGTATATTCTGGTAGTAAACTTCAGATCTGAAGAAATTTTATATAAATTCATGTTATATTTTTCTTTTTGTATTAGGGGAAAATATTTTAAATGCAATAAAATAGCAGAATTCATGACTGTATAGTAGGCAACTTTTCATTTTTTTTTAGATTCAGTTGTACAAACTATAAGCTGTTAAATTTCTCTAATAATTGGAAAAATTGTGGGTATTTGAACTTACTTACCTGAATACTCATTTAGCAAATATTTTCAGATACAAGTCTAGATACAGAGTTATGCAATTTGAATATTAGTTTACACATAATATAAATCAATGTTTGACAATATCAAAATCCCATCAAACAGTGGGCCCTTCTTACCTATTATCAAATATAGTATATCACTGTGGGATAGCTGAGAATCATAGAATGCTACTGTAGGCTTGTTTATTAAATTGGGTCAATTTTCAGACCTTCCAAATAGGAATACTAAACATTTATTTTTCCCCTCTGGAAATTCTTTTTTTTTTTTTCCTCCTGCTTAATACAGTTGTCATCCCAATTTCTAGTGAATTTATAAAAATATTTTTTTTTATCCAATAACCCCAGCAAGGTAAAAATAGGAGTTTTTATAGCAAATGATAAACAGGCTTATGGACTATGAGAGAAACTAAACTTATTTAAATTGCCATACATTCTCTACTGAATCACACATCAACAGTTTCTTTTTTATGTGTGTTGCTGTCCACCTCAGACTAGCAGTTTTTAAGGTGCAGAAGCATCTTTCAAATATATGCATCTAACTCAATTATCAAGTTTCACACACGAGTGTCACATGCTTTAAATTTACATCACTTGCCCATCAAAAGCTGTGTTAAATAACAGCACTAATTGAAACTGCATAATTCATCAGAAACTGCAGCACTTCCAATTCAGAGAACAAAGGGGTGCTTACGTGGTTCTTTATATTACTAGATATAATTTTCTGAAATAAGGAAAGGAAAAGAAACGCAAAAAAAACCAAAACCAAAACACATTTGAAAGAAGTTGCTGCACCTGCAAAAACACTCTTTAAGCTTACTATGAAATACAAAAAAGTGCACCCTTCTATATCTACATATAAAACATATTAGAAATAAAACTTGTGTAAAACGTTTGCTGTGCAAACTATAAAAAGTCAGTCAGTCAGTCCATTCTTTTTCCTAAGTGTTTTTCTCCAGGCTCTCTGGCTTCCTACTGCAGAGAATCGCTGTTATCCAACACCAGCCCACTGATGTTTGCTGTGGAGAGGTCTCCCCCGTCGTCCTCACCGCTGTCCACGGACTCGTCCTCGCTCTGCCCTGCCATCATCACCTGCTGCACAGCCAGGGTGGCACCATCCGAGGACAAGGACTGCAGACTGTCCACGTTCATGTTCACTGGAGCTGTGATGGTCACGACAGCACCTGCAGGAGCACAGTCACAGCACTTCAGCACCTTGCTTGCCTTCTGCTTACACGTAACAGAGCTTGTTTCTAATCAGCAGTTAGGAAACTACATTAAAATAGGAGATATATAGGTGGTGAAATACTTAAATATCAGGAAATGCCAGAATTAGGTCAGTCAGGAGTCTTAAACTTTGTGTTGTGAATCTGAAATCTGTGTTATGGACACCCACTACAGCAATTCTCCAATCAAGTCATCACAAGGCCATTTCTGCAAAGTGTTCCAGCTTAATTCACTGCAGAAAAGGGGGAGTGCTCAGATTCAAGGTAACTTCAATGGATAAAGCTGTTGTCAGATGCAGCAGAGGCTGAGGGAAAATTTGTTCCAAACCAGAAAGAATAAAGCACCAGGCAGCAGGACAGAAAGGATGATCCTGGCATTAAAGCAGTTATTTATCTTTCTTAAATTAAATCTTTTTGTTTGATCTGACACTGAGGAAGTTACTTCAGTCAAAGTCTGTGCAGGCTCTGTGACATTTTTCTGCCTCTCACTGTTCAGCCTGAAGCAGTGAGGCAGATGTGGAATTGCAGCTGCTCAGCCATGAAGCTGAAGCTGCAGCCCAGTGCTGCTCATCCAGCAGGACACTCCTGACAGGCACACAGAGAGAACTCAGTACATCTCAGTTTTACAGCTTTTATTCTGTCATTTCAGAACTTTTGAAACAAAAGCAAGTTTCTCAACACGAATTCCAATATAATGCCCTTGCTCAAACCACAGAAAACTGTTAAAGAGAGGAAAAGTGACACATTTCTGCCATGCTTTCCCAGACTAACACATTTATACTGAAATATCCACCCTCCCACCACAGGCATCAAACCCTCTATTTTCCTGTGAGAGAGGAATTAACTTTATTATCCATGTTCAGGCAGCTCTCCTCACCATCTGACATCGTGAGCTCGTTCGATTGCTGCTGAGCAACTCCTGAGGCAATGGAGTCAGGCCAGAACCTCTGCACTGGTCGGTTCTGGGCTGTTTTCTTCTTTGTTTTTGGAGTTTCAGAACAACTGGAATCCAGCATTGGCTGAAGAATTCGCCTTCTAGCATTGATAAACCTAAATACAAGCGAGGGCAAGGTGAACTTAGGACCAATTTGCTTTAAATTCTGTCTCTCACATTCATAAAGTATGCAGCAGGAAAAAAAAAACAGGAATATAAAATCTTCTATCAGCTGGGTTTCACATTTTTTTTGAAGTGTAGAACAACTCCTAGAACACCAGCATCCTTCAATTTTGGTGAATTAGCTAAGAAAGCACTTCTATCATTTTGCAGCTAACAGCATTTTTCCCCCACCTCAGAAGGAAAAATTCTCCAGACAGCACAACAGATGTACACTTCAGTATCTTATTAAAAACTAAGCACCAGAAAACCTGCTGACAGCCCAGCTCAGAAAGCTGACACTCCTCTCATTAGAGTTCGCTTAAAATCTAGCCCCTGCCTAACCTGCTTTGTTTGGCCTGGTTTCATTTACTCCCTTAAGCTTCTGCATTACGTATTTTACAGGCTCCCTGGCTTTCCAAGGGCTGGCTCCTGACCCAGGAGATGACAGCAAATACATTTCACAGATCTGTCCTGGTTCCTTTTAGTTCTCTGATTTTCACTTGTTTACTTTAACATGCTAATTGTTGCCCTTCCCCTTTCTGCTAGTGAACAAGAAAATACTTAAACTGAATCAACTTCAACATAGTGAGCTATGGCAGGGAGTTGTGACTGAAGACATCATCCCTAAATATCACAAAATACATCCAGGTCCCAAGTTTACCTGCAATGAGAGGAGATCAGGTGCAGCTGGCAGGTTCCTAAGCTGTAATACAATGCTCTGCAAAGACAGCAGTCAGATCCCAGTGCACAGAGCTCCATGCCACATGTCACACAGGCACAGCCACCCTGTTCCACTTTTGGAACCAGTGTTCTGTCACTATCTTGACTATTTCCCCCCTGTACCCCTCCACAGCCTCACAGCCAGTGTCATCTTTGAAATCTGAGGCAGATTTCCCTGTGTCCCTGAGGGACTTTGCTGCAGCAATTTTAGGAACCACAAGGCGTACAGGACACGTGTCAGCACCTTCCCTCCTCTCTTCTGCAGGGCAGGTGTCTTATCTTACACCTCCAGGAAAGATCAGACAAGACAAAACATGCTGAACCATGAACTGCCTCTCCATTCAGACATCACTGCTCAGGAGAGCATCCTTTGATACAAGAACAGAATCTCTTAACAGTAACTTCTTAAACATTTGCAGCCACCAGGCCACTAAATGCCTTTAGACTTCAATTTCTTTACTTGCAGAAGAGACATGAGAGTACTTCCATCTCTCTTAGCACTGGAACAGAACACATTTCCTTAATGCTGCAATGTTTTCTGGAGTCCTTATATAATTTAAATGGCATGAGTATTATTACACCTTATAAAAATGATGTCCTTGTGTGCCAGTGCATAACTCTTGTATTTCTATACATGTTTTGTAACATATGTAGAATATTTAAGTTGAACTCCAGATGTCCAAGTTATCCTCCTCACTATTTCTGAGCATGTGGAAACAAGGATAGATATTAAGTTAAGGGCTTTGCTCTTACCAGTTGTTAACTTGGAGTAGTGTCAGATTTGTTTGTGCTGCAATCTGCTTCTTCTCATCCTCTGTTGGATATGGATGCTACAGAGGCCAGAAAAGCAAACAAAAAAGGCATAAGCCTGTTTTTCATCTCCTCATCAAAACTAAGAACTCCTTTATTACATCTGATTAAAGAGGGTGGATTAAGGCCATCTGACTCATTAAAACACAAACCTTAGAAACCTCACAAACTTTTATAGACGAAAATAATTCAACAAAGAGTGCTTTACTACACAAAAACTGATTTTATCCTTGAGAGTGTCTGTGGCACCATGAAGCTGCTGCTGTGTAATTCAGAAGAAAAAGCTTCTCATGGCTGACAGTCTTTATTATAAAGAGCATGATCCTGGGCAGCTCAGCATGTGAGCAGCTCTGATTAGTTCTGCTGGCCAGGGCAGTGTCATATGAGAGAACTGAGGAGCTCTCATATTTATTTCTATATTTATTTCTATAAATCAGAGAACTGAGGAGCACTCTGGAGTTAAATAAAGCTGCTCTAAGCAGATGAGTACAGGGCACGTAACACAAGAAATGCACAAGCAGCTTCCCTGGATCAGTTCTCTGCTGCAAAACTGTTGTAAAAGGCAAAATATCAATCAACTCAGCATTGCAATAGCTTGAGAGCCATTTATCCTTTCAAAGTACTCATGCAAAGGGAAGACAATTGAAAGCATAAGTAGACAGTGACAGTGCTTGGTACACATCAGAAGGATTGGAAAGGAGATAAAGACAGAAAATTTGAAATTTTCCTCAGTCAAAAATACCCCTAAAACACCACAAAATAAACGTGGAATTATTTCTGCTTGTGCCATGAACTAGGGTGTAGAGAGCATTTAGTTCTCAACACAGTGAAATGAGGAAAGGCTCCTTGTAACAACACTTACTGAGACTGTGCAGTACAAATGTAATATTTATTAAAATATTAATAGAAGTCAACCAGAATTAGACTGTGGAACTCCAAATGACTCCAGGGAAAACTGAACTGAGATTCTATAACCGACAACCGAATAAATTCACCTTGTTTATGAAGAAAAATTGTAAGAGACCACACGAAAGAGCTACATAAAAAACTGACCATGCTCAGTCCTTACCCCTATGTGCTGAAAAAGCCAAGATCTCATCACATTTGTAGCGTGCTTGGGAAGAACTCCTCTCTTATTTTTTGATGAGCCATCATCTTGATGCAAGATGCCTAGATCTTGGTTTAATTGCAACTGGAGCTGCACATGTAATTTTAGGAGCAATAAGGCAGTTAACATAGTAATGGCAGTTCTGTACCAATGAATGAACAACTCATTTATAGAAGGAATGAAAAGAAATTAGGCTTGAATATCTTGAATATACTCACTGTATGCAAACATAAACTACTATGGAAGCTGTAAAATATTACTGATTTAGGACTTAAATGAAAGATAAAGTAAAATTAATTATTATGCTGCAGTTGCAAACTAAGATGCTAAAGGTCCTGCTAAATAAATGCATTAAATTGTCAAAGAGCATTAAGATCTGTACAGTAGAACCTATAATTCACTTTACAACATTCATACTACTTCCTAAATATTCATATTTCTTTCTCTTGGTTTTTCACTTCCTATGGATTCATCAAATCATTTTCACATTGGTTATCTGAACATTTGGGAATACATTCTTAAATGCTTATGCAGAAATAGAAAGAAACAGCACATAAATTGCACATAAGATTCTATTTCAGACATTTGTAACTACAATAATTCTAAATCAGGTTTTCCAGACAAATTGGAGCAATTTTTTAAGCCAATCAATATGTAGGAAATGAGTTTTAAACAAGGTTTAGGCTATCAAATTACTACAAATACATATTTGGAGCACATTTTAATTTCCAAAGTAATGTCTTACATTCTAAATAACCTGCTTGCATATGGAGGCTTTATAATGAACTTTCAATAGCTTTTCTACAGTGGTTTTTCCCTACCTCCACAGCATTCTGAAACACTGAAAAAGGAGACATTGAAGAAGGATTTTCCATTAGTGACCTTTGCATAGGTGGGTTTGGAGACTCATACTAACATCAAGAGTAGTCACAGATATATACAGAAGGTCAAGTCCTTTTTTATTTATAGGCTAGAGGCATTATTTTCCTCTGAGTATTTTTTTTTTCATAAAAGGTAAAAAACACCCAATTTTTCAAAATTCCTTCAGTGCAGGAGAGTAATTTTACCCATTTCTTTCTGAGAGGTGTGTGAGGACAGAGCTGTCTGTGTTCTAGGGGAGACCATGGCTGAGTACAGACATGCTCCTGCCAATTCAAAGAACACTCTGTGCACACTTTTTGGGTTGGAAGGCCAGAATAAGGGGGAAAAGAAGGCAGTGAGTCAGTGATTACCAACAGATTTTATGTTGTGGAGATGGGAGCTCCTCATTCACATTTCTAATTAAATCCAGATTCCAGGAAGATTTGGTTTACCACTTCCAGAGAAAGCTAACAAGGTTTTTTTTTCTCTTTTTTTTTTACCAGAAGATGGTCTAGTTTTCATGCCTTTTTACTTTACTTGTTTCTTTGGACTCTTCAGATCCAGCTCTTAAGAGCCTCCCACAAAAGAGTGCTGGTCCTTATATTTTAGGGTGTAAGGAGACAAAATTGAGGATCTCCCAGAGTCTCAACTAAATATTTTGAAGGTTTTATAGAAAAATGCTTCTCAAAATAGATAAACTCTGAAATACATATAGTTTCACAGTCCTAGTGGCTGCCATTGTGAGAAAAGGTCAAATTTCTCACAATAGCAATGTGACACCTTAATGCAATACATTACATTTATTCAGCCATAAACATAGTTCAATGATTAGAAAAGTTATAATCATTAAAAAAGTAGTCATTAAATTCAGAGGGGTTTTTTGTTTGCATTGGTGTCTTTGGTTTTGAGGGTTTTTTTTTTTTTTGTTCATTAGTTTAGGGGTGGGGTTTTTTTTTAATTTTAGTTTGGTTTTTATTAAATCTCATGTACCTATACTCTTCTGGCATCAGTAAAGGAAGACAATTAACAGGCAGGAACTCTGATGAGCTGTTGTGGCAAGGGGGACCTTATGACACATTATACAACCTGTAACTCCCACAGCAGTGCCTGCACCCATTTACAATTACTCTGTGTACACAGAGCCTATTATGCCACTGTGTGAAATTTAAATCAAAACTCCTAAACCCACTGAGATGCATTTCCACCCAGAACACCACCCTGTGGAGTTTATGAAACCAACCTGAGAGTTCTGGATCCGAATAGTGCCAGGTGACAGTGCCTGTGTCACCACTTGTCCTTGTGGAGTGACCACAGTGACTGGCTGGTACACTGTCCCCCCTTGAAGCAAAACAGAAACACAGATTATGGGCAAGAAAAAGCCCTTCAAGCATTATTCTCTTTAAACACATCAGCACTGCACAGCACACAAGACTTTTGATGATATATCAATTATTCTCTTCTAGTCAGTCTGCAACATGTGCTCTTTGCTACACTAAAATTTTCACCCTTTCACAAAAAAACACAAAATTTGATTATATTTCCCTGTATTTTAGGCATTCTAAATCTATTTTCAAAGGAAAATACCATGATTGTCAGGCTATAAAACAGTTCTTCATGTTAACTGAGCTAAGTCTTCAACCAACAAGGGTCACAACACCAAAATCACACCTATGTGCTTAGGGCAGCAGCTGGGTTTGATTTAAAACCTTGCTGAGAAGCAAGACTAAACATTTCATCTCAAATGTTATTTCCTTATAACAAGGACATCAAGGATTTCACAGACTTGTAAATGTGTCTCCAAATTCCAAGGAGCACGAAGTAGCCAACAAGTGCAATGGTTTAGCTAATACATGGTTCTGTCAAATAGAATTCTTCTTTTCAAAGGGAAAAAGAAACAAAGCACCACAGTCTATGGAAATGTCTTTTAACAAATGAAATGTTGCACATTAAGATCTCTTATTATAATATATGTAGCTGCCACTCCCACAGACATACTTTGAAACCACACAAATTAAACAAACATTCAGAAACTTGACTGTACTACAACAACTTTTCAGGTATTAAAACACATTTTCTAAAGTATTTGTGCAGTTTTTGTACAACCATAAAGGAAACCAAGATGAAGAGCAAGGTGCCAGTTGTTTTTCGTGTGTCATACCTGCTACTGTTGCCATGGTTACATTTCCCTGCTGCAATGCTGATGCTGGCACCATGATCCCTTGGGGACTGAGTGTGCCTGCAATGGCACTTGGAATTTGCTAGAAAAATAAAACAATTAGTTGCTTACATTTTTCTAACTTTTTTTTTTTTAATGTAAGGAGATCAAGCATGCTTGTGTATTTTTGTAATTTGTATTAGGTATTTTTGGCTCTAAAATATATTTGGAGTTTAATCATAGGATTACCTTCAAAGAGGAAGATACCTCATTAGGGGTTCATCATTACCTACATTAACTTCCTCATTATCACCAACCATTACCTTTGAAAACCCTCATGAAAGCAACTGCTAGAAAAGATGTAAAACAATTTTGAGAAATTCTAGTTCTAGGTATATAAAGAATAAGAAACAGTTTTTTAGGCAAGAGAGAAAAAGGACAAATGAAATGACCCTTAATGCTCTTATTACAACCATCAAAGCTTTAGAATTTTAGCTATTACCTTAATTCTTTCAATTTTAACATAATGTATTAAATATTCAGTATGTTTTATTCTGCTCAAGATAGCTTTTACTCAATCCTGAACATGCAAACTCTTATACATTTCCTTACTATGTATGAATAATCTCTTTTGATAGCAAATGCAAAATGGATCCCTCGTGTCTCTACAGGAAACTAGAAGAGATATACAGAAAAAACCTTTTAAAAGCTGTTTTTGCCTGATTTTAGAATCTCCTTTCCACACTTCCAGACATCAAAACCTATGTAAGGAGTCCAGAAAGTGCAGTTTAAAAGTCATTGGGTCTTTTTTTAATACAGAGAATCAGACAGATGAATAATCCAGAGAAGGGCCATGCCCTAAGACTCAGGATCAAGTGGGTATTGGAGTGGCAGGGCTCACTCTGCAGCATCTGACAGCAGAAACATCAACCATAATCTATTATTAACCTATTAACTGTGGTCCATTTAATACAGAAAATGCAATATTGCAACTTTAATCCATCAGATATTGTCTATTTATTCCAGAATACAGATTGTGTATAAAATGTTATCAGCCATCTCAGTATTTTAATGAAGGAGGCAGTCTGGAGGCCTTAACAAGCAAAATTTTTCTTCTTTGTTTATTCTGGTTCCTAACCTCCTTCTAGTCAAATAGCAAATCCAGGCTATTCTGAATATCTCCACTTGCTGAACTGAGAAAAAATCATAAAAGGAAGACAAGACAACAAAAAATTGACTCTGTGCTCTAGAACATTTCAACAAATTTGTCCATCAGGCAGTGGCACCAAAAAAACCCCAAAAAGCTCTTTCTACTCTAAATAACTGATTTGAGAGAATACAGGAAACTGCAGAAACTCTGTTTGCAAACTGATGGCAAAAGAAGCATAGCTGTAACTTCCTAAGGAAATCAGAGCAAAAATCCACTGAACAGTACTTGAAACACACCTGAGATTGCACAGGTGAATAAGGACTTCCAGGCTCCCCACTTAATAGAGTTTCACTATTCATTTTTGTCTTCAGGCAGGCAATGTAACGACTACAGAAATCCTTGCAGAGCTCATTGACCTTTTCTAGCTCCAGCAGATGGATACGCAGAACTTGGATTGCTTTTACCATCTGAGGGAGAGAATTGGAAAAAAAAAATCAGAAACAAAATAACAAAAAAATATTTAATGTGAGATTTAAGCAAATACTGCTTTCCAGTAACGAAGATCACCCAATTAAAGCAGAGGTACTAATTGCTAAATCCTGGAATGTGAAAGGAACACAAGGAAACTGCCACACAGGGGAAATGAAACAGGGCAACAAAGTGATCTTTGTCACATGTGCCACTCCAGGAAGACAGAGCAGTTCAGGTGTCACAGGGCACAGGATGAGCCCACGTGCTCTTTAATCCCCTCGTACACCTCTGGGTCACAGACCACACAAGACTGGAGGTGATGGAAAGCAATCCCATCCACACAAATGATTTGGAAAGCAGGGCTGGGACAGGCTTGGCCAGCAGCAGCTCTCTGGAGCTCCATAAATCACAAACACCAGGTTCAGCTCCACGTTACAGCCTGACACAAGGAAACCAGAATGATACAGATGAGTTGGAGACATAGTGAGAAAGAAGACACTCCTGTGATTAAGCATAGATTTGTCCCACAGATTGCTAGGGAGGATGAAGGCTTTTATTTTTAAATAAAATTAGAATGAAGAGGTCCCAAATTCAGTCACATTGTCCAACAAAGCTTAAAGTAATCAAACAGTTCTTCAATGCTACAGCTTTTAAGTTCCTTGTGAGTGTATGTCAAAGATGAACAACTCTCAGGTAAAATCCTGTAAGAATTTTCAGGTGAGGAGACTGACTCTGAAACACAAAACATTAAATACAAAGCACTAAACCAAAATTCTTTTTTTTTTTAATCCATGTTTAAGGTAAAATCCAGGTACAAGAGATACATATGTGAGGAGAATACTTGTCATGCTCACTGTGAGAAAAACACTGTAAGCCTAGATAACCAGTGGTATTACATACTGCATAAAAATAGCTTAGGTGATTGTAAGGGTCATGGCAGAAGATCAGAAGCTAAAACCAAATCCAGATGGTCTAAAAGCAGTAGGAAATCCAGGACATTCAAATATGTACACAACACACCAGCAAAGTAATTATTTTTTATACAACATGCCACCCCCCAATGTTTCTGTGCTGTGCTGGATCTCTGAGACAAATATCCTGCATTTTTATGAAACTGAGCAGCTGTAATTTTGAAGCATAGTGCAGAGCTTGACTTTGCAATTATTTGGAAAAATCTGTCCTATATGAGAGGTTATTTACCTGGGCAGAGCACTGAATCCAGTGAACAGAAATTATACCCCCCAAACTAATCTATCTGTTACTTCCAACTCAAGAAGCCAGCTGAGAGCTGGAGATGCCTTTGCTCAAATCACCCAAAGGAGATCAAGGCAGGAAAACTTTTGGGTGTGCTCCCCTCTCCATCATGACATTTTAGCTGTCATTGAGACAGATCTTTTGTTTTTTCAGCAAAAGGTTCTAGGACACTCGGTGTAGACAACTGTGTGTTAAAATAAACAAGATGAAAAAAAATTAAGAAAAATTCAGTGATTAAAAAAAAAAATATTTCTTCACAGGGATAAAAAGAAAAAAAACCCGTATTTCAAAAAACAGCTGCAGAAAGACCTGAGCTGTAGATTTGAGGGAGTTGATCCAAATTAATATCTGGTAACTCTTTCAACCTATGACACTGAAGGCCTTTGCAACATGAAGTGCAGTGACCCAGCACTGAGACACAAACCAGTGATTTTCTAACCCAGCCCAGGTTGCTGTTTAAGCTGTGCTTAAGCCCCTTTAAACACAACAAAGTTAAAGCATGCAAATGTAACTAAATTTTAACACAAAACAAAGGTCATCTGTGTTTCAAGAAATCCTGTCTCTGTTTCAGAGACAAAAAAGCTTAAAATAAAAAATTCTTCATGTGTGACTGATCCACAAACTGTACATAATATTAATGGGTGCTTTAAACATTCAGCTAAAACTGAGGTAACAGAATATGCTTTTGGACACATAATATTTGACCATATTAGACATTAGTTTATTTTTGCTCAGTCAGGAGAGCTGGGTTTTTTTAAACACTGGCCAAATTTGTACTATTTATTTATCAACACGTGCTTGGAGGAAAAGTGAAAGTCCTTTCTTCAGCTTAGTTTAAAATTGATGGTTGATACTTGAGGTGAAAATTGAATTAAAGTCAAAATTAACCACAAACCCAGACTCAGTAACACTGCCCAGGTTTCTGCAGAGCCCCTCTCCATCACACTACTCCTGCAGGAAGCTGTGCTGCTGTGGTTAGGAGGAAAACAAAACTTTGTAAATATGCCATGCCTGTCACCAGGACTTATTAATTCATTTACAGCTACATTAATTGTGGCCATATGGCTCCAGCTCTCTTGCAGCACAGGTGGACCAAACTTAATGTCAGCAGAAGTTCACTTTTTCCTTAAAACTACAGAAACCAGGAACTCCTGTTAAAAAAACTCAACTTGGGCAAAGGTAATACAAAGAGGTATTTTCAGACAGGTCACAGCAGGAGTAATATTTCATTTATACAGTGCTGTTGCATAGAATATGCCACAGAATAATGACATTTTTAATTGATTCTCTTTTCAGCTGCAGCAATAAAACTGGAGTATCACTTCAGAGAAATGCATGAAGATGAAGTAACCATGAAATTTGTGTATATTCACAGAATTCTAGAGTGATTTGGCTTGGAAGAAACCCTTAAAAATCATCCTGGTTCCAGTTCCTGCCATGGCCAGGGACACCTTCCCTATTGTTGAAATTAAGTAAAGATAATGGTAAACTATGAAGCAGAGGAAGAAAAAAGACATAGCTAAAAAAGGTATAACTAGAGGTTTATGGGACAGTTCTGCAAATGAAAACAGCAAAAGCACTATTCAGAAAGGCTTGGTCAGTCAATACTCAAATGACATCAGCTGGCTTCACCACTACACCTCAGGTTCCTGACACAACTAAGAATTGAAAAGGATTGAGAAGAGGGTACTGAACCAAAAATCCTTACCCCTCCATCTAGATAGTAACAAGGGTTTGAAACCTGGTTTACAGGCAATTTAGTGAGTATCCTTAAAATCAATTTCAGGTGGATGTTACCCACATTTCCCAATGCTGAAATCCTTTTAATACTAAAGCAGGAAGCCACCAATTAATTTAGAATGGGAATTATAATACCAAAGTAACAAGATAATCTAGACCACAGCTTAGTAAGAGCTACTCAAATTGGAACAAGCATCCACTGCTCTTAATGAACTTCCTTTCTGGTCAAACTGACCTAATGCCTGTGCCACCCAGATTAACATTCTGTGGTCCTCTGGATGAACTCCAAACTCCTCTTGTGGAGTATTCAAGGCACTTCAAGTGAGTGCACAATGTGGAACGTTGCCAGGACTGTAAGTGACCCTACAATCACTATCTGTGACCCTTCATAATTTCTGTTATCTACTTAATTAGCCCACAGGCAGCATGGAGCATGGAATTATATTCTGCTGCTTTGGAGCTGTCAGTTGAAGGTCTGTCACAGAAACTGCAGTCTGGTTGAGTTCTACATACCACATCTCAAAGAGGTAAAAGGAAAAAAAATGAAACAGCTGACCAATTTCCTTACTGTAACAGGCCTGTGACTCTCAGATAGGACTTGAATTTGGCTCTTTAGTGTTGTGATGCTCAGTTCATCTCACTTTAGCTCTGGCTCTGAGTTTATCCTACTGAGCAAACATTTACACCTTATTTATTTGATTCTGTTCCACCCTTCTAGCTCAATCTAATAAACAGTCTTAACAGCTTCTCCTTTCAGACGAATGATTGAATCAACATTGGATTTAAAAAGGGAAGGACAGCACAAGCAGAAGATGGAACAAAGGTGCACAATAGTGTTTCTTGCTTCTAAAGACAGACTTTTAAATCTCTATTAAAAATATATATATAACACAAGGCAGGAAAAACATTACAAGCTCAAAAGAGACTGAAAGCCATGCTAGCCAGTTCACAACTTGACAGAAACTTGTGCTCACTGCTCCATACCAAACGAAGAGGGTGTCAGAACGTCAGCTGTTCAGAGCTCCCAGCCTCAGGACAGGCAGAGGACAAGCTGCACTCAGGTTTCATTTGGTATCCAGTAACAGAAAGTCACAGCTAACAATACAACCACAGGACAGGAGTTCAATGCCAAGGATTTCTGATTTTGCAACGTGGTTCCAGTTTAAGCCGCTACTGACCTCAGCAGCCACGGAATCCAGGACATAAACAAATAATTCCTTACCCACCTCAAGCAAAACCAGCCAGATTTGTGCAGCCCATCAGCAAATGGGAACACCACATAAACCAGGAGACTTTGTCACTGGAACCACAAACTAAAACCATAAACAGGTCAATGACAGGAAGGACTATCTGAACACACCAGACCTGACTACAACCAAAGCAAGCTGGATCTGAGAGTGTGTTTATGTATGACCAACAGCACAGGGAACAGACCAAGCCAAGCATGATCTTTGGGAAACAAATCCTTGGAGGCTCACAGAAGCCACAGAATAGCTGAGGTTGGAAGGGACCCCTGGAGATTGTTTAATCCAACCCCCTGCTCAAAGCAAGGTCAGGTAGGGCAGGTTCCTCAGGGTCAGGTCCAGCTGAGTTTGAGTGTTTCCAAGGATGGAGACTCCACAACTCCCTGCAGTATTCACTCACCCTCACAGTAAAAAGGTTTAATGGAACCTCTTGTGTTTCAATTCATGCCCATTTCCTCTTGCCCTTTCACTGGACACCACTGAGAAGAGTCAGTCTGTCTCTTCCCCCTACGAGGACTTGGCATTTCCCTTTGCTGTATTACATGAGATTCCCATTTTTCTGCTTCTCCAAAAGCCATGAATAACCTCAGAATGGTGGCAGGGCCATGTGTGGCTCAGGATCAGCCCCTCCTCCCAGTTCTGCAACACCTGCAAACCTGCTGGGGGCTCAGTCTGCCCCATCACCCCAGTCACTAACGGAGATGTTGAACAGTTCTGGTTTCACCATCAGTCTCTGGAGAGCAGCACTTTTGAGCAGCCCTCAACTGGACTTTGTGCTGCTGACCAGAATCCCTCGAGCCCAGGGGGTCACCCATTTTTCAGTCCACCTCACTGCTCCTTTATCTCATCCATGTCTTATCAGTTTGTCTATGAGAACATTGTAAGAGACATCAAAAGTCAAAATAAACCACAACCACTGCTCTTTTCTCATCCACTGAGCCACATTTACTACATTCCAACTATTAGATTTCAGATGTTCTTCTGAAAAGAAATTGGGATTAAAGAGATAAGGGAAAACAGTGATTTTGTGTTAGATTCAGAGAGTCACAGATGAAGAACATAACCTGAGGCTTAACAAGTCAGCAGACCTGCTTCATGCAGAACAGAACTAATTCCCATTTTTGACTAAAATACTGAAGGCAGCTATATTCAAAATAGGGAAATAGCTTCATCACAAGAATGACTTTCAGAAAGCCTAAAGGGGTCAATGACATGAAAGAAAAAATGGAGTATGTCAAAGACTTTCAAAGATCATCTTACAAAAGCTCTTCTCTCACATTAACTAGATGAACTATGATTTAAATAATTGGAAAAAAATTACATCAATTACATGTTTTTGATAAATATATCAAACACCTGACACTCTAAAATTTAATTTTCAGAGTCAATCTGGCTATGGAAAGGATTTGTTTCTGTTTGTCTCCAATACACTCATGTCAGCTGAGAACAGAATACAAACGTGAAAAGCCCAATGTAAATTTACAGATAAAAGGGAAAAGGAAGCCAGAAAGAATTTTAAAACAATATTTTTAATCATTAACATAAAGAAGAATCTCACACAGGCAACGTGAGGAGAAACTATAAGGACCAGTTGAGATCAAAAATTAGGAAGAAGATGCAAATGTGATGATTGTTTCAGAAATGAAAGAAATAGCTAATACTTACCAGATTATCAGTTTCTGGATCTTCACAGAAGAAAGGTTTTCCTTCTTTCTCCTGCTTCCTTACAAAGTTTTCAATATCTACATCAAAACTGGCAGAAGTTGTGCCTTCTGAGCCTTGTGTAGATTGTTCACATTTTTCAAATAATAGTGCTAACAAGGGAAATAGTGGGTGCCTAGAAAAAAAAGTTAATTTTCATGTAAGTGAGAATACTTATTCATGTATTTAAGACATCTACCTCAGGAAAGCTCACAGTCACTCATGTAAGTGACAAGTTCTGGAAAAGACTGCTAGAGCAAAATAAGATAAAAGTTTACTTTCATTTTGATTTACCATACTCCAGAGGCAAATACAGTAGTAAAATATGTATATATTTAATTAAAGAGAACAATCACAAGCAAAAAAGCTCAGACTGTTTAATTCACTGTAATTGACAGGCACTGAGACAGATTAATACAGTGCACTCGAAGTGAGATTTAGGATTTACAAAGAGGATGAATGCAGATTTAAATGAAGCCTGATAAAATTGTGCTTCAATGTGAGCTATACTTATAGATCACAAAATAACTTTAAAAAACTGAGAAGAGTATTCAGGCTGTGCTTAGAGGCCCCCTGTGAAATCATACTCTGAGGAGATTTTGTTAGCACAAATCTGTAAATGAATGGATACATCTTTCTGCCTCAGGTTGAGGGTTTTTTTGGTGTTTTGTTTGCTTTTTCCTGTTTTGGTGGTTGGTTTGTTTTGGTTTTTTTTTTTAACCTGAAAACCAGTAATAATTCTCTCTTTATAAAGTAGTTAAAGTGAAAGAACACTTAACCCCATGAAAACTGAGCAATCTTCTTTGCACAGCACTTTTCACTGAAAAAATCTCAAATTAGTGTGCTCGTACATCAATATTTAATCCATTATGAGCTAATTACTGGGTAATAGATCGTTATCCCTAAAGAAAAAGGAATAAAGATTGACCTAATTACAATAAAAGTAAAAACCCATATTAAAGCTAAAAACTACAATAAGACAAATAGTGACCACAGTTGAAAGTCTCAGGCAGCTTTCTAAATTTGGCAGCTTTGACCCTTAGAATACCCTTTAAAACTGCTGAAATTGAAAAATCCCACGAGCTCAGGAGGTTCTTCCTTGGCTGATGACTGACAGTGAAGCCTATTTGATCTCATTCTTTCCCTTACAAACCGTGAAGACAGCCAAGAGATCACCTGATTTTAAGCTACTTATTATTTATTTATTAAAAAACCCCAAATCCTCTACCCTATCCTTCCCCCTTCAAAAGACAGAACACGAGTCCATCACTACCTGTAAATGGCCTGCTTGTCTGCATCCATTGGAGTCTGAGATTCTACAGGGGCAGGACTCACCCCTTCAGCATCAGTTTCAGAGCAGCTGGGATCTTGTTCAGTTTTTAACTCTGTTACCACTTGCATCTGTTGGAAAAAAAAAAAAAAGAGTAAATTTGTAGCTCTGACGTAAAATACGGGTGCTGTGTTCTAAGGGAAGAGCAGTGCAAAGGGCTCCTATATTGCCAGGAGGTTGGTGTGACTTGGCAGTGACACAAGAAGTTGTAGCAGCAACAAAACCCCTCTTTTAATCCCTGACACTTTTGGGTGGATAAAGGTCACTTCCAAGTTTTAGCATTTGGCTTTAAAATGGGAATGACAGATATTAGTAAATTGTTGAAGCGTTTTGTCTCTGAAGTGGCTGTTTCTGGAATAGCCTACAGTACACTGCTCCAAAAAGTTCATGGGAATGTCTGCAGAAAAATCCTTTAGGATGAAATCAATGTATAGAAAAGTTTATTCTCTTAAGTTTTCATTCTTATTTTTTACTGTGCACTGTACGAAGACATTGAAGAATAGGGTCTTCTCAGTTTTCTTGTCCATTAAAATGCACATTTGCATAAGAAGATCTGAAATATTCTGTGTTCTTCCAATCCTTCAATTATAGGAGCATAACCTCCCATAACCTTTAGCACTCCATTTTGCATATTGTAAGAACCAAGTATTTTAGGGCCATAAAACTACAGAACAGCAGTAACTCCTTCTGCACATCCATTTAACACATATTTATACCATGGAAAAGCAACACAGAGCCACAGCTTCACCTGAGCACCTCCTAAATTGCATCAGGAGGCTGGGCACACCTTTAGGGTGCTTTGAAGGTGTTCCAAGTGGGTTTTTTCCACCACCTCCAGCTAAGTATTTTTTGGACTGAAAGGTCTTCCAGGAATCTGAATTGTGAAAGTCAGTTTCCACCCTTCAGCTCAAACTTTTTGGTTTTCTCTCATTTGAGCATTTGCACAAAGACATGAAACCAGCGCAGTCTTTTCTCTTAATTCTTTTTTATCTCAGGTAGAGGACAGACACTGTTCCAGGTATCTCCAGGCAGCCAGAACAGACAGCTGCAGAGACAAAGGCTTCCAAAAACTATTAGAGAACCTGACTTTAACAGAATTTAATTTATTTTCACATAACAGCAGCAGAAAAATTTATAATATTCTTAACAGTCTGGGAGAACCAAAAGATTTGTGCTATTTACCTATTGGGGCTAAGCCATCTCCTAGAAAAATCAGAAACTTAGAAAATTCAGCATCTCCCACCCAACAGAGCAGCCTGCCTTGCAGAGAGCTCCCTCAGCAAGCAGAGATGATTTTCAAGCCAGAATGCTTAAAAAAAAGAAAAAAAAATGTAACTAATGGACTAATTTCTTGGCTAATGAGAGGAAGGAGGAGCAAATTAAAAAGGGATGACTCAGACAAGTGATTATAAATGTTGGCCATACATCTGCAGAGTTTGAAGGGAGGGAGTGTGTTCAGTTAGGGTTCTATCTCCCTAGGAGGAGCAAACAGCTCACTTAAAACTGCAAGGTTTTTGCTGTGAGCCATTTCCAAACTAGAAAAACAGCAGGCATCTGAATTACCTGTCTACCTTGGACACTGAGAGCTTGAAATACACAACAAATAGGAAGAGAAAGCTCTCTCCCTACCTGTTTTTTAGGAAAAAACCCCATATTTTAGTTTCACTGTCACAGGATGGTATGTATTTGCTGGGGGAATAAAGTTAAATATGTAAAGTAGGTGAGAGGAGAGAGAGAAATTAGTATTGCAATAAAAGAAATAAACAACAAAACTAAAATCTGACTGCGTTCAGATGAACATTTTTAGGAGATGTGGAAAGTTGCTGGTTTTTTTCCCCATTGTTGCCATCTGCTGACAGAAGTACTTTTGCTTAGGGCTGACACAGAGCAACACAAAAATGGGTCTTCAGAGTAGAGGCCACCTCAGAACTTGCTTCCAGTTAACAGCATTCAAATTCAGCAATTTAAAGTGTAAAACTATGCAGCCTGTTGTACAAAAAAGAAACATCATGACCAAATACACATGGCTGTGTTTCATTTTTCCAGCTTAAACAATGACAAAGCAGGCACTAAGGACAAAGTGACTATTTTTTTTCCCTCTTCCTAAGAGTATTTAGTTCCTAGAGAAAGGAAAACACACCTACCTGTTGTCCATCTTGATAGTTGTCTATACTTAATGTCTGTGTTGCCATCATGGTTATTAAGACATTAATTGTGTCAAATCATCATAAATGTGAACAAATATTCTTTAAAGAAAAAAAAATAGTCAGTTAAGTCACTTACAATCCAGTTCTAAAGGGTGAAGAAAAAATAAAGGTAGAAATTCAGATTTATGCACACCTCTCCGAGTTTATTGACAACAATGGACACATGCAAATTCAAACAACAAATAAATTCAGTTTGGAAATATAACTGGTTTTATCAACAAAAAGTTTATTTTATCTTTTTATACTTTAAAGTAAAAGTTTTAATAAGAGGCTGAGGTTTTTTTTGTACTCACAAACTTCAAGTGAACTTTAGCATTCATTTCTGCACTACTGAACTGACATTCTAAGGTAGTACATGAAATCTATAAAGGGGCAAGTTTGTGTTTCTGTGTTTTGAAAAGGCTCCCAACCCACTGAGCATCACTGTAACTGAAATAATAATAGCTAAAATGATGAACCAAATGCAAAATGTTAAAGAACACCCTGTTCACTTTTGGGTGTGAATCCCAGATTATGCTAAAGTTGGGTCTGAAACTACTTGCAGAGACCAAGCCTCAAATCTTCTGACATCAGGAATCTGCCATCCAAGTAATTTAAGGTTCAACACAGAAGGAAACAATAACAATTTTTAAACAAGTGGGCCCACATGCTTATAAAGTTTCAAAAGGAACCTAGGAATTCAGCAGTCTCCGTTTCAGACACATCTGATACTTTGGGAAACATTAATTCCAATAGGATTTAAACACAACTAAATGCATCATGTTGTTCTCTCCAGGCATTAGATGGAGTTTGGTGCCCAGATGAGTTAAACATTTTTAAGTTAAGCCATATAGCAATTAAAAAATAATAAATTAGCAAAGCACCACCACCAGATAGAGTGTACCCAACTAATTATTACTTCACATTTCATTTTCTTGTCAGATTTGCAGCCATTACAACTGAAATTACCTAACTCATTAAGCCATTACCAGTAACTATTAACACAGAAGTCAATTTTCCTTGACACATACAAGTCATAATGTCTAGCTACTATTAAAAAAATTCATATTAAAAAAGAAGTCAGAGCTCATGTCTTGAAAAACATTACATCCAGGTTAATAATCCCAGGTTTTCTGCTCTTTTTCACTTATATCAGCATTGAAGAACTAAGCTTTAAAATTTTCACCAGTTTAAGATCTGAAACAGAATTATTTTTTTTTTTTGCAATGTGTTCAGTCACTACAAATTTTGAAGCTATTTTTAAATCCTCCCTTACTGCATGCTACTACTGCATATGATCATTTTTAAGAGCAATTTTTACATTTCTGGATATTTTCCCCTCCAGACTATAACAGTCTCAAGTGAGTGTTTCATTTTGCAAACACAGGACAAATTTCAAGGTTCCCTTTTTTGACAATAGTTTCAGGCACAGAGACAAACCAAACTCCTCAGGAGCCACTTCAAGCCTTACTTTGCATCAAATTCATTCAGTGTAATTCCTAAGTATGAGTGCAATTTTTAAATAGCTTCAAAACTCAGAGAAGTTCACCAAGATGATGTAAGCATGGCTTCCTCTACAAACTAGGTTATATCTGTTTTTATAGAACATCAGAATTCTTTCTTTGAAACTCAAAAACCAATACTGATTTCTTCACCAAAATTAAAAATTCAAAGGGATCAACCTAAGTGCACTTACTGATCGAAGTACTTCAGATTTAATTTTTTTTTTACAGTTATAAATAATTTAGTGTTAAAAAGTTAAATCAGCATTTCCCACAATAAGTGAGATACCTTTCAAAATACTTTAAGGGAACACATTCTAAAGCATCAGCCCTGTAAGCATTTGCCTGAGGTTTAAACATTTATTTTCTTTCATAAATGGCAGCTGACAGCCAGTGCAAGTGCCTGTCTGTATTGACAGAGTGATAGAAAATGCTGCTTTTCTTCCTTCTCAAAAGACATACATTTAATTTATGACTGTGACATCCAAAGCATGGACCAGACTACGCCCAAAACAAAAGCAGAACAGTTGAAACAATAAACAAAGAAAGAGCAAACACTATTTAATGATTATTTTAAAGCTAAGTCCCACAGAAAACACTGCTAAAGAAATTGACTGTGAGGGAAAGACGAAATTCTTAGGAAAAAATGAGAAAATAAAAGTGAAACAGGAAGAAAATCTTAAGAGTTCACAGGGAAGTAAGATCATATTTGTGGCATGAAGAAAAACCTGGAGAGGGAGGCCACAAAGATAATACATGTAAACTGGTAAAGACAGTAGGACATGGCAAGAATTTTTGGAGAACAAGACAAGCTGGACCAACCCCTCCTTTCAGATTTCCATAATGAAGAGACGTTCCACATCTGGAAGGCCCTGAGGCCACACAAAAGAAGAAAGGAGGTGCACAGCTTTGAGCTAGATCCATAGATTATTTCATCTAGAAGGACTTTTGCCATATTTTCTCCCAGGGGAATGACTGGAAAGAATTCTGCATGGGTATATCCTTTATTTCCCACCAGAGCTTCCCCTCTGACTTATAATTACAGTAGAAAAAGATTAAGCTATTAGGCAAGATAGGAACTGATGAGATTTAGTGAAGACAACCACTGCAAATCAAGAAGAACAAATTGAGCTAATCACACGCTTAAATTGAGGCAATTAACTGAGGAATTACTTCTGTTCACTAAAAAGAAACATTTCCTCATTACTCAGTAGAGGCAAGAAACAAACCACGTCGAACTTTAAGAAAAGTGACTGAGGAGGAATTTACAGATTTGGCTTTTATCACCTCGTTTGGGATGCAGCAGGCAGGGCTCGTTAGAGGCAGAGCCTCAGCAGATGCTCAGGCTGCAGACAGCATGGGGCTGCTATCGCTCCCAGATGTTTATCACTGCCACAGATAATCACTTCCACAGCTCCTCCACACGTGGATGGTTTCTGATTCTTCTCACATGCTGTCAGCCAGGCTGGTTCAGGGCTCCCCCAGCTAAAGGTGGCTCTGATGGAAAGCAGCTGGCTTGGTCTGAAGTGCCCTCGGACAAGCCCTGCTCTTGGCTGACCTACTCGTGTGGTAATTTCTGGTTCCTGTGTGTGGATTCTCAGCTCACAGCAGGACCAACTCCAACCAGCACACTGCCTCAGGACACAGAGTGTTGGGTGTCTGAGGTGAACACAAGAATATATGACTTCTGGACATCTTAGCTTTCAACATGCCAATTATTGTCTGTGAAAGAAATCGAGAGTAGAGGGAAAACTGTGTGTTTGTGTTATATTCAAAGACTTACAAATAACAAAAATAACCTGAGGGTGAGTCTACCAGTCTGCTTCATATAGAACAGAACTAACTCATATTTTATTTATTTTGAAAGAAAAACGTGTGGAAAACCCAAGGAAAAAGGTCATGTAACTGGAATCTGATGCAATCAGAAACTCCACTGATACCTGTGGCAAAAGGGAATTCATAAAAGATCATGATCTACAAAGCAAAGGGGGGAAAAAAAGGGAAGCATTTTATAAAATGAGCAATGAAGGGAAAATGTAAAGCAGAAAGGATGCTAAATGAAGAGGGGTAATCATAATTAAAATGTGGAGACTTTGGGCAAGTTGAGTATGTAGAGAAGAAATTAAAAGCGAGCTGAAACATACACACAAAGTGGCCACTTCACATTCATCACTCCACTTCTGGCTTGTTCCACTTACTCCTTAATAATTAAGGGCACAGGGACCACCCAGTAACCTTAACAGAAGGTGCAAGTGAGCTGCTGGAGATCAGTGGTATCATTTTTAACATACACAAGCTACAACAGATGTTTGTAAGAGATATAAATAGCTATGCTTCAGGCTACAAGCTAACCACCAACCCTCTTAGGGTTGTGACGGAACTACCCAACAGACTTGTTAACAAGTAATCATTCCTTCTAATTTTCCCTCAAACATGTTTCTTTGAAGTCCTTCAGAGAGAAATGCATGACTGGCAGATTCAGCATGGCTCTTTGTTCATTCTTATTTAACTTTAGTCTTGGCACTCGCTATGTAACATTAGATCCTTACATTCACACACCAAGTTAAAAAGAAACAAAAATCAATTCTCTTTGACACATGAAAAGCAACTAGAACTGGCTTCCTTTTCAACAATGCAGGATGATCTTTATTTCCAGGACACATTCCTTTCTAAAGAAGATAAAATATTGACCATGAGAAAGCTGCTCACCCCTTTCCTTCAATGAGTTGAAGACATTATCTTGTTCCAGGAGAGATCCCACTGATGTACAACGTGGAAGACAGAAACCTAAAAACCAACAGAGAAGTAGTCAGAAGAAAACACCATAGAACACACATTCTAAGACTCAACACGATTTCTTTTGAAATTGTTTCATTATGTGGTTCCCTCATTAAGTTTTAATGAACAGACAGGAATTTCTTTGCACATTTTGCAGATTTTGTATTGTTAATAATCTCTAATCACACCCATTATCCCACGCTTGAACTTCTTATCCCATTATTTGATCTTTCTCTCATCTTATTCCATTCATTCTCTACATTCACCTTTGTCTCTGCTGACACCTCTAACAGAAGGCTCCATTTGGATAATAACTCCCTCACTGTTTAACCTTCATATTCTACTCCTTGGCTTGGTGTCTGTCTGCCAAGACTAGACAAGACACATCCCAAAAATAAAACCATGAAATGCAAATAGGAATAACTCACCACTGTTGTGAAAATTAAGCATGAAATCAAAAAAGGTGAGAGATTCTTCCCCCCATTTAAATTTCCTTCATAATCATTTGACTACAATCCATGGTAAAATCAAAGCATGAAGCTAGAAATGGGCCATTGTTAGGATCCTGTGTTCTGTGAAGACAGGTTCTGCTACAGGATTATTCGGCAATTTTAAAAAGCTTCCCAAAAATTACCACTTAAAATTACCTTAATTACTTTTAACAGCACCCATTTGATACACTGAAGCTACTTTTTAAAAGTAGCAAGGATTGTAAAAGCAAAATAGCAAAGATTGTAAAAACACACTTAGAAAACACAACTGCTGAAAAGCATTAAAAAACCATTTCAGGGGAAGTTCCAGACACTAAGGTTGCACAGAGGCCACCAGAAATTAAATGATTGCTAAAACACAGCTGAGATCTTGAATCTGATTATCTCTGTTTCTCACATGAAGTTCACAGTAAGAACCAGAGAGAAAGTAACTCCAACATTTTTGAAAGCAAGATGAAATTGGTCTTTAAATTTACTAAAATCTATGCATGAGTTGTTTTCCAAGAAGTGATGGTTTTCAGACAAGAAAAACAAAATGTGAAGTGCCACTCAATCTAGATGCCACCTCTGGTTCATGAAACCTGGTTCAAAACAGCAGGAAAGGTATTTGAGGAGCCTAAAGGCAGTTTGAATTTCAGCCATTGGTTAGAGACTGAACACTGAGCAAGAAGGAGTTTCAGTCTGAAGTGATAAACCTGCTCTTGAAGGTTGAAGGAGCAGATGGCACATTAAAAGTTCTTACCACTTTTCCTTAAACTGTCAAAGAGCTATTCTTCAGAAAATGGGCTCCTCTCATTTTTAATTCTGTTCTGAGGACAGTGTAACCCTCTTACTCCCTTCTTCATACACCATGCATTTTGTTATTCATTCTCACTTCCATTTACTGGGCTACTTTCAAACAAAAGACTTCTTACTATTCATGGCATCTTCAGAATGGAGGTCACTGACAGATAAATCAGGATAGATAAATAGATAAATTATCCATTCTTTGTCTCTGGTCAGACATAAGGAGGACTACTGCAAATCTGAAAATCCTGCACCTCCATTCAGAAATAACTGCAGCCAAGAACTGATGGGGCCACTCCTGCCAGATCTGGTTAGCCAAATATTCAGTGTATGAAGAAGGAGCCCTTGCCTGCAAAGCTGAAACTCTGGAAATAGCAAATTTCTAGACAGCTTAGGAGATATCACGGGCAGGAACAAAGAGGTGCTACAGAAATGCAGGCCCAGGTGAAAGATGATGTAGAGGGAAGGATGTGGCTGAGAAGGAGCCAGAGGATACTGCAGTGATTTTGCCCTCTTCAAAGAGACACTGGACAACATTTAATACTGCTGTCTACCCTAAAACATATCAGACAAGAGAGAGCTGAGCTTGCTGCTGCTGCTGATGATGTCTTCTTGCACATTTCAGTGGGGGCAAGAAGAGGGAGCAGATACACCTGTTACAGGGTGGAGACAACACCAAGGCACTTTGGAATTCTAACCTGGACTTGCTATTGCCAATTTTTGTTTTCCTTTTATTCCTCTGGCAGACAAGCTTTAAAGTAATGCCATCAATAATAATAATAAAAACTGTAATACGTACATGTAATATGTAAAGTGTAATAAAAATACCTAACTGTGAAACCAAAACAAAGGGCAGCTTGCTTTGTCTCTCAGAAAGTGAATCACCACTGAGGTTGTAACTACAAAGTAAAATAGGAACTTGTTCATTCAAGCACTGAAGAAGCCTCGTTTGAGTCATCCTCTCATTCTGCATTTCAGATCGCAGGAAGCAAAGACCTGTACGTACATTCACAAGTACTAATATGAGCCGATTTTTATAGATTCAAATAATGATAGTAATAATAGATTCAAATAATGAAGCAGTAAGTAGAGCACACATGCCAACATCCAGGATTCATTGCACCTTTGCTGCAGTCCATCTCCATCTCCACTGACCTGCCCACACAGAGTCATTCACAGAAATTAAGACAAACAAATCAATACGAAGTTGATGCAGACAAGTTTATTAAAACTGTGCTCAGTGAGAATGTTCTCCTCATTCAGCACCAAGGTGGCTTTCATTTCCTCTGTCTCATGTACTTAAAAAGTACAGTCATTATTTAGAATATTATACTTTTAAGAAAGACAATGTTCTTATTCAGGAACATAATACCAGCCTCAGGGAGTTCCATCACACAGATACAGCCACTGAGTTACTCTACAACAGCTATGCTGTCAACTGCCCTGGGAGTCAAGCCCTAAAAAGCTACAAAACCAATTTCTGGCTGCAGCAAAATGAGATTTATTTTGTGTCACTTTGTTCCCTTATTTTTTGGTGGTGCAATAGAGTTATTTATATGTTAATCTTGATGAATATGAGATGATATTAAAAAAATGAATGCAAATTATACTTTAAGAAACTGAAAATTAAAAATAAATTAAAATCCCCAACTTAAGTTGAATTTCTGTAAAAATACAGGCTACAGTCTAAGCTACCATCAACCTTTCTTTACATACAGGATTTTGAAAATACATGCTATGTAATAGTGACTTCATTCAGCAAGAGCTCTCCAACAGTGTATCTACTGCTTTGTTGTCCCATTAATCTTTCACAGCATCCTCTTTTCATATCCCTCCATCTCAGATCTTTACAATCCATACAAAGTATTCATACCACAGGCCACCTCCCAAGCACCACCACACATTGTCACACAGCATGAGCAACAACAAACCAGCTTATTAAAAGATTTACATTCCTTTAGCAACTCATTCTTTGTTTAAACTCTGCTTTTGGCACATTTGATTCTATAAATTCTCCTATTTGCAAGTATCAAATTAAAAATAAATCATAAAAAATGTGGCACTATATAAACTAAAGCTGCATATGCAGTTAACTGATAAAATGAATATTAAGGATCATAGGAATTCCTCCAGGCACAACAACAGAAATAAAACTGAGGGGATCTGAGTCTTGTGAAGAACTCCAGCTCCTAATTCTGCACACATCCTTGGTGTGTACACCAGCATATTTCTAGGAAAAGGTGCATAATCATGGGCCACATTCCTGATTCCATCACCAATTCACCACAGTCCTTCTTAACAAGGATGAGAAAGGTGAGGAATTCTACCCAATCCAGTCATAAAAGGATGTATGCCAGGTATCCTGCCCCCAAGTAGCTCTTGGAATTCTGGAAGGAAATCCTCAGGTTGCTCTCCTACCTTCTGCAAAACAGAATCCTCATTCTTCTAACTATGGAAAGATCCTCAAATTCAAGGAGCTTCCTGCAGCATCTCATTTCTCCTACCCAATTCACACTGTAATTTCACCCTGCTTTATCAGCCCCATAAAGTAATAGTAAGGAATTTAGGAGACTAACCAGCAATTTTGTCAAGAGAAAAACAAAACTTGGGGGAAAGGAAACCTCCCTGTTCAATTGCTCCAAGACTCTTGAGGGATTAAAGTATGAAGGAGCAAAAATATTTCCCAACACTCCCTCATCCACCGCCAATATTCACATAATAAATGAAGATTGCTTTTTTTCTGTGTTCTTAATACTACACACAGAAGGAGTTTATGGGTCCAGCATGAGAATCCTCACAAACATTTACTGTTACAGGACAAAGGAGGATTTTTTGCCCTCAGTTTTGACCCAATGTGCTTTCATGACATATTGGACCCAAAAATCAGGATGATGGTGTCACATCTGCCTTGCTGCTCCCATGGCAAGAGGGTGGCACTGGAAAGACTACAAACACTCCTTACATCCCAGAGGATGTGTATCAGCACTTCCAGAGCTGGGACTGATCCTGTACTACTCCTGCTTACTAATATTTAATTACTTTTAAAAAACAAGTTTCATTTTAAAAAAACCAATAAACAGGAAAAAAAGGTAAGAACTCCACATGGATAAACAGGGGTGCTTATGTCCTAAACACAAATCCACCCCTCTGCCACTGAAGCCTTCGGAATATCCACATGAGCATGTCCCAAATTTCTTACTTTTGGAGACACTCATGGAACCATCTCCTTCCAGGCAAATTAAACCAAAGCAACAGGAAATCCTATTTTAATCATGATTTGCATCAGCACCCAATAAACTATGACTGAAATGAATCTTGTTTTGTGTTTATACTTTGTGGTTTCATAAAGAAGACACAGAATAACCACCAGTCTCTCTGCCATTATTGCTATTGAATATTTTACAATGTGAGCAGTTTGTGTAAGCATATGTTATGTTTCCAACATTTTTATTATAAAACCATGAAAGTTTCCAATTATTCTAAGAAGGCATGAATTCCTGATGCTATTGAAGTACAGTTAAAGGATAAATAGAAGTTTTATTTAAATAATAAATGCATTTAAAATGGACTTTGGATGTTGAATGGGTAAGAAAATACCCTCAACACATTTTTGGCATGTAAACAATTCATCAAGATCAAGATGTTCCCATACCAATTATTTCATTTTTAGGTATTTTATTATTTCTGGATACCCCATTAATGAATCAAACATAAACTTGGACTAGCCAAGAAACCTGAAAGAGACAAAATCCTGATCCTGCAACCCTTTGTGAAATCCACTTCCAATCCATCACTAGCTTTTCCAGAATCTTCCCTGTTTTGACTCTAATATTTGGTCAAATCTGAACAACCAACTTTGTTTTGCTACTAAGTTTAGGTCTTAAAATTAACTTCACTTAAATTAATTGTTATTTTCTTTTTAAAATGAGGATTAAATAAAAACTCTTGCTTTCTCGCTCCACTCTTGTTTCCCACCTATCCCAAACAAGTCTCCATCCTTCCAGGAGTTATGTCTGCTGCCTAAGAGTTCTGGGGTACAGAAAGACTATTTAGGATTAAACTCACTCATCACCTACTGCTGTGAGCTGCATCATGCTGAACTACTTGGTCCAGGTGCAGCAGGTGACATGCAAGGACCAACAGACAGGAAGACACTCACGTTACATGGAATATTCAGGTAATTCAGATAATAAATATTTGCCCAGTACCATATAAATCAGGTTTTCCAAGAGGTTAAGGTCTGTTGAAGTTTCTCAAGGAACAGCCATATGCTCCATGTGAATGCTTATTGCTCCTTTCCCCTCTGCAACACTAAAATCCACAACTCAACTGCTGATATGCTCTTAAATAAGAAGAATCCTGCCTTTCTTATAAATTAACATATTTACTTCCTCTTTGAGTCATTCTCAAGATGCTGAGTCATTTTAAAGTTGGCAGAATAACCCTGCTCAAACATATTCATCATGGCAAATTTCAGTAGGACCAAGAATTAAGCTACTGATATCAACACCTCAAAATAATAATAGTAAAAAAGATAAGCGGGTAATCTTCCTTTTGGTATTGCTACTATCATAGCCTAGACCACATAAAAATGGGCTAGAAAACACAAATTAAGTGATCACAGACTGATCTATAAGTTCTTTAGTTACAAAAACATACAACACAGCACAGACATTTTCATTCCCCTGTTCTCTAGGCATGTTAAACACATGTAAAGATCCAATTTCTGTTCTCTAATTGCCCCTGTTTCCTTGAAATATAAAAGGCTTGCACTTTATTTTTCAGCAAGTATGATAATATCCTTTTCCCTTTGCTTTGTTTGCTGTGTAACTCATAAAAAACCAAGCAGGATGTAAAGTACAGGCACACTTCCTAGCTTCTTCTGCCCTCAAGAAAAAACACAGGCAATTCCAAAACCTCACCAATAAAACAAAAATTGGAATTTGGAGGTTCCAAAGAAATTGATCCCCCTTTCAGTACACCAGTAATAAGCTGCCATATTCTACGTTTTTTGCCTGATTTTCCCATCAGCTGCAGAAGAGAGAGCTGCAGATCCCTGGGCACAGCAGGGCAAGGGACAGCCTGATCATCAAGCTCAGCTCTCATTTTCAAAAATCACCTTTTGACTCTGTATACCTAAACAGCCCTCAGGTTTAACAGCAAATACCTCTTTTGTACACCTAGGTACTAAAAAATGAGAACACCACGGCCTGGAGCAGCTGCCACATCAAACCCCAAACAATGTGATCCCGTGAAGGACGAGAACCAACCGTGCAAGAACAAGATCTAAGTTTTATTTCCCTTTCTAGCACCAACTTTTGCCTCTCAGTGCCATTCATGACGTAGCATCCCCTTGCTGCTGGCAAGGGAACCAAATTACTGCCAAGTTACCAACTTCATAAAAACATGCCACAGCTCCATAAAAATGAAACTGGCCTTTCTAGATCTGTGGTGCCATTATTTTATTTTCTATCCCACCCCCAGTTTTACCCAATGAACCCCATTTTCCACACCTCTGGCACGAAATCACCTCAGTGAACAAAGTGAAGAACCTGCTACAAGTGTGAATATTTCAGTGTTCAATTTCCTTGGGGAGACGTAAAATGGTCTGGGTAAAAGATTCTGGCAACATCTGGCATCACATAAGCAAATGAAAGAACTCCATCAGCAGCTTTTTTCCCTTGCTCTTGGAATCCTCTTGCTTAGAAAAGCAGTAAGTTGTTTTACATTTTGTACAGCACTGAGCTGTGGCAAAATAAACCCCTCTGAGACTTCTCATTTTTAAACCTACAGACTCTTCGAACAGGTGAGAAGTGAAGTAACCAGCTGCTGCTGCTGCAAGAGAAGTAACATTTGCAACATTTTTAATTTCACACAAAAAAAAAATTGCATTTGGTCTTACTCAGACCAAAATAAAAATATTAATCTGCTTTACTGTAAGCTTTCACATATGTGCCAGTTTTGCAGAGGCAACATTTGGCTCCCAGACCACGACATAATATTCTGAAATACAATTTGGACTGCTACATTCAGGACATTAACATGGCCATTAGAACAGGCAGTTCCACTGCCACAGTGGTGGTTCTGTGATTATTCACCCTCGGCCACTAATACAAGGCTTAATTTAACCAAAGAGTTACTGTTTTCCAGGAAATTGAATTGCTCCTGCACGCTCCCAAACTTGGTAGCAATGAGAATTATTAGGGCTTTATTAGAGCACTGCATTTAGAGCACAGAAAAATACAGCTGGAAAGCAAAATTCTGAAGAAGAAGTAACAGCTTTCAGAAGACTAACCATTTTATAAGACTAAAGCATTTAAAATAAATTAAATTTGTATTTCATTCATTCTAAACTCCTTTCAGTCCTATAATGGAAGACTGCAAGGGCTTAGTTTTAAAATACTATTTTTGTTTAACCCAAATATTAAGAGTACAAATCAAAGCTGTAAGTACTTAATACCAGCTCGACTTTTTACATGCCAAAGTGAAATTCCCAAATACAAAACAAAATCCCCACCAACTCTAACACCAACAAGGTACTCAAAATGTGAAGAATTATTGGGTTTTCTTTCAGGACATGGGAAATGGTAACAAGAAAAATTTCAGCCCAGCAAAACACATAAGCACAGATTTAAAAAAACCCACTGGGGAGATCCATGAGAAATGATCTGAGCCTCCAAAATCTCAGTGCAGCACAACAGCTCCTACTTTACCCTGTGATTTCCCATATTTACCCTGACTGAAGCACACTGAGCTCTGCCTCTCACCACTGAACTGGAGAGTACGTAAAGAAAACATAGCAAAACCTACATTGGAGTTTTCCTGTGGATACTTTAATTATGAGATGACAAGAAAATATGCCAAGTAGTGACAGTCCAGAGTAAAAATATACTGTACAGTTCATAAAATAAACTGAAGATAGAATATACATGAGAAAAATAATTAGAATTATTTTGAATAGATTATGTGAAATGTTTGGGTTTTTTTTTTCCTTCAGAAATTTTTGAAAACATGAATGCAATGATTCTGTATGTGATTGCACAGAGGCTCAGAAAAGGATAAATCTGCAATTTTACTTGATAGAAAATGCACTCAAAGTGCATTTGCTGGTGCTGGACACTGTAGCAATGACAGAGTCTGGAAATACATGTAAAGATGGATTTCGGATACAATCACAACTTGTTTCCTGGTTCAGTGTAATCCATAAAATTCACACATGCAGCTAACAGGGACGGACCAGGACTCCATCCAGCTGCAGAAGCCATCTCACTTCAGCCACACATACAAATACAGCTAAAGGGATATAACCCCATAGCACAGGCAGCCCATAAACAGATTATATCCCATAGAGGGCAGGGAACAACCTGTGAGTGCATTCACAGTATGGAGAACAGCAAGATATGTGGATATCCTAAGCCATAGTTGTTACAATTCTCTTCATCAAATAACCTACACTAGTGAAATTTTGTGCAACAGCATGCTCGAGAATAAAATTAGGAACTAACTAAATGGGAATCATGTTTTTTGTAAAAACTAAGAAAGCACTTTTTTAGTTAAAAAATAAATAAATGGGTATTTAGCATATTTTGAGAATGACCTACAGCTTCTTGGTCTCCTCCACAGGATCTTGGCCCAAGTGTTTTCCAACATCCAGAACATAATGCTCATGTTCCCTGTTCCTGGGATGTGTTTAATGGAATGCACACAACCTATTCCAAAAAGGGGCAAGGACAAAAAAGATGAATCTTGCCTGGGCAGCTCTCAAGAGCAAGCATAAAATTAAAAAAAAAATAAACTGGGGGGGAAAAAAAAACACCAACAAAACAGTAATTGATAATTCATACACTTTTAAGGGTTTAGTATCAGATACAGTGTCTCGTATTAGGAAGAAATTATTTACTGTGAGACTGGTGAGGTATAGGAACAAGCTGCCCAGAGGAGCTGTCCCTGGATCCCTGGAAGTGCCCAAGGCCAGGCTGGATGAGGCTTGGAACAATCTGGGATAGTGGACGGTGTCCCTGCCCATGGCAGGGGGCTGAACAACCTGATCTTGAAAGTCCCAACCCAAACCATTCTGTGATTCTCCCTCCCTAAACCACAGCAGTCATTTATTCAGACAAAACTGCAAAAAGGGACTAAAAACTTCAGCAACAGCAGATTAAAAAAATAAGCACATACTGTGACCTGTCTCTAAAATCACACTACATACCAGCATTCAAGTCTAAAGAAAATATTTAATAAATTATATTTTTAAAAATAGCAATAAGCTATACAGAGAATTATCACACGAACGCGTTAACTACTTATATTGCTATATTGTTAATTGACGAATTCCGGCGTGGTGGGAGCGAGGGAGAGCCATGGACTGCTCCATGAGACCTGGGACATGTGGCTCACTGAGGCAACACTCGGGGATAAAACCAGCGCTTGATTTATTATTGTTTACACACATCCCCAGCAGGGCCTCTGGGCAGTGTCAAGTCTCAGCTCCTAATTGCGGCCGCGTAAACACCCGGCAACCCCGGGCCTGGCTGCGGGAAGGTGTCTGCTCCCAACCCAGCCGGGAGAGCGCGGGGTCACGGCGAGACGGAGACGGAAAGCAGGGAAAAGCCAGCGCGGCCCTGCGCGCACTGCCTGGCCGGGCTCCGCTCGCCGCGACCGCGGGGGGAGCACCCCGCAGAGCGGGGCAGCGGCCGGGGGATCCCCGCATCGCCTCCCGGGGCAGGGCAGGTGTGCAGGCACCGCACGAGGGACAGCCGGACCGCAAGACGGACGGAAGGACAGCGGGGCGCAGCTGTCGGAGCCCGCGGTCCGGCCGCGAGGGCCGCAGTGCTGGAGCCCCCCGGAGCGCCCCCCGGTTCCCCCCCGCCGGAGAGGAGCGGCCAGCACGGCGCTGCCCCTTTAAGCACCGCGTCGCCTCCTCTCCTCTCCCTCCCTCCTTCCTTCCCCCTCCATCCCATCGCCCCCATCTCCTTCCTCCTCCTCCTCCTCTTCTTCTTCCTCCTCCTCTTCCTCCGCGCGGACCCGCGCGCGCTCCCGCGTCCCCTCCCCGCGCGCGCCCCCGCCGGGACACACCGGGCGCACGGCGGCCGTTCCAGAACCTTCCTCGCCTCGCTCCCCC
>JANRGV010000051.1:108339889-108368433 GCA_024734035.1 Alethe castanea
TGGGGGGGGGGGGGGTTTTGGGTTTTTTTGTGCTTATTTCTTCTGACATCTGTGAAAAGCTGACTTGGATACTTGGATGTAAAGAAACCAACTGAGATTAAGCTCCTGGATGTTGGGAACATGGGGACAAGAAAATGACTGTGGTGAGCTGACCCTGACTGGATGTCAGGCGCCCTCCTAAACTGCTCTGTCAGGCTCCCCAGCTGGACAGGGGAAAGAAAAAGTGATGAAAGGCTCCTGGGTTGAGAAAAGGACAGGGAGAGATCAGTCACCATTACCCTCAAGGGCCAAACAAGCTGGACTTGGGGAAATTAATTTGTTTTAATGCAAATCAAATCAGGAAGTGCAAAAAATTGCATATTCCTTCAATATGATACTTTGGGCTAGAAGCGTCAGTTCACTGAAATTAGACTTGAGTGTGTGGAAAAGAAGTGTTTTGTTATAATAAGGAGAAAAGCAGGGAAAGAAATCCCAAACATTGTTACTTAAATATTATTTTGGATTTTTGAAGCTAACCTAGTGATATTAAAGCAATAACAGAGTGGAAATGTAAGTTGAAATCAAAGTAACATATTTTGTCTGACCTGAATTAAATTCACATTCACACACTCAACTGTTGGTTTGTGAAAGCGAACCCAGAATTTTGAGCTCATTTCGGGCTTTTGTGACAGTCACTTGAGAGATCTTCAACTTTTTTTCCAGTATGGAAAATTGTTTTCTTGTTCTACTCCTCAGGTATCATCCCTGTGAAAGGGGGTAGAGAATCCTGTAGAGCACAGAGGGATTTTGCATTTCAAGCTCTGTCTGCCAGTGTTCAGGCAAGGAGGCTTTTCTTGCTTCCTCCATTGATTTAGGAGTTCTCATTCTGAGCGCGTTGTAACTACAAGAAAATGAAATTCTGTCGCTTTCTGCTAAAATAAGAAGATTTACTTGTGGAAATAACTCTGTAAATACCACTTACTGCCATCTACGGCTCTGCTTGGGAAGCACATTGAGAGCCCTGCAAAGGAAACTGCTTCTCCCACCATCAAAGGAACCTTTTGTGCTAACCGGGGTTTTGAACGAGTGGCTCGCAGCCTCCAGCAGCTGGTGTGGGAAAAGAGAGTTCCCAGGGGAAGGGGAATCTCCATCCATCCATCCCTCTCCTGCCAGTTTGGTGCCAGGGTCGGCAACAGATGCTCAGAGCTTGGAGAGGGACTGAGGTCAGCAGGAAAGCACCTGGAGAGCAGCACAGAGGAATTCCAGGCACTCCACACAGGAAAATGACTTCATTGCTGATCCAGCTTAAACTCCTCTATTCTAACACCTGAGCATGGGGAATAAACCAGAGGGTTAAGGGTGTGTTCTGCAGGGCTGTGATCCTGCTGGCATCGTGGAGATGTGGTGGGATGGCTCCTGTGACTGGACTGGGATGGGATGGAAGGAGGCAGGAAGAACAGGAATGGGAATTCTCTTCAGGAAGAACAAGCACAGGAGATGAGGAGGGGCTGTCTCCCTCTGTGTTGAGGAGCAGATGGAATACACAGAGCTTTGCCTGAGGATGGACAAGGAGCTAAGGGAGAATTTGTGGGTCAGGACTGAGGGAGGCAGAGACAGGTGACATTAGAGTGAGATCTGCTGCAGGCTGCCCAGCCAGGAGCACCAGGGGGCTTGGAGCACCCTGCTCCAGTGGGAGGTGTCCCTGCCCATGACAGGGGGTGGAACTGGGTCATCTTCAAGGTCCCTTCCATTACAAACCATCCTGTGACTCTGCAAACATGCAGTAATTATTATTAACATTGCTATTTTTAGAAGGTGTTCACCACTTTCCCTCCTGAAGAAAGTTTCTAAACAAGGATAAGGAAGAGCAGAGCACTTGTTAGAGAAATTCTCTTTATTCTGACCATATGGGATGCTCCCAATTTGTCTTCACTGTCAATAACATCAAAGTGCACTTTGCCTTTGCTCTTGCTCTTAGTTCTCAGCCTCTGGTCTCAGGATCTTTACCACCAGAAGAACTTCACTAATAACTCCTCTACACTCTTTCCCTTCCTGGGCAGGGAGAGGGGAAAGAGGAAAATTCAGGATCAGTTCAAAACTCTAGAAAAAGAGGAGCTGTGAACATCTGGGCTTGGGGCTCCATCTGGCAGCTTCCTGCTGCCAGAGCCAGCACCACAAATGCTTTCAGAGGGAGGTTCCATCTTCTCCCCTGCTCATCCAAGAGCTTTGGGACTCTGGGAATAGCTTGGCTTCTCAACAAAGCAGCAGTCACTCATCCAAGCTCCCTCCACCATCACTGGCTGTCACCACACCCGTGCTGGTTCTTGTTCTCCTCACTAAGACCCTTTCTGGGGGCTCCATGAAGTTGTCCCCTGGCCCTGGTGTGCAAAGCAGGCTGGCCAGGGGAGAGGGCTGGAGTCAAGGTTTTCCATGCTTGGGAAAGCTGGAAGTTCACTTTACAATTCTATAAAATGGGCTTGATGCTAAATTCCTGGTTTAGGAGAATTCTCTAACAACACTGTCCAAAAATGGAGGAGTTTGAGCAAAGACTCTCCTTGAACAAACAATTCCTACACTTAATAAATGCAGCCCATGGGAGGAGGAACAGGAGTTTTCTCCTTGCCCTTAGGAGAGGCTGGGATTGCTGGGTTTGACCTGTGGCAGGTGAGCATTAACCCTCCTAAGCAGCCACTGCCAGCAGAAACCACAGCTGGCAGCAGCAATAAAAAGTCATTAAAATATATAAAAATGGAAAACAACAGCAAAAGCGAGGTGGAAAGCACAGCAGTCATGTGAGAGGCAGGCATGGGGAAATCCCTTTCAAGTCCTGGGTAGACCTGAGTTTTCCCATGTCTCCCTTCAGCAGAAGGATGTGGCTGGCTGAAAATTTGAAATGTTCAAGGAGATTTTTAACCAGACACAATGGAAAGTGTTATAGATGTAAACACAGTGGTATCTGTTGCTGGAGGGGAAATAAACTGATTACTTACAAGCTGTCCTGCTTTGCAGTTATCCTCTTCAGTTATCCCCTGGGAATCTCAGGCATTCCTTTTTTTTTTTTTTTCCTTGCCATCCTCATCTACACCTACGATATCTGGGGGTACCACTGGCAGGAGGAGACTCTTCCAAAAAACTAAACTCAGTTTCTCTACATTGCAGTTATGCTTCCAGCAGATTTTTGGGGCAAATCTTTTATTCCAACAGCATCACCAGCCTACCTTTGCAGTGTGGGAGGTGGGAGGACAGAGTTAACAAATTTAAACCAGCTCTGAGCAGCTACCAGCCCAAACAGCCTTTTTCCGTCCGTGTTCTGTGCTTCAAAAGAAGGTGGAAAAATTGGGCAGATAGAAAATGTTTTTCTGTCTCTTTCATGTCTCTCTCATGTACTTTGTAGTTTGAGACCAGCTTAGGCTCCTAAAGTGTGCAGCTTAATCCTTCTCCCAAAATCTCTTTGCATATTCCCAGGGGTGCTGCATTTAACCATGGATATTCCCATTCCTTTTTTTTTTTTTTTCTCTGGACTCGTTTTGCCTCTGACACCAAGAGGCATTTTATGTGCAATAAACATGTTCTAAATTCAAAGTGCATGTAAAGGTTTGCTTATCTCTCTTGAGTTTGCTGTTTTCCTTTGACAGGGAGAAGAGGAGAATTACAGCTGGTTGCAGATCAATCCTTTCCACCTCCAAAACCCAGGCAGAAAACAGAGCAGAGAAGAGAAAGATACTTCACTCTGGTTGTGTTTTTGGACAGCAAAGTTGGTGTTTGTCACAAAACCCACCCAGCACCTCACCAAGGAGAGTTGGGGCTGGGTTTGCCTTATTAGCACCACCATGATGCTGTGGGAATGGTGTGTCCCAAAAGCTGCTGGACCTTGTGGCCTCTGATTTTGCTGTTCTTGTCTGCTTCTTTTCCTCTGGGAATGACACTGGGAGGTCCTGATGGTGCCAATATCTGCCCTGAGTGAATCCTCACACCTGTTGTGATGGGACAGAGGTTGCCAGTTTGGGCTGAGCTGAGGCTTTTTGGTTATTTCCTCACAGTTTCAAGCAAAACAGGGCAGAGATCTCTGTTTCAGGGCTTTCTGTGTCTAAAGAAATTGTGTTGACCTAGGACTTAAGTCTCTGCAAGGTCCCTACCTGGGGAGCAGAAGGAACAACCATGAACACAAAGGTGTCTTTAAATCTGTTACCAGTATAAACCATTCTCCCCACAGATCCCATGTTTAGATTATGTTGGCAGGATGGAAAGAAGGGTCTATGTCTCCCCAAACTCAGATTTCTGGAAGATCTGATGTTTAGAGAGTACCTCTTGCTCTGCCAATGGCCCTTTTTCCCCTCAGAATTATCCTGCTGCAGGGAATTTCACAGATCCATTTTATGCTAAAGTTATTTTGCCTTCCCCACTTCACAGATGAAGAGAGCAGGTGAATTATTGCACTTGGTTACCTCAGCCAGTTGCAGACCCCAAATCCTCACTGTTTGCTGTCACAGCTCACCCTCAGTTCTCCCTGGAGGGCACACAGTGACAAATGGGGACATCAGACCTCTCTATAATTTTGAAGTGTGGACCATGTTTACCCTCTTGTTAAATGGGGGTCTAGGAATTCACAAAGCTCTCTACTTAGGACTGGCAAAAAATGGTCTGCAGTGACATTTGTCGGTATCTTTGGACAATGCTCTGTGGCCCAGGGTAGGATTCCTGGTCCTGGGCAGAGCCAGGAGCTAGACTTTGATGAGCCTTGTGTGTCCTTCCCAGCTCAGGATATTCTGTGATTCTCAGATTCGTGGAGCCTAATTCTCCATTCCCACAAAGATGAGTTTTCCATCAGAAAAACGGAAACAACAACAGAAAATGGGTTTAGATTGGTCAGTAGCACTTTCTGGTGATTTGTCCTTTTGCTTGGGCTTCTTAGCAACACAGGAGAGAGGCCAACTGCTCCTTGCTCTGCCTGAGCTCCCCAAACACAGGATGGGGAAGGTGAGTGCCCCCCTCTTCCCCCATCACCCCAAAAGCAAGGCAGAGCTGCCCCACAGAGGCAGGGGCAGAGTTAGGTTAGGCTCAGGGTGAGGTTTAGGGTTGGGCTCCTTTTGCCAAGCACCCCCTGGCTCCCTGCAAAGCTTTCCACTCTCCTGCTGGCACCTGTGAGGGCTGGAGAGAGAGAGGAGCTGCAGAAACAGGGAAGAAATCCCTGGGTGACTCGGAGGAGCAGGGATGCCTTCTTGAAGGAAAACAAACTCCCAAAATGCTGGCGAGGGAGAGGGAGAGATTTCCATTCGGAGCATGCACTGTGCTAATCCAGCATAGCCGCCTGTCGGCTAAAACCCTGCATTTCAGGCCCCAGCTGCCCCTTTGCTCCAGTCCCCGCTTAACTGGAGATGTCACAGATGCCTTTGGCCAGCGATGCTGCAGTGCTGGCTGGGGATGAGAGGCTGCTTTGCTGCGTTCCTCCACAGCCAGGGTTTGCAGCTCAGCTCGTCCAAATGGAGAATTTTCTTTCTTTTCTCCTTCCCCTAGGAGTTTTTTTAGAGATGCAGAAGGTTTGAAGGTGTGGAAATAGGGGTTGAAGGGCTGGATGATGTGGAGGGAAGGGAGGAAAGGGGAAGGAGGTGAAGGGGAGGGGGTGGAGATGCCCTGGACTGTCCCTGGGGGGAGAAATGGGGTGCTTCTCTCCCTCCCTGAGGCAGAGGGACAGAGGGTGGTGGCAGATGGGATCTTCACCTCTGCTCCTTGGGCAGGTCTGTGCCCCTTTCCTGATGGGGAGCAGCAGCCCCGGGCAGGGAGGGAGGTGATTTTGTCAGGGAAAGAGGGTCGGTTTCCCCACTTTGGAGTAGGAAGGGTTAAAAACAAAGGGCAGGTCCCGAAGTCTGGATGCTGAAGTCCCCCAGCTCTCCACACACCTCTAGCCTTACTCCTCTCCCTTCCATCCCCTTCCCACCCCTCCTTCTCTGCTCGGCAAGCTTCTCATTACCGGAGGACCTTCCTCAGGCTGCAAACCTGGAGGCAGCACCCTTACCCCAAATCTGCCGGGATGTAGCACGCACCTTTCACCCCAGGCCATTCCCTCCTCTCCCATCTGCTCAAACTTTCCCTTCCCTCCTCCCCAGCCTCCTGCTAGCCTGGGGTGTTGCCTGGACGTGAGACCCTCCCCAGCTACCCCCCTCCCCAAATTTTGGGTTAACGGAGCAAGGAGTTGAGGAGGATGCTAGCAGAGAGGTAAAATGTAAACAATTAGAGAAGGGTTAATGGCTGTTGCCGTCTCCTGCCTGGGCAAGCCGCGCGCCCTGGTGCAAAGGCACGGCCGAGCCGGGGTGCTGGGGGAGGTCCCCCCATCCCCGCCCTCCCTGCGGGGCTGGGGAGCCGCTGCCCCGCTGCTCCCCGCCGCCCTGCCCAGTGTCCCGTCCCCTTCCCAGGCTGTCAGCTCCGGGGGAGGCTCCGGGGGGCGCGATGAGAGAGCCCCAGCACCCCCGTGTCCCTCCCGGTACCCCGGCAGCGGCAGCGGCGTCTCTGCGCGTCCCTCTGCGGGCGAGCGGCTCCGCTCCGTGCTGAGCCTCCGCAGGTTTTTGGGGGAGCGGAGCGGGGAGGGAGGGGGCAGGCAGGAGCCTCGCCATCCTCACCACCACCATCCCGGCTCCCTCTTCACCTCCTGGCTGCCCGCTTGGGGCTAAGCTGTCCCGAGGAGGCTGCGCTGCTGAGCCGCCAGCGCGCTCCGGCTGCCGCTGGCTCCTCTGTTCCATCCATCCATCCATCCATCCATCCATCCATCCATCCATCCATCCATCCATCCTCTCCTGCTGGAGGCCAGCGGAGCATGCCCGATGTGGTCCCGTGTCAGTTCGGGTCCTTGCCTATAGCTGCCTGTTTTACAAAGCTCCGATCCGTGCGTGTGCGTGTGTATGTGTGTGTGCATTTCATCCCTCCCTCCTATCCCTCCCTCCCTCTCTCTCTCTCTCTCTCTCTCTCTCTCACTCTAATGTGTGATCTGGAAAGCTTATAAAAGCCTGATGTAATCCTTAATGCAGCCCCTGGCTACAAAGACTGGATCTAGTTTCAGAGAGAGAGATTCAGAAGCAGAATTAAAAAAAGAAGAAAAAAAAAGTGTGGGGGGAGAAGAGAGAGAAAGAAGGAAAAGCAGACGAGTGGATTTTAAACAAACATATCTTTCTGAAGAAGACCATTCTTGCTCCTCGCTGCTGGGAAAGCTACTCTGAACCCTGCTGTGTATTTTTTTTTTTTCCAAAGGAGAAGACTTGATTGTCTGCTTGGATCTAATGATTTACTGGCTTTTAGCTGCGTTTTTCCCCTCTCCTAAGGATTCATCCAAAAAAGGCTTAATTATTTTCAGCTTTTCTCTTCTACCTGCCTGTCTGCAGAGACACCAAAGGTTCTCCCTTCCTCTCCCTCCCCAGGGTTTCCATGCAGATGGCAGTAATCTGTACTCAAAACTTGTGGAATAAAGCCTGTAATCGCAGTGATAAGACTGGAATAATGAAAAGAGAACAGGGTTTCCCCCAGATTTCCATAAAAATCAGGTGAGTTTTTAAGTGCTGATCTGACAGTGGGAGGCCTCTGCAGAAAACCAGTTTCTCCTTTCGTCACTCCAAGGGAATAAAAAGGATGTAGTAAGACATGTCAACAACTTAGATGTCCTCTGGCTGTTTGGAGAGCATCCCCAAGAGCAGCCTTGGTGTGCCCTGTTTGCAGGCACAGCACATTCACATCTGCAGCCACAGCTTCCCGTGCTATAGGAGGAGCCTGGAAAAAACGTGTGATTTACTTTGTAGTGGATACAGCTTTTAAGATTTTAAAAGCCAACATTAATGAGTTAACTCAGTCTAAATAAACGCTAAGCTTAGCTTGAACTAGATCATGGGGATCTGTGTAACTCTGCTGGGAACACTCCCTCTGGAGAAATTAGGAGCTCGTGTCCCACAGCAGGACTTGGGCTCAGACCAAGAGCTGGCACTGCAGTGCAGCACTACTGCAAGGAGTTTCTGTGCAGGGAGCAAGGATGCCACTCTTTGAATCAGCTGTTACTGGTTTATGTTTTTCCACCCTCTCTGTTCAGTAGAAAAACCAACCTACTTAAAGCCTCCTTAAACAAAAGGGAAAATTAGAAATGTCTTATTCAATATTTCTCCTCATGTTAAATCGAATTTGAATTTTCCAGAGCTGTACATTAGCTGAATCACTGGCTGCACACTACTCACTCCATCTGTTTATATGGTTGAGTCACTGCATTACCAGTATTTTAACACGTTACTTGGAAAGAATTTTGGGTGATCTGGAGGACAACCCCCCAGAGCTCTGTAAGATAATGTTCCCTTCTCTGTGTTCTGTAGCACCATACTCTACTCATTGCTCCCTTTCTGCTACCAGAAAGATGTTAATTGGAACAAATGGCTATTTTAGGAATAAAAGCATGGCTTCCCCTTAAAAGCTGAAGATCAAGCTGTGATGTAGAAATCCACTGTCACCTCCCTGTGTGCCCTGGGAACTGTGCAAGGAGTTCCATGGTGATGGAACAAACATCTTTCACAACCCAGCATATCTTTTTTTCCACTTGAGATACTACAAACAGGTTATTTTCTGAGGGAAAACTGTCTGGTTTTAACTATGCTGAAAGCTCTTCGAAGTTTCTTCAAAAATGTGCTATATGTAAAAGGAATTTTTTATTTACCTCTGTATAGAAGGTCAGGAGGGTGGAAGGGGGCAAAAAACAGGATTGAAAAACAGTGTCAGACAGACAGAGATGGAATTGCTGATACACATTTTATTTTACGAGAAACATAAAAAGAGAATATTTTGTGTGAATGTCACCATGGAGGACTATGAATGCATTCATGTTATTCTGGGAGTTGAGAAGCAGAAAGTGAAACCAACTGAAATAAAAGAAAACCAGCGAGACTAGTTTTCCTTTTCAGACCAGGAGTTAGATCCAACTCTCGCAGAAGTCGGTGGAACAAGTCCCAGCAGCTTGAGCGGGATTTGGATTCAGCAAAGTGAAATGCAGAAAAAATAACCAGGAAGCTCTAATGAAAGGCTCTCAAACACTGGTCTACAGAACACTTTCTTCAGTCCATAGAGTTGTGACTTCCCTCTCCATTAGTCATTTACTTCCAGCAGCTTTTATGGGTTTCTGCATTTTGGAGCCCTGAAGGACTGAGAGGTGTTGGTAACCAGGAATGAGGATGGCTGGCCAGCAGAGCTGGCTCTTTTGGAGGTGGAAGAGGAAAGAATTCAATTGCTGAGCAAATTGGGAAGGAATAAAGAGGGGACTATCTGAAGGAGCAGAAGGCCATTAAGCTGAGAGGATTAGGTGGCCTTCAGTGAGGATTAGGTGCTTTGCTGCCTAATGCAACTGTCTAGCCAGGCACCTGAGCTCCCAGCACAAAGAGAAGCAAAGCTGAGCTCCACACAGACGTCTGCACGGAGCTAAAAGCAAATAGGAAATGCCAAGGGCAGCAGCCTTCCACAAACATTCCCCTCCTCATCTCTGCCAAGGTGGGATTTGTGGAAGCCACCACACACCCCCCCTGGGGTGAAGGTAGCCAAGCCTGTCTCTGTTGGTCCACACTGCAGAATCTCCTGCACTCCACATCCACACTGAACTGACAGCCCAGAGCTGACACACATTCCTACCACCACATCTGGATGAAGCCCAGATCTCTGGAGCAGCCAGGCCTCTGCACCAGGCTCTGGATCCGCTGCTGGGTTGTGTTTGGGGCAGCATTCCCATTAATGCTTTCAGGCTCTTCCTCAACACAGGAGGCTGCTGTCATCTGAGTACAAGGATAGCACATGCACTTAGGTTGGAAAAGACTCCAAGATCATAAAGTTCCACCTTTAAGGATCTCCATCTTGTCAGCCAGAGCAAAGCACTGAGTGCCACATCCAGATGTTTCTTGAACACCTCCAGGGATGGGGACTCCAACACCTCCCTGGGCAGCACCTTGCAATGCTTGGCAGCCCTTTCCATGAAGGAATTTTTCCTGATGTCCAGCCTGAACCTCCCCTGGCACAGCTTGCACCTTTCTGAATCAGAAGTTGCAGTCAGAGCATCATATTCGATGGCCACTGGCAGACTTCTCCTCCATTAATTCCTTTATTCCCAATTTTGAACAGATTGCAATTCTATTATGTTCTTTTGCTTGCCAGTAAGTCTCTCCTGGAGTCAGATTACCCAAGTCAGCCTTTCCTCACAAGAAAGAGGAGATACAAGAGACTTTCTAGGCAGTTTTTCTAAGATTTACTGATAAGAAAACATTATAGGAAAGAAAGGCCATGTCAACACCTTGCAGAGCAGTAAAGTACAAGAGATCTCCATGCTGGCTCTGCATGAAATAGCTTTGGATCTGGAAGCAGCAGAAGAAATACCAACCTCAGGCTGTGCCTGGGTTAGCTGGTGGGCTGGGAGGCAAATTGGCTTGAGAATAAATGCTCTGCTAGCAAGGCAGTGCTGCTTCTGGGATCCAGGCTTGTATCCCTGCCAGGCTCTGCTTCTTCCTCTGAGGAAGACTGGCCCATTCAGCCCTGGGCTGGGGAAGGGCAGCACAGAGATGCTTTGTGCATGGCATTCTCCCAAAGCTCTGCAGTGCCTGCAGCTACAGACCCACCTCCCCTATGGACCACCGAGCTGGGCAGTGACTTTTCAGCCCTTTTCAGTTTGCAACATCCTGGTTATTTCCCAGAGCAGGTGCAGATTCCCAGGGACAGGCTTAAGCCTCCTCCCACAGAAGGGGTGCATGAAACCCTACAGCCCATACCATTGCTGTAGGATCTCCTGGGACAGGGGATGTGCCCATCCAGCACTGGGATTCTTCCTCATCCCACACAATATTTATTCATTGACCAGCACAGAAAACAATGGAACAATGCTCTGTAGGGGGAGGTTTAGGTTGGATATTAGGAAAAAGCTTTACACCCAGAGAGTGGTTGGGCACTGGAACAGGCTCCTCTGGGCAGTGGTCACAGCCCCAAGCCTGACAGAGCTCAAGAAGCCTTTGGACAATGCCCTCAGGGACATGGGGGGATTCCTGGGGTCCCAGCTCACAGCTCCAGGCAACAGCCAATGCAGCCCTGGATAAGAGAGCTGTTAGCAACTCATTCCCATTTACTCATGTAAGGAGTAAGTCACATTGATAAGATTTTTCTCTTTTAAATATAGTAAGTGAAGTTCATGTTGACTGCATCTTTTTTCTAGTAATCTGTATATTTTCAAAGAAACAAAGAATCCCAGAATGGTGTGGGTAGGAAGGGACCTCAAAAATCCTCTGGTTTCACTCCTTTGCCATGGGCAGGGACACCTTCCACTATCCCAGGCTGCTCAGAGCTCCATCGAATCTGGTCTTGAACATTTCCAGAGATGGGACAGCCACAGCTGCTCTGGGCAACCTGTGCCAGGGCCTCACCACCCTCATAGGGGAGAATTTCTTCCTAATATCCAGTCTAAACCAACTCTGTCAGTTTGAAGCCATTCCCCCTTGTCCTGTCACTCCAGGCCCTGTAAAAAGTCCCTCTCCAGCTCTCTTGTAGGCTCCCTTCAGATGTTGGAAAGCCACAATTAGGTCACCCAGCATATTTTGATAGCTTTACTATCATAAATACAGCATTGATCATGGGCAGAGAACACACTGGAATCAGCAGAGACCCTTCAAAAGGTGCCAGAAACAATACTGCTTCTGGCTTTGTGGGGTCGTGGAGCAGGACCAGCACTGCAGTCCATTTCATGACTAAATCCTGCTCTCCATGAGTAGTTAAAGTAACAGAGAAGGCAGCAATGAAATCCACTCCTCATTGAGAGGTGACTCCTGCTCTGCTCCCTCCCCATTTCAGGGATTTACAGTTCAGCTGCCTCCAGGGTTTGCTTCCCTCAGTTCTACTTTCTGACAACTATCACCAAACCCAGTCAAAATTGTGCTTTTGTTTTGCACTGCCTTCTCCAAATCTCTTCTAAAAATGGTCATGCTTTTGCTTTTCCAGTCACTCAGGAATCAAAAAGCTGTTTCAAACCCAGCGTGTTTGTCTCAGTACGACATCCCACGTATAAAATGTGTGCCTACTTTGCATGTCAGTCTTCATTATTTTCTTTACAGATACAGGGAAACAATCATGAGGATTTTTTTTTTCCTCAGTGCTTTTTCAGGATGGTGGCATTCCTTTGGCTGCCAAGGAAGAGATTCCCTGTCTCCACAGGCAGCAAGCAGCTGAGCTCCTGTGCTGCACAGTTTGTGCAACAGACTGCATTTGCACAGTGAGATTCAGTCCTGTCTGCTTTTAGGGACATTCTTTTAGAAAACTTGGGAAAAAAAGTTAGACATTATCAAAGGTTTGGTGTTTTGTGTTTTTTTCCCCCAGTTAGTGTAACACAAGCTGCATGTAGCCAGAATCTGTGGTGACTATAAATTCCAGCTGCTTCCCTGGTCAGTGCAGTGGTAGGATGCTACCGAGGCAGTTAAACATGGAAAAATGGAAGCTTTCAGAACCTCCATTTTCCTGTCATACCTAGAGCCAGCCTTGCCCCTTTTTCATCCTCCCATTCCGTTTTGTATCACCACCTCCACTGCTGACAGTCCTTTTTTCAATGGGAATATCACAGCTGCAGCCACTGCCAGAATCTCTTGGCAAAGAGCTGCTCTCTGAGTCAGAACCTAATGCCATTACAAGGTCTGCAACAGCTGCAGCAGTCAGACATCTGCAAGTCATTTGAACATTTTATGATGAATAAAAACTATCCATTACATAGACCTATACATTATATATTAACCCTAATACTTATTCAGTTACACTAACAATAACCTTTTCCCTCTGCATGCTGTAAACTTCTTTGGCTGCAGCACATGGTAACAGAGATACTCAGAGCTCCAGTCTGGTGGAGCAGTCCCTGTGTACATATTACCTAACTTTTCTCCTATTTAACCATGAAATGATGGAAAGAAAGAGAGAAAGTGAATGCAAAGCAATAAAAACGCATACCATGCATGAGGAAACCATTTTTATATAATTACATGAGACTGCATACAAACGGAGAGGATACAAAACAACGAGAAATGCAGAGGAAGAATAAGAACATGGACTCAAAATGTATAGTGAAGAGATCTGATTATGACATGCACAGATCTCAGACCCATCCAGATGTCTCCAGCCAGCAACCTGATCCTCAACACCACAGCCAAGCCATTTGAAATCTAAAAAATCAGAATACCAAAGACAGGGCAGCAAGGCTTATGGAAAAAGAAACTGGAGTAGCGAGTAGTTAAAATCCTTTAAAATAATAACGACAATAAAGAAACATAAATGTGGTTTCATGAAGGAAATATATCCGTGGCCACAAATTATGAAGTCAGCCCTCCAGGACATTGCATTCCTCATGCAACCTGCTGAGCCCGCTCCACATAAAGAGGTATAAAATGCACTCACCGGCTGGGTGACTTCAGCAATGGAGCCCCACCTGTGATTCCCTGCCACTGAGTCCTCCACATATGTACATTTTACAGCTCTAAATGCAAACTGGGCAAGACATTCCTCTGCCTGAGTTTTACCATAAGAGTTTTAAAGAGACAAGGCGAAAGTCTGGCATGACAGAAATGACCATAAATTCTCCATGAGGTTCATCCAGAGCCAGAATTTTCCTAGCAATCCATATGCATGTCAATATGATTTCATGTTTGTTCATTTGTATCATTTTCAAACTCTTTGGATTCTCAGAAATACAGCCCTACTGCTTCCCATTCACTTTTGCTCTGTATTTCACGTGGCAGTTTGGTGTCCATCATAACACCATGATTGCTTTGGAAGCAGAAATCAATTAATTTCCATTTCATACCAAGTTAAATGTGTGGATTAATAAACTGGAGAACAGGGGTGGTTTAAGTAAGAATTAGCCATTAGAATTGCCTTACAGTTAGAAAAGTGACTTTTAGGAAATGTTTTCTTGACTTGATCTGCTTCCTCTGTGCAGTCAGAGGCCAAACTGTTTATTTTACTGGCAATCCATCTTTATTGCTTGTGTTGGCTTTAATGTTTCCATTCAGACAATCCACACATTAAATATGAGAAAGGCCTAATATCCTAAAATCCTAAGAAATTCACAAACCATTCATTTAAAAGGTGATTCAAAGGGAGTCCAGCAAAGGGAGTAATTCTTTTTAAGGGTCAGAAAAGCATTACATTTCAAGGATGAAAACCCACGTTGCCTGTGACAGATGGGACACTTTACTCGACGTGACCAAATCCCCGCCATCAATTTGTGGAGCACCTACCTCCCACAACATTTTAAAAAAATAAATAAATAAGTAAAAGAAGGAAAAAAAAAGGGAAAATCCTGGCCCTTCTGATGGCAAAGACAACTTACCCGGCGTGACGTGACGCAATGATGCCTTTCTAAGTCAGCAGCCAGCCAGCTGTCTCCCTGCTGCTGCTCCTGCTTTTCCCATGCTCTGGAGGAGCGGGGCTGGAGCAGCCAGGCCACTTGCACAGCCGCTGTCAAGTCAAAGGGCAAGAGCAAAGCTTAGAATAAACACGTTGTTTTCACCCGCTCGCTTGAAGTGCTGCCAAATCTCTGAACATTAGCGCGCGTAAACCGGCGAGGATGGCGGAGCCTGAGGCCCGAGCAGCAGCTGGAATCTTGTAGCTGTTACCTGGAATCCTCGAGTCTGAACAAACAGCTTCCCCATTCCTCGAGGCTACGTGGAAAATCTCAAAAAACACAATCGTAAAAGTGCAGCCAACACCAAGGAAAAGAGCCCCCAATTATTTCTTGCTTCGGTTCTCTTTTTTTATAGTCATCTCGAATTTGCAGCGATGGAAGCAGAGGGGGGAGGAATGGGGTGTCCTTTTGGAGATCTTTAAAGATGCTGGTTTTCCATGACTGTGCAGAAGAAAGCAGCCATTGATTCTAGAGATAAATACTGAAGTTATTCAGAGGGGAGATATGAAGATAAGCAGCTCTGGGCCCAGCAGTAAAACCCAAACAGCAGGAGCTGAGCAGCTGCAGGAAGGGTGGACTGGTCGATTTTTCTCAGTCCAGTGGTGACCTTCAAGAGGCAGGAATGGGGCAGAGTAGTGAAGTTCCTTCCCTGAACTCCAAAAACTCAACAGCTTTGAAATGGTTCTTCAGCAAGGACTTGAGAGAAAAAGCTCCTTCTCCACATCCAGCTGCCAAGAGAAAAGGAGTTGAAAAACACCGATTTCTTATGGCTAACAGGAGGGTGATATAAAAGATGGAGTCCATTGACTGGTGTCCAGAGACAACAACCTGGTATGAATTCCAGCACCATTCCACTTCCCAGCAGCTGGATTTCTCACCAGGGTGGATTGCTGGTTTTGGACACCTCCCCATTTTTTCCTGTCTGTTAACAGTCTTCCACTAGTAAGTATTTGGAACAGTTGTAAAGCTTTTTTTGTATCTCAACGGCCTTGCCATTGCCTGAATGCAGTTTCAAAATCTCTGGCATTTTCTGCCCAGCCTATCTGAAGTGTATTTTTGTCACACTGTTAATAAGCACTGCATCTCCTGGGAGAACCTCAGCTAGCTCAGAGCTCTTAAAGTATGTGTGCCCCCAAGACAGAAGTTGTAAGGAAAAAATCTTTCCAAATTTTTACTCATTTTTATTCTGAGTTGCTTGCTAAATTGATGTGATGTACAAAGAGAAAGTTGGGACCACTAACTCCTCATCTATAAAGCATGGATGAGAACCTAAGGAATTGTGCAACTTGCCAGGCAGCCAGAGGTCTCACAAATGATCCAGTCCAACACCTGACTCATAAGGACCAACCTTGCTCTCAGTTCTTGCATTTTCCTTCTGTTTTCTGAGTTTCTTTCCAGCTCCTCTCACATTTCTCCCAGTCCTCAAACTCCAGGATGCAGCTCACTTTTAGGAATACCCCAGGAGAGTTTGGGAAACATCAGAATGGCCTTGTCTGGCGTGATTTTAAGCTAAATAAAAAAGCGTGGAAGATGCCTTTTGGAAAAGGAGCACCTGGAAATGAGCAATGGAAGCACGCAGGGCTGGTGCTCTCAAGTCCCTTTCCAAGCCTCCAGGGAAGAGTAACTCTTGCTCCCTTCTTTGAGGCACAACATGAGCATTTGTGTAGCACAAGGTGTGTCATGGCTTGCACGTTCCCTCTCCCCTGCCAGAGAGATGCTGTCACACATTTTAGAAACCAAGTGCACCCCCATAGCAAGAGCACCATGGACAAACGTGAGACAGAAACAGAAAACGAAGCAAAATCTCAATCAACAAAAGGAAAAAAGCAAGCATAAATCATCTACATTAGCTCATTTTTTACATTACTGCTTTAGGAAGTGTCTGTTTGGGAAAGGGCACTGCCATTTGAACCACATTTTAACCACATTTCAGACTGGAGTAACAAAAACAACCCCACTAAGGTGTTGATTTTAATAAAGACATGTGGCATGGGCTCTGTGTTAAAAGTTAAAATGCATATAGGCTGTATTCTGTGATGCTATGGATTCACAGAAACATCTTCCTGTCAATCTATTTTGCAGTTAAAAGTTTGCAAAGAGGGCAGGAGAGACCAAAATAAATTTTGAGAGTTGACCCACTGACTCCACACACTGAGCCAAGTTTTTGGGATATTTCATTAAAAACACATGTACTTAAACTTAGGTCTCTAACTATGCATTAATACATTCTACCCCAAAACTGCCACATATCCAAGACTTTCAGAGGTGGGTATGAATTCCAAGTGTAATTGAATGTGTGTAGGCAAAAATTAAAAAAGGGGAGCTCAAAAATATTTGTATATTGAATTAGGAGTGATCCTGAACTGAACACTGAGGATAATATCTAAGCACTGAAACATAGAAAAAAGTACTTACAATTCCATTAAAAAGAGCCACATGAGAGGAGAAGGATGATCTGAAAACTTGGTGGGGTATTTTGTTTACAATCCTAAGAGTTTAATTAATGCTACTCAGAGTTCAGAAGATCTCTGGTTAGGGAGTCAATCACTGGGGTGTTAGAGAACTAATCTGGTCTGAAGGGGACAATAAGGGGGATTCCTTCCTTTAATCACCTCCTAGGAGGGTGCAGAAATGTGGAGTAAGGATCAGCATCAGGAACAAAAAATTCCAACTGGACAACAGGTAAAGGTTTTGTGTTTGTCTTTTAAATCACAAGGGTGTCCAAATACTGGAGAAGGTGAGCAGAGAGCCTGTAGGATCTCCATCCTTGAGTATATTCAGAACTCAACTGGACAAGGTCCAGGACAACCTGATCTCATTGCAGCTGCTGCAGAGCAGAGGACTGATCATCTCAGGACTGCCAACCTCAGTTTGCACAATTCTGATGTTATGATGCTGCACAGGATGCTGGGAGTGTGTGTCCTGCTCGCTCACTGCACACCAGCCACTGACTGGACTCACCAGGAATTCAAACTGTTTGGGACAGACAAGCAATGGCATCTCTTGTGGTGAGAGAAGAGACCTGGGGCAGGTTTTTGGGGCTTAGTGGATGTGTTCTGATTTTTGAACACTGGGCATGGACTGTGGAAGATCTGTCAGTGCACTCAGTGAAAAGTCTCACTTCCCAATTTGAAAGAGAACTTGAAGAGATCCTTATAGATTTCAGTTCTCATCATGACTGGAAGCCACAGGAAGCCCCAGAAGGACCAAGAAAGTCCTGAATTTGTAAGACCTAAAGCTGTAATACCACAGGCTGTGTTTGCAGTTCCACTTCTGGACCTGGGATTAGTGGGTTTCCAATGGCTGTCCAGAACCTTCTGGGTTCCAAGTTACTTTGAAAGATCTAAGTGTGAGAAAATCATGAAAAGCGATTTTGTTAGCAGTTTGCTGTACTTACAAAAAAAAAAAAAAAAAAAAAAAAGAAATAAAGTTTAAAAACAATTCGCTTACACAAGGAAAGTTGTTGCTTAATTGCTTCATCTTTTCAATGAGAGGAAAGTGAATTCCACTTTTCAGATCTTCCTGTACTCCCCCAGTAATGCAATTTACATTGAAAACCCCACTTCTGAAGCCTGTGCTGGGCCTGACAGCTGGTTTTCACAGTAACTAAGCTGAGACTTAATTTCTTTCACATTTCAGGTTTTCCAGGAATTATGTTAGTATCCTGGATTATACATTCTTCCAAACAAGATCCTTGACTTATCTGACAAGTGCCTAGCACAGCAAGACAAAGTTACCAGTGTTATAGAATTTGAGCATATTGGGCCATATCCTGCTTGAAATTTAAATGTTAGCATATGACTCAAGGACAGCAATATCTGATAACAGCCAAAGACAAAAACATGAAGCCTTTTTCATTGAAATGAAAACACAACAGTGGGAAAAAAGCCTTCCCTGCATTATCTGCCCTTCCCAGAGCAGACTGGTTCAGTGAGCAGGGCAAACCTAAGACATGCACCACAAGAGTTAGGAGGTTATTTGACTTCCAGCTTCATTTTAGAGGCGCAGAAAGATCACCAGAGGACACCAAGGCAGGGTTACAAGAATAGAAAAGGCATCCACCATTCATTTTTGCTGTGATCATGAAACAAAGGTAGCAGACTGCAGAGTCTGACAATTTGCAGCCTCCTCCTGCAGTCCCAGAGCAGCTCAGAGCACAGTTCAGCACCAGTGCAGCTCTGAGCTCTGGGGCTCAGGTTACTCTGCAGAGTTCTCAGGTAATAACAAATCACAGCAGCATTGCTGGGGCCCTCCCGTGGGCCCTTCTCAAAGGAAGACCCCGATTCTTTCAAGTTTTTCATGTTAGCAGCAAATTTCTCTCCCTTTTACAAGTACAGAGTACATGGGACCATTGGTGTCTCCAAGTGACTTTCTGCTCTTTATTCCTCAGCACATGGATTTATACATTAACAGATTGCTAAATTTCAGTTGGAGTCACAAACATGCTTTTATTTTTTACAGGACAATAAAATTACTTGCCAGGGGTTTCTAACTTAAAATTCTACACAGCAAATTGATGTAGGCCTCTTGATCCTTCTTACCACATTTTTGCCAAGTTGCAGTATAAAATATCTGCTCTACTAATTGCACCCAGGGATTCACATCCAATATCCAGATAGACTCCTAAAGCTGACTCTGGTTTCCCTTTGATCTTGCCTGGTCTGTCGCTTGAAAGAATACAGACAGGTGATGGAAAATGCTGGAGTTATTGCAAGAACTGCTTAAAGGCCAATTAACTCCAAAAAAACCCAAAATGAACAAGAAGCCAAAATGGAACTAAACCCACAACAGCTGGCGGCCATCAAGGCATTTTCCCAGAAGGCAGAAGACTGTTACTAATAGGATGGAAATACAGAATTTACTGAGACCAACTGTAACTGCTGATAACGTGTATTGAGAAGTGCCTCATGGCTCACATTTTCTGCAGAGCAAGGCTGAGGTTGGACAGCAATTTTAAGTTTTAGTGTAGGGAAAAAAAAAGAAGTGGGAAATTAAACATGTTCCAAACAATTAGTACTGGGAGCTGTTTTTACACTTATGGTATTTTCATCACATTTAAAAATATTCATTCAAGTGTTTTTATCCACAAAAACTGGTTTTTTTCTCGAAGTTTAATCAACACAGTAAAAGTCCATTAGGAACTGCCCACTAAGATTCTCTTACATTTTAAATTATTTCAATTACTGCAGAACCTGAGTGCTGGAGCCCCCAACAGATGATTAAATAAAGTTGTATGTTCTGTTCTCCCTTTACAAGAGCAGAGGTTTCGAGATGTTTCAATCACATTACAAAAACTTGCATTCCTCCACTAACACAAAACATTCACTCTTGCCACAGGAGACAAATACTTCTTGTGCTGCTCCCAGCCAATGATTTTAACTCCCAAATCCAGAGTAAACATGGCCTCTTCAGAGCTGGGAACATGATTGTGTGCAAGGAGCACAGCCCACTGCAGTGCAGTGACAACACCACCAAATTAAATGTGGCACATACTCCACAGGCAGCTGAATCCCACAGGATTCTTTGACATGGTCCTGTAAGAATGGTCAGTATCCAAAGTTTGGAGACACTGAAAAGCCAGGACTTTTTTATGCTATCACCAAATAATGGAGAGGTAGAAAAGATACTTTTATTCAGTGATGATTCATATGCAGCTCACTCATAAAAGTCAAGAAGTGAGGGACTCCAAGAGCCAGGAAGAACTGTTCAAAAGCCCAAATTATTATGCCTTTATTATTTATTATCTGATTTCAACTATACAGATGAAGCAACAGTGCTAAATAGAACAATTCATCATCCTGCCTGGGTGTTTGTTGCAAGTGGGGTTCTTTCAGTGCCTTGGTGATGGTCTTCCAGAGGATGGCTGAGGCTGCCTGTACTTTGCAAGGACAGCAACATAATCGTGAAAGGTGAAAGTGTGATATTCGTGGTGCTGCAGGTTCTTGTAGGTGGAATTATCAAACTCCTCTGGAGCAGGTGTTTTCTCTGTGAAAACAAACAGGAACTGGTGACTATGAGGATGCCACACCACAGGACAATGTTTTCAAGCACTGAGTCAGCTTTCATAAACTGTCAGATCCCTCATCCAGTCAACATTTAAAAGAAAAAAATTCATCAAATTTAACAAAAGGAGAAATTCACTAAGTGCAGCTGGTGCCCCAAAGCAGCACATTACTGTGCAGTGGGGAACAGGGCTCAGCACAAGGCATCTCATACAGCACAGGTTTTAAACCCAAACCACCACCTAATGGTGGGGGTGGACAGGGCAGAACATTCCATTTTTCTCTGGAAGACATATGTCTGCATTTCCTGGCTTTCTCATAGTTGCCTTGGTTTTTATTCCAGCCAGAACAGTAGGTGACATTCTTAGCAAACCAGGAGGGGCAAAGGAGCAGTACAAATCATGCATCATCCTGTCAGACCACAAGACACAGCTCTTAGAGATACTTTACAGATTGAATTCTTGCCATGGGGAGAAGCCATGGAATTAGCAAGAGCTCCACCATTTAATTTTAAATGTGGTTATACCAAACAGTAATCTATCAAAGCCTTTGATGTAAATTCCTTTTCTTGTAAACATAATCTTCTAGTCTTTGTATTAACTCTCCCTCAAAAAAGAACAACTCGATAGTTATTTAGAACTCCTTACTTCCTGTTAAAGCCAACAGTAATTCTTATGCTTTTAGAATATTATGCAAATTGGGCAGTATCATTTACATAAAAGGTTCCTGTTACTGGCTGATTTTACAACCAAGCAAATTGCAAGAAATAAAACTTTACTCCCAGTATTGATTTACTCTTGTATACCCAGAGTTTTAACAATAGAAGAAGATACACAGTGTAGTGAAAAGCTTTGCTGTATAAATTTGTATATGCTGGTTCAGGTTAGATTGTATTAAGCCCTTAACGGGTCCATCTACAATAAAAACACAAGAACTTGAACACCAGGATTTTCCTTTACTTATGACATAATTACTGCAGTGTGAAGCTATCAGATCAAGAGAAATATCCACAGCATTTAGCAAGGCTTGCTTATAAAACTCAAGGTAGTAAGTCATGGTTTCAGCAAAACATGGCAGGAAATATCCCTGTGCCTACTGCTCAGTTCCTCCTGACACAGCTCATAGGAGATGACATTCCAGAGAGAAAACCCAGATGATGCTCTCTGTTGCAGAGAGCCCCAAGAACAGGCAAGGGCAGGTGAGAACATGCTCAACCTGCAAGAGCCAGCTGTTCCATATTTGGAGAGAGATGTGCAGGAAGGAAAGCAGATGGAGCTCTTTCTTCCTGCCCAAATACACCCCACTTGGCTTCTTGAAGAAAAAATTTATTCCTGAGTTCATCCTCCCCATCCTTCATCCTTCATCTCTGTTTTGTCTCTTACAGAGCAAGCACTTCATGGGATGCTCTTCTCAAATGAATCACAGGCCCATTTCTGAGTTACCAACTACAACTCTGCTCCTCACTCAGCAGTTCAAGTCTGCAGGTTTTGCTGACTGCTCTGCAAAGGGATGACATCACCTGAAACCATCCAGGTCTGCATTGAGAAGAATTCTTTTTACATCTTTTGTGTGGTTAAGTTTGCAGACCAAAGGGCACAGGGGCAGGACAGAAGTAGGAATTACAGGTGGCAGTCAGCTGTGAATGTTAAACAAGGAAAAGCAGTGGCTAATTCTCAAAGAAGGAAGAGAGAACAAGATACATCTGGACACACCAGAAAAAAATTATGTTTGAGCATCTAGAACTCTACTGTGGATGAATGGTGAGAAAAGAATCATCTGTAGATAAAAACAAAGAGCCCTTCCCAAATTCTGTTATTTTTAAAAGAAAGCAACAAGCAACTCAAAATATCACTTGCAAACAGTGCTGCACTTTGGTTTTTAAATTGCAGAATTATTTAGGTTGGAAAAGACCTCCAAGACCCTCCAAGATCAAGTCCAACCTTTGGCTGATCACCACCTTGTCAGCTGGACCTCAGCAGAGTGCCAATTCCAGTCATCTGAGTTGCCATCAAGGAAGAAGATAAGGAACCAGGTAAAATTATGAGCCAACTAACCCCTCAAACAGAAGGCAGACCTTTTACTCAGCACCATCTCCTAGAAGCTGACATACAAATGTGATTATTTTGTCTCTTAACCTGGTCAGGCACTTCAGATTCACAGAAAGGGTGAGGTTGGAAGACACCTCAGTAGGTCAGCTGCTCCAACCCCAAATGCTCAGGCAGGATCAGCTACAGCTGGAGGCCCAGGGCCCTGTCCAGACAGCTTTTGAGTGTCTGCAGGATGGAGACCCCCCCCACCTGTCTGTGCAACCTGTGCAGTGCTCCATCATTCACAGAAAAAAAAGTGTTTACTGATGTTCAGGAAAAACCCTGTGTTTCAGTTTGTACCCGTTGCTTCTTGTCCCATCCCTGTGTACCACTGAAAAGCCTTACCTCTGTATTCTTTGCACTCTCCTGTTATTTCCACACACAGATGATGTTCTGTTTGAACTCTCTCTTTTCTGAGCTGGACAGTCTCAGCTCTCTTAGTTTCTCTTCACATGAGAGATACTCCAGTCCCTCAATCATTTCAGTGGCACTTTGCTGCTCTCTGTCCAGCAGCCCCACATCTCCCTTGCACTGGGGAGCCCCAAACTGAACACTGCACTCCCAATGCACCTCACCAGGGGAGGAGCTGCAGCTCCCTCAGCCTGCTCCTCCCAGGTTACCTTTGGTGGTCTTTGCTGCAAGGGCACATTGCTGGCCCACCCTCAATTTGCTGCTCCCTTGGCCTCCAGGGCCTTTCCTGAAGGATGATACCCAAGCAACCTTACAATAAATGCTGCTTTCACTTCCAAGCAGGCAAATTCCTTCATTCAAAGTAGCAATGAGAAGAGGGGTCTCAAGAATGGCAATTTATACTGCCTAAGATGAAAGGCACAATCTTGACAGATCAGGACAGAGAGACATCTGCTACTGAGATACACAAAATGAGATCAGCAGGACCATCAATTGACAGGATGGCAGTAACTAAGAAGGGTAGGTCAGCTAGGAGATGATTACATGATGCACAATGGTCTTTCCTGAAAACACACCACTGTCTCCTCCCCAGCTCTGACAAAACTGACTCACTACTTCCACACGAGTCGCTTGCAACCTTCCAGTTTCAGAGTCAACAACTCTCATTTCTGGCATTACACTATGATTTGTTGAAGTCTTCTGAAATCTGAATCGCTGACAGATTGAAAAAAAAAACCACCAAAACAAAACCCAAAAAAACTCCAAAATAAAACCAGAAAGATGGCAGGATTTAAGCAACAATGAGATGGCATCGAACTTGACTCATGAGAATGGCAGCTACCAAATCCTTCCAAGAAAAGAGAAGAATGAAAACAAGTGTTGTCATATAAAACCCATGATTTTGCTCACAGTGGAAACAATCTTGTTTCCATTTTATAAGTAACTGTTTTATGAAATTATAAATACAGAGAAATGAAACCACCTCCTTTCACAGCATAGCTGGAGACTGACTATTACTGATAGCTTATAACAATTAGCAATGAACAACAATTTATCTTCCAGAAAGTCACTGCCACTCTGCCAGCTTCAGTACAAAGATCAGAGATGATGCAGAAACCCTTTAAAAAAGTCCAACCCTAGCCCAGATGAATCAAACAGTTCAAACAATTTAAAGCTGTACCCTCTACTGTGCTGCTTTCTCCAGCCTGGACTCCTGCTTCCTGCGTGGTCTCCTGCTCTGCTGTGGTGCCCATCACCAACGTTGTGCTTCCAGAAGTCTCTCCCACTTTAGGAGCAGTTACTTCTTTTGCTTCCAACTCCTTCACCTTTTCCTTCTCTCCTCTGGATATCAGGTTTTGCTTTTTGTCTTCCTGAGTTGCTGCTGAGGCTTTCAGCTGAATAGCTGCTACCTGGGTTCCAATGGACTTCTCCACAGGATCAGATTTATGATCGACATCGGTCAGGTCCAGACTTTTCACCACATGTGGTTCTAAGACCAACTTCTGCTCTTTTGGAGTGGATTTTACTCTGGGGTCTCTTGTTTTGGACTTCGATGTTTCCTGGCTGACTGATGTTTTAGAAAATTTGGTCTGCTTTACAGAAGCCACGTTGATTTCTGGTTTGCGTGGCAGCTTCTTAATTCCATATTCTTTGAGGGATTTCTGGGACAATTTCTCTTTTGCCAGCATCGATGCCTGTATTGCTATGTTCTCAGAAAACATGGGATATCGTCTGGGAAACTCGACTTTAGTTTTAGGGGCAACTTCTGAATCATAAACATTTTCATCCTCAGAATCTGAGCTAGAATCTGACTCTGAGCTGGATGAAGTCTGTTCCTCAGCTAACTCTTTCCTCAGGCCTCCTCCTGTTGCAGCTGTGGTGAGGTTTTCCTCCTCACGGGAGGAAACCACTCCTCGCTGAGGAAATGCAACCTCAGTTTTTCTTGACCTCGTGTCTTCAGCAGGTTTTGCAGCTTCCTTGAGGTTGGTACTAGATATGCTCTCATCTTTGTCTGCAGACAGCAGGAGAGAGCTAGAAGACAACGTTTTACGAAATTCAACTGGTGCCTTCATGGCAAGCAGCTTGGTGCTTCCCTGTCGTGCCACTACATCTAGGAAACGGCATAAAGAGGATTATCATCATTGTATCTCACATGGCTGTTACTGATCTTAGTCACACAGTTTTAACTTCCAGAGATAATCTGGTACAAAAATTAACTGAAAGGAATTATAATGCTAAATACAGGCATTGCAAAGCAGAAAGCTTTTAGGCTTTTTAAATCAAAGAAACTGGAGTTCTAGTGCATGACACAGTTTTTGCTGCTGCAATGCCAAAATTCAAGAGATAAACCCTTATGTTCCTCACTTTGCCAGACTCCTCCAAGAGCTGGTTTTCCCTGTGCTTCAACTCTGCATCACTGGACGTTTGCAGACCCTTCCCTATCTCAGGTGAGTGTTAGGATGGCTTGTTAGCCAAGCTCTTCAAATGCTGCTGCAGAGACAACACTTGTCTGTGAACAAGCCAGCGAAGCACAGACACAGAAAAGAGACACTGCCACAGCTGCTTGCAAGAGTTTTCTGGGAAGTAGGAGGGAGGGATGACTCCCAAAAGGCAAAGCAGCAGAGTAAGAGACACCTGAGGCCATCCATGAAAGTATTACTTGTTCATTGCCCACCTGAGCTGCCAGCTGAGGTGTGCACCCACAGTTCAACACTATTTCTCCAAGGCCTCATCTCCTCCAGTCTTCACTTCCTATTTCTGGTTTGAGACCTCTTTGTTAAAGAAGTCTAAGAAGATCTCCTTATCCTTCATGTTTCTGTCTATGTTTGCTCTCCCTTGTGGATACCTGCATTAAGCTAAACTCTCCAGACAAGGAACCAACAGTTGTAGGAGAAGGCAGCAATTTTCAGGTCCTTTCAGGAAATATGTAATACCCCTTGGATGCTTATTGTCATCCTCAAGAGGCTGAGCAACAGCAAATACTGTTGTGGTCACAGAAAACAGGAGGTCAGGGAGGACTGGGAGCACGTTAAGAAGATTAACCATGGCATAAGCCAACTCTATTACAAGTTGCACCACTTCTAACCAGCAGCAAAATTCAACAGATTTCCAGTCCATTATGCAGATTTTTCTGGAAAGTTTGGAAATCCAGATCTACTTTATATGCCCATAAACTAGATACAGCTTTCCCCTCACTGGTATTTTATGGTAATACCTTGTATGATTCAAGGAGTTATTACCATTAGTTCTGAACAGAAGCAAGTCTTTAGCAATGTCTAAATGAAAACATCACAGAAGAGACAAGCACATGAAAATAAAAGCAAAGTATTTAAGAAATAAACACAGAGACTTTATCATAACAAAACACAATTTAAAAAAGGTATCAAGTTTACAGGTAGTATTTTGAATAATTTCAAGCACATACTTCTCTCTGCCAGATGGAAGGTGCAGGATGGGAAGGAAGGGCAGGGGGAGGCAGGAGGATGGGCAGCCACCTTTGGAAGAGGTCTGATTCCCTGCACAGACTGACCCAGCCAAACAGCAGCCTGGAGAAACTAACACGTGAGGAAGCATCACTCAGGATGGAAGAGTTCTTCAGAGAGGCATAGAAGAGGTTAAACTAACACAAGAATGGCCAAAGGGAGGACAAACAAGGGAAAGCTGAGCAAAACCTGAAGAAGTATTAATGTTAAAACACCCTAAGAAACCTAAGAAGACAAGGAAAATTCAACTTGACCATTTGTTACTGGAATAACACTTTAAACAGTTAGGTTTGGATAAGTGAAAAAGACAGACTTTATGATTAAAAGCTGAAATATCCAACACAACTGATACACTTTAATTAGAGTATTTCAAACTGCACCAGCTCACCTATAGCCGCATCACTTTGCCAAAAGCACAACACATCCAAATCAGTCATAGAAATCTCATTCCCAGATGTGTTCTTCCTGATGTTTGGAACATCAGCATCATTCCCAGCATGTATTTAAAGCCTGTTCACACTCAGAGAGGTGACAGGCAGAAATTACAGGTCTATTTCCCATCATTGACTCTGTATGCAAACACAACCATTTTGTCAAAGCAAGGAAAATTTGCACATCCTGTTCCAGCCAGAATCTGGCAAAGGCAGCTGCATCCTATACATCTCAATTAACCTGGAGTGTTTGCAGGGGAAGCAGCTGGGAGAGCTGGGCTGAGAGGGCTCCTGACACAAATCAGAGCTGCAGGACAGTGGACCCAGAAACTGATACTAAAGTGCATCTCAAATACATTTAATGCAGAAAAGTAAACCATAATAAAAAGCAATTTGCTGTTCAAACAATCTATGCTTTCTTAATGGAACAGCCAGGCTTTTATTTGCTTTGGCATTTAAGAAGGTGGCAGAAGTCTGCCTTCAAGTACTCTTTCAGTGATCCTTTCAACAGCAGTCAACAAGTCTGATCACTCCTACATATGGTTCCATGGAGCTTTCCTGTTTCAGCACCTGGATCTCTAATTTGGGACAGGAAACCTCACTGAACCACTGAGCCTCCATTTATACAAACAAGGCTTTGAAATCTATTCCTGTTTTGACTTTGGTCAGGGATAAATGAGGTTCAAATACTCCTCAATGCAGGATGCAGGGCAGCATCCAAACCAAGGTTTGGGCTTGCAAATCTACGGGCAAGAAGCATTATAACCAAATTTAACACAGCAGGGCCATGGCAGCTTCTTACACCACTGCCTGGAGCTGCTATTTGGGATATTTGGATCTTGGATGTCCTTCTCTAAATCCTTCTGTCTTTTAACCCTGATAACACAAACATTTCAAAGCACAAGGGCGAACATCTAAAGTTCAAAATTAGATTTTGCACCTCATTAAAAACACTTCCAGGGATGGGGCAACCACAGTTTCTCTGATCAACCTGTGCCAGGGCCTCACCATCCTCACAGTAAAGAATTTTTTCCTGATATCTCATCTAACCCTACTTTCTTTCAGTTTGAAGCCACTTGCCCTTGTACCCACCGAACAGTCTGACATTGCCCCATCCAGCCTGGCCTTGAATATTAAGGTGAAGGTGAACAGGAAAGAAGTGACAAGCTCATAAACATAAAATAATATACGTATATATATATAGCCTATAAATATATTCCACACAGCCAGACCTTTACTTCTACGTTTATTCCTACACGGTACATTTTATCAGAAACCCACGTTTACATGGCGGTGACCTTTCAGCCCTTGTTTTTCCCAGCGTACGCAGCGCCTCTCCCGAGGCGGGACCCTTCCCCATTCTCCTCACCCATTGCTTGTATTGACACCCCGATGCCCTCACAACCAAACCAGCCTCTTACTCTTTGGCGGCGCCGTCCCGGTGCCCACCGGCTTCGTGCAGAGCCCCCGGGCCTGCAGCTGCAACACCTGCACGGCACAACATAACGAGAGTTAACAGAGCGGGAGGAAATGCCGACAGCCGGTGGGGTGTGAAGGCAGGAAATCGCCCTTTACCTCGCGGGTCACCGCCCGCCCGCCGCCCCGCAGCGCCGCGGCCGCCGCCATCTTGCCCGGAGCCCTCACGGCGCCCCCGCGGCCTCCCGGTGGGCGGGGCCAGCGCGGGGTGACGTCACGCGGGGCGCGGTGAAGCCATGGCGCACGTGGCG
>JANRGV010000051.1:108368544-108408072 GCA_024734035.1 Alethe castanea
CGGCCGCAGCGGGTCAGTGCGGGGCGTGCGGGGCCGCGGCGCTGCGGGACGCGGGGGGGCCGGGCGGCTCGGAGCGGCCGAGGCCGCCCGGTGACCCCGGAGGGGGCTCGCAGGGGCCCGTGTGTGGAGAGGAGAGCTGGTGGGGCAGTGCTGGAACCGCTGTGGTTTGTGCCTTTCCTGGCACCTCGCCAGCGTTTTCTGTTACAGAAACATCACTTTTAAACTTTGGAGCCTTGGCGGTTTTCTGTCACGGTTGTGCTCCCCCAGTTGGACTATATATAGTATAGAGAATATATACATCTATATATGTATGTACACACATATATATACACATACATGTTATATATATATATAATATACATGTATACGTGTACATAATTTATAGAAAACGTGTATATAGCATGTGTAACATGCTATATGTATAACATATATATAGCACATGTATTGCCTGTATATGTATAACATTATATGTAAAGCTATACATAGAACGTGTATGTATATATATAGACACATGCATTATATATACGTATTTTTTATATATACGTATTGTATATGTTATATGTATTATATATATACACACATATGTAATAGTAGTCTATTTTATGTCTATAAGGAAGGTGCATATAAATAGTTCCAAGGTGGGTGCCGAGACAATGGTGCCAGACTCTTTTCAGCTCCTGTTGCCCAGTGACAGGATGAGGAGCAATGGCTATAACATAGAACACGAGAAGTTCCACCTCAACATGGGCAAGAATTCCTTTCCTTTGAGGCTGGCAGAGCTCTGGAACAGCTGCCCAGGGAGGGTGTGGAGTCTCCCTCTCTGGAGACATTCCAGACCCACCTGGATGTGTTCTGTGTCACTGCTGTGGGTGGCCCTGCCTGGGTAGAGGGATGGACTGGGTGATTTCCTTTACAACCTGAGTTATTCTGGGATTCTGTGTGATATCTGAAGGGAGGTGTCAGGGGATGGGCCAGGCTCTGCTCCTTGGTGCCCAGCAATGGGACAAGAGGTGATGGGCAGAAATGATGCCCAGGAAGTTCCACCTGAGCATAAGGAAGAACTTTTTTATTGTGCTGTGACTGAGCACTGGATCAGATTGTCCAGAGAGGGTGTGGTCTCTCCTTCACTGGACACAATCCTGTGCCATGTGCTCTGGAATAACCCTGCTTGAGCAGGGGGCTTGGACCATAAGACCTACGGTGGTCCTGTCCAACCTGACCCATCTGTGATTCTGTGACTGGGTAAATGCTGCTGACAGATGTGCTGAGTCTGACAGAAGTAAAGTTTATGCAGAATATAGTGTTACTTCACTAGCAAAGGAGGATTTCCTTTCTGATAAGTGCACACAGTCCAAATTTTTAAGCTTCTGCCACATCTGTAGCACTCTGGGAGCCTGCTTGGGCAGAGGTGGTTCTCAAGATGAGGTTCCTCTAATTCTAGGTTTGTTTTTCTCTTGCAGTGATGAGAGTCTCTTCATGTACGATTGCAGCAGTGCAGAGAAACAGCCCTTAGGAGAGAAGGGGTGAGAAAATCTGTTCTTTTCCTGGAGGGTTCAAGATCTCCTGAGCTTGTTGTGGCAGTGAAGGCAGTAAAAGAAAGCCACAGGATAACTCCTTGAGCAGGTGATGGGTTGGTTTTGCTAGCCCTGGTGGATATGTATGGATCTGTTTTTTGTCTCTGTTTCATCCAGAGTTTCATTCCACTGTGCACCTTTTTCTCTTGTATTTTTTTTTAGAAAAGCAGCCAAATGGCAAAATCAAAACCAATAATTCTTTCTCTTGTCAGTCATGACATTTGTGGAAAAGTCCTGCACTTTTTGTTAGACATCTAAGACCAAAAAACGCACAAAGCACAAAAGTGCTGCTCCAGATCTGTTTTCTAAGTCATAAGAGTTCAAAACACACACACACACACACACACAGACACACACACACACACACACACACAAAAGTATTTTTCTTAGCTTAGATTCAACCACTGGACATAGTTTTACTTGTAGCCAAACAGGAAACATTTTACTGTTTTCCCCATAATTTTTATCAAGGTGTGCCAGCACAAACTTTTGTTCTCTAAACAGGTTTTGATATGGGCTTAGACCTTCTATCAGTTTCTTTTGTTTTGTCTTCTTTCTTTGCATTAGTGTCCATGTTGGCTCAACATTTTAAGCATAAATAAAAGCATTTAAAGTTTTACTTTATTCTTCACGCTCCTGGTGGTTTGGGAACAACCTCCTCAGGGAATTCAGTAGCTATCAGGTATTGAACTGTTGGTCCCCTTCTCTCTATTAGGCAGGATGGAAAAGGGACAGATAAAGGAAGTGATGACATCCTGGCTTTTGCCTTCTCCCCATCAGGAGATTATTTTGCCCTGACAGATGACAACAAACGCCTGATTCTGTTCCGTACGAAGCCTTCCTGGGAATGTGTTAGTGTCAGGTAAGGAAGCAGGAATGTGCTTGCTGTTATGGAGTTATGGCTGATGGATTTAAAAATGGGACTATTTGGGATTTGTTATTACATGGCTTCCTTTTTTATTTTTTTAATTCCCTCACTCAAAGAAATTTAATGTTTTTGAGAATTTGATGAATACTTCAGCATATTTGTCAAGAATTGATGTGTGGTCTTCCCCTCACCAAGAATGGGAGTGCAGATGTTTAATATCACTGTCCAAGGAAGGAGAAGCTCTCTCCTTATTCCAAACCCAGTGTTTTTTGTCTTTAAGAACTAAAACTTCACCCGCTCTTGGTACAGTGGGGTTTGGGCCTGTAAGAGTAAAGCCAAGCAGTTCAGCGAGTGCATTTCCTGTTCCTTCTGATTTTGAGGAGTTTTTGGGAGTTTGTGAACTTTCTAAAGAGTTTTGATCTTTTCTAAAAGCATATCTTTAGAGATGCTGCAGCTGCTTTTCTTCAGTACATTCCTCTTGAGGAAACAGCCTGTAGCTGTCCACCAGAGGTCCTCCAGTTCCAAGTTTTCTGCTGCTCTTGTGACAATTCTCTGTAGAAAAACCAGGACTGTGAAGGGCTTCCTGAGAAAGTACCTGAGCATGTGACAACTCTGCTTCTGTTGGCCTCTAACAAATGTGAGACCCTGGTTGCAAAAAAAATCAAGTCTCTGTAGCTTGGCTCTGTGTGTAGGATACAGGATGGACCCTTGGGATTAAACAGTGTTGTAGTGAGGAAGTGATCATGGCATGAAGCTGTGCCAGGGGACATTTAGTTTGAGTATTAGGAAAAGGTTTCTCACCCAGAGTGGGTGAGCACTGGAACAGCTCCCAGGGAAGTGGTCACAGCACCAAGAGTTTGGACCACGCTCTCAGACACAGGGTGGGGTTGTTGGGGTGTCCTTTGCAGGGCCAGGAGTTGGACTCAGTGATCCTTGTGGGTCCCTTCCAGCTCAGGATGTTCTATGACAAGACCAGCAGTGCCCAATTCTGTTCATTCTGTGTCCTGCCTTCCCTGCTGCCCTGCCTTGTGTGTCTTGCCTGTAACATGCCACTGGATAATTGTTAGGTGTTTAAGTTTCTGCTGAAAGTTTAACTAGGCTGGATTTTTTTGGAGTGTAATTACCTCATATTGGGAAATGGGAATACAGGCAAAAGGCTTTCTGCATGGATAACAGTGCCAAAGTTTGAGCTATGTGACTTGTGTTGGGGTTTTGTGGCAAGCTGTATAAAGGTTTCTCACAGTGTTTTTGTAGTCAGCTTGTGTCAGACAAAGGGAAACTTTTGAATCTTTATGCTCAAGATCACAGGTGGTACAATGAACTTGGAGCAAGACTTTCTGGTTGGCTAAGTAACCTTTTCTGGAACTGTGTTGCCTGTTGTGTTGTTGTGGTGTTCCTTTAAACAGCCATTAAAAAGTCTGGGAATTTCTCTGTTCCTACCTGAAGCATGGTGTATTGTCCTCTTGCCTCCCCATGGCCACTGAATTTCAGAGTAGGTGAATATAAATACACATTTCCTGTGATCCTTGGTGCCCACAATCCTGTGCTAACACACAGGATGTGTTTTCTGTCATCTGGGGGCTTTATGTTTATCTGACTAGTTGTAGAAAAACTGCTGCACTGGCAACTGGAACTGTAAACTCAGAGTTCAAGTTCAGAGCTTTGTCTGGACAAGGAACATGGAACCTGTGGCTCTGTGACTTGGGATATGAGGAAGAGAGTTCCAAGGCTCTCCATGAAGGGCTTCCCTTTACAGTCCAGAGTGGCAACTGGAGGAGTAGTTCCTACACAATTTTTAAAAGTGTTGCTGCAAAGGACTCCTAATAGCACAAATCCTACCTTGTCTTTTCTGTGTGTTTAACTCCTGTTTTTATGAGGTAGAATGCAAGGAAGTCTCCCAGCCTTCATTAGAGTCCTGGCATGCTGCCTGGGTGAGGTGCTCAGTTGAGAAAATACCAAAGCAAAATGCAGTCATGCAGCTTTTAATGGTTTCCTGGTCCTCTCCCCACCCCAGGTGTTTGCTATTACATAATTCACTCATTTACTAGACTCAAAAGTGCTATTTCAGCCCCATAATGTTACTCTCATCACTGCCATTTCAGTAATGTTGCATCTGAGAACTTTTTGCCCAGCCTCTTGGTCTGTTTAACTTCCAGACTTGCTGAAGCTGCCATCCATAGCTGTTCAAGCTGTGCCATTTGTCTTTCAGGTTTGTGAACAGGAGATGCACATCCCTGGTTATCACAGCTGCAGAGGATAAGATTTTTGTTGCAGATAAGTCTGGTGATGTCTATTCTTACTCAATAACAGAACCTCAAGCAGATGGAAAACTTGAGCTGGGTCATGTCTCTCTGCTATTGGATGTGGTAAGTGCCTCTGTGTATTTACAAACCTGCATTCCTGCTTGTGCTTGGGTCTCTCATTGTTGTTCTTGTCCCAGATTTGTGGTTTGCTTTTTTTAAAAAGTTATATAAATGAAATGTGGTCCAGATTTCTTCCTACTGAGTTGGTAAGGAAACAAGCTTGTAAGTGTTGAAAGAGTCTTCGTGTTACAGTCACAGAAGTGTTGGTGACAGAGTGTCTATGTGAGTTCATCCACTCTGCCATAAAAGCTGAGCTCTTCAATGTGTTAAGTTTCTTTTTAAGATGTAAGGGGTCTTCCAGCTGTGCTGTTTGGGCTCAGTGGCTTTCACTGGAACTGGAAGTCAGTGTTGCTTGTCATAGTGAGTGAGAAAGTTACTGTCACAAAGATTACACTTCCATTGTTGGTGGAAAAAGAGTGGCATAGTGTTTGTACGTGCCTTTTGTGGTGAGGAGATACTTTTTTTTCCTCAGTTAAGAAGAATTTCAAGCCTTGAACTGCTGGGCACTAAAGCTCTCCCTTTCCCAACAGGCCCTGAGTCCTGATGACCGATATATCCTAACTGCAGACAGAGATGAGAAGATCAGAGTCAGCTTGACAAAGGCTCCCTACAGTATTGTATCCTACTGCATGGGACACAGAGAGTGAGTGCCTTGTGTGCCAGAGCCATTCCCTGCACAGCCACCTTCATCCACTCTCAGTGGGTGAAATCTTCTCCTCAAATCACATTAAACAGCAGCTTGGTCTGTGGTAGAATCATGGAATGGCCTGGATGGAAAGAGATCTTTAGAAGTCATCCAGTCCAACCCCTATCCATGAGCAGGGTCATCTTCAACAGGATCAGGTTGCTCAGAGCCTTGTCCAAGGTGGCTTTGAATGTTTCCAGGGATTGGGCTCCACCACCTCTCTACACAACCTATATTTCACCAACCTCATAAAAAAATTTCTTCCTTATATCCAGTCTGAGTCTACAGTGAGTTCAAAGCTGTTATCCCTCCTCCTATTGCAAGAGGCCTTTATAAAAAAATCTGTCCCCATCTCTTTTATAAGACCCCTTTAGGAACTGGAAGGCTGCAGTAAGGTCTGCCCAGAGCCTTCTCTTTGCAGGCTGAACAGCCCCAATTCTCTCAGCCTTTCCTCACAGCTGAGGTGCTCCTGCTCTCCACTTGTTTTTGTGGCCTCCTCTGGACCTGCTCCAACAGGTCCATGTCCTTCTTGTTCCCAGGAGTTCAGAGCTGGACACAGCCTCCTCCAGAGCAGAGTAGAGGAGCAGAATCATCTCTCTCCACATGCTGGTTACAAGAGGCTCCAGAAATTGTTAGCTCAGGATGGAGCCTATCTTAAATCTTAGGAGGGGAAGTCTTAGGAACTGTCTTTTGAGGTTTGAACATATGTTAATTAAATTAATGTCATCTCAATGCAGAACTCACACTTGTAGGTTCTGTGGTAATACAAAAAAACCTGGCTGTGTCACCAGGATGGATAGAGCATAGAGACTGCACTATGACATACATTTAAGGAAGGGAACCTGCAAAGAATATGGAGAGAGTCTGTAAGAGTTTGGAGTGACAGGACAAGGGGGAATGGCTTTGAACTGCCAGAGAGTAGGTTTAGATTAGATATTAGGAAAAACTTCTTTACTGTAAGGGTGGTGAGGCGCTGGTACAGGCTGCCCAGGAAATTTGTGGATGCCCCATCCCTGGAAGTGTCCAAGGTGTTCATTAGTGGTTGCAGAGTGAAAAGCAGTGCAAATTAATTGAAATATATTAAAAAATTCAATATTAAAATTATAAATTAATAAAAAAGGGTTACATAAAGCAAAACTTTTCTCGTTTCACAGTCCTGGATTTCTTCTCGCAGTGATGCTCATGGTGATTCTTGCTGGGTCTGTTGTGTCCTGGAAGTTTGTTTCACAGTGACCAGATCTCTTCCTTTTATTTTTCACTCTATGGCTTTAAAGCTATGCCTGTTTTCCAAGGCAAGACTGTCCCATTCAGGTCATGTTCTGCTCAGGTCACTGTATTTGAGATTGGTGAGCTCTGAGATAATAATGATCCCCAGAAGTTGAAGTCCTCATTGCTCACCAAAGTCAAAGCAGGATCACCAACTTCATGAAAACAGGACTTCTGGCTGAATGTGGGCACTGGTAAATTGCCACATTAAAATTCTGTAAAGATTGCTTTTAAATTATCTCCCAACTGTGGCTGAAAAGATGTGGCACTCTGGAGGCTGAGCCATCACTGTTGTGTTTTGAAGGATCTGTTGATTCATGTTTTTAAAGTGCATCATGAACTGAGAAAGGGGGAATGTGCTACCTCAGTAAATCTGTCTCCATTGGCATTTTTGGATCTAAATGACAATGTTCTCAGCTGGGAGGAAGTCATCAGAATTCCCTGAGTGCAAATGGGGAAATGTAGTTCTTTATTAAGTAGAAAGTCAGTAGTTTGTGTAGTGCATATTTACTAAGTACTGGTGACATTTTCTTCTTCCTCCTAATTATCTCGATGTGGAAAATCTGTTTGTTTATCTGTTTTGTTTTCAAAACTTCTGTTTTTCTCTTACTGTGTGTGTTTGAAGACCAGGGTGTCAAGCAAGAGAGTTCAATATTTGACTTCTTTTCCTTTAGGTTTGTAAGCAAAATACTTGTAATACCCAACTGTCCTGACCTGCTGTTGTCAGCTTCTGGGGTATGTATTGCAGTTTCTTCCCAAAATTGTTGTTTTTTGTATGTTTGGGGTTCATTATTTATACTTGTGTTTTGGCCAGATTCCTTGGGATACTTGGAATAATCTCTCATGGTTTACAGCATGGCCTCCCTCTTCCTCCTGCCCCATTTTTCTTGGTTTTGTTCAATGTTCAGCCATTCTGTTCCTGGATCACATAAGAACCTTCTACTGAGCTTATAGTAAAAGGCAACTTTGGGATGGTGAAATTACCCTTAACTCTTGCTCTGACAGACATTGTCTGCTTGGAGGAGAACTGTAGAAATGAATATTCCCTCCCTTCCCTCCCCAGCCCTTTTCCTGAGCTGATGGCATGCTGCTGCCATACCACACCTGTACAGAGATGGAGTTGGCCTAAAAGAATGGAAACAATATTCTTTGTTCCCCAGACTACCAAAACTGCACAGGAAACAAATAATGTTTCCTGTGAAGATGTGAAGATCACAGTAATTCCTGGCATTTGGTTTCAGCTGCTGTTCTTGCCTCCCTAAGGCTCTTGTGCCTCTAATTATTGAAACAGCTCTAGTACTAGTGCTGCACATGGCTGTGGTTCATTTTAGCAAATGCTCTTGGCTTTGTTTTTCCAGAGAGGTGTTTAGTCTCTCTTCAGGAGGTTGCTAAATCAAATGAGAATTTGGTTGATAACAAGAGCATGGGGCAGAGAAGGGCAGCCTGAAAGAATTGCCATTAAAATGCTGAGCACATACATTACTGTGCTATTGGTGACAGGCTTGAAATGCCCTCCTCCAGCTACCCAATTTCCACTTCAAAGGGAGAATTAAAATTAGCATGAGTGAATAATTTAGAATGCAGGGGGAAATTATGTTAATTAAAATGCTTTATCTGCAATTTGAGGTCTTAACTAAGTGACTATTTAGCAGCTTCTGTGGGGAGCTCTTCAGGGAAACAGGGTTTAGCTGAAGGCCAGGAGTGGCCTCTCTTTGCCTGAGTGCTGGTAGTAATAGACTTGTGTCCACTTCCATCTGTGCAGGACTCCACTCTGAGACTTTGGGAGTATAAAAGTGGAGAAGAAGTGCACTGCTGTCAGCTGAGTACCATCTGTGGGTCTCAGGCAACCAAACCAGACCAGGTATGTCCATGTGTGCCTGTGCTTTTGCTGTGCTCCTGATCCTTGGGACTGCCAAATGTGTTGGTTGCATTTTGTTAGCAGTGCTTCCCTTCTGTCACTGGGTTTAGAACTTACAAAAACTGTTACAGTAGTCTGGGATTTTGGGAAGACAGTCCCTGAAATCCATTCCTGTGTTTTGGGTAAATTTCTAAAATGTGCCAGCAATGACCAAAAGAAGCTGCTTCTAATTCTTCCCAAATTTAAGTTCTGCACAGTGGAGAATGCCTTCACTTGAACTTTTTTTTCCAAAACCACAAGTGTTATAGTTTCCTAGGCAGAAAACATCTTGTGGCACTGGGAACATCTAAACATTCACCCATTTTTAAAAAATGCTTAAAATTTCAAGTGTTAAAATTGCAATTTTCCTGAGCAAAAAGAAGCTTTGTAATATTTTTAACCAGTGACCTGCAGTAGTGCCCTGTGGAGTCAAAACGTTGGGCTTGTTATTTTAGTTTCTCTTGCAGCTGGACAGTGTACAAAATTTAAATGTGTGAGTCCTACATGAAAACTGAACACCCCAGGAGCTCTCCTGAGCTTCCAGCTTGTACATCAGCAGTCTCACACACACAAGTTTGAGGTGCTGCTGTGATTTGAGATGCTCACCTGATGAGAGCAGTTGTTCTGGTAATGCTTGAAATCTAGTTTTGTTTTTTTTCTTGTCATTTAATGTGGAATAAGACCAATTAGCAGTGAAATAGCAGTGTCCTTGTCCCTGCTGCATGCATGGAATTAAACCACCTACTCATCTGCTGGGTTGTTTGAGTTCACCTCACCACCGTCCTGCTGTGTGTGATTTTTCATTTCAGTCTCTAAAACCACTTCTTTCCCTGCAGACCACAGCTGCCTCCCAGTTATCAAATGACTGGGAAGCCATGCATGGCTCTTGAGGAAAATCCACTCTGGAATCCATATCCAGGCAGAAATTGAGTTGAAAACTTCTGCCAAACACTCCTTTGTGTTGTTTAACCCCCCCCACAGCTGGGGAGCCACTTTGATCAGCTTTTCCATTTAGACACTGGATATCTTGGGTTTGGCCTAGAGTTCCTGCTAGCAGGAATTCAGGGTGATACCCTTGTGGGCAATTGAACCTGCTCCTTGGACTTGAAAGTCTTCTTGACCTCACACATTCACAAGGTCTCTGCCTCATTTCAGCTTGGTGCCAGTGCTTGATATCTTTGAAAAAGCTGTTATTGTGCTTTTTGACAAGTGAAAAAGGTACAGGATTGGGTGACAATCTAACTGGTATCCACTGATCCTCTGGGTGCAGCAGGATTTGAGCATTTGTTTTAGAGGGAGTAATGAGTTTATTTTAAAACACTTTGCCTTCTAGATTTATAGGATCACTGAGGACAAGTAAGCAATTGACTGAAGTGGGGAATTCTGTGATTAATACTAAAAATGCTATTTGTTGCTTAGACTGGCTTAGCGTTATTAAGATGGCTTATGTGTAAATTAGCAGTGCTTGATTTTACACTGAGCCCTAATTCACTGATTACAAACAAGTTAATAAAAATAATATTAAACTCTATAATAAACTTTGAATGTAGGACTGGATAAACTAAAAAATGTCCAAAAATTTGTTGCTGCAGGTAGGACTGATTTAGAGAAAACCTCTCTGTCTTAGAATGTTTTTAAATTTAGTTTAGCAATACTTGCCTTGTCTCCTAATAAAATCCCTTCCATGAGATATTCTTCATGCTGATGTAGCCTCAGGAGAAATTGGAGGTGCCCTTTGCTTGAGGGGTCTCCATTTAGCTTCTTTACCTCTGTGAGTAAGCAAAGACAGAAAGGGAAAGCCCACAAACTGTGGGTTATTAAATAGAACACAGCAATTAAGTAATAAAGCTGATTCCTGCAGTGCTTTGCAGTTTTTGCATCCAGTGCCACGTGTGGTGGTGCTGGAAGCCACATGGTGGCTGTGCCTCAAATCTGTGAAATCCTGGATAGTGCTCACTCTCACAGGTGTTCTGCAGTGAAAAGGAGGGTTGTGTTCTGCTGCCATCATAGTGCTAGAAATGCCAGAGGTGGCATCTGGTGTCAGTGTTCAGTCATGCTGTGCATCCAGGTATGGTACAGATCATCTCCACAACCTAGAGTGACATTTGTGGTCTGAACTGAGGACACAATCTCTTGAGTCAGCACTTTACAGCCTGTGACAACCATAGTGCAAAGGACTCTGCAGCCTGGGATCAGATGGGGATAGAAGTGCTTTCTTTTTTTTTTTTTTTGTATTGTTACATTTCATTTTCACCATTGATAGCCAGTGTGAATGCACTGGAGCTTTAAACACAGCTTGAAGCTCAATGAGCATGGAATCATTAGTAATGGTGGGCCATGTGAGCACAAAAATGTGGGCTTGTTTTGCTTGGCAGATGATGAATATGTGTCTGTTTGGGGAATGTAGGAGTGTTTTGAGCAGTGTGGCATTGGTTTCAGCTGATGGCTTACAGATCCTCAGTTCATTTTCCCACTAGAATGGCAGTAATTTTCTTAATTCCATAGTGCTGCATAAATATTTTCCTGCTCCAGAGCTTTCACCTCATCTGATCCTCTTGACAGCAGAAGCTTGTTTAAAGTCCAGAACATGAATTGCACAACTCTACCCCAATGCACCAGTACATTAATTTTTATAGGGTTACCTCTTCTCACAGATGACATCAAAAGTTAATTTTAAGGTGTTGGCAGGCTGATAACAGTGTCATATAAACACTGACTTGAGTTCAGAGAGTATCAAGTGAACATCTGTTTATCACAGAATGTTCTTGTAGCCCTTCCTTAACTGATTTCATAGCCTTGTCCTTGACCACGATACTGTTGTGAGTCTTGCATTAATTTACTGATTTTTTAACTTACCCACACATGGAAAGAACTTGGAAAGAAGATACATTTTCTTGTCTCTTTCCAGCTGTGAATAAAACTGGGTTTAAATCAAAACAGCCTCCTCCTCCTTCCTCTAGTGGGGTTGGGAGAGAGCTGCTGCCTAATTCAAGTTCACAGAACCCTTTGTCTCTCTAACAAAGCACTTGGCTGTGTAGGTGGGCACTTCCCTGCATGTTTGTCAGGCAACAGGCAGAGAGGCTTAGCTTAGTTATTAGGTAGAAATAAATAGCTGAGGTTTCAGCTTTTATATAGATATATACATATGCATATATACATACGTATATATCTTGGTGTGTTTCTTTAAGTGTCTGAAGAACCCACTCATGGCTGACAGTAAATAGGAGCTGTCAGTTCTACTCCAGAGCTGTGGTGTAAGTGGCTCCATCCTGCAGAGACAGCATTTAGTCACATTAGCTACAAAGAACCTTTCTGCTCCAGCCCACTCATCCTTCCTGGTGCTTGGAACCATCTTTTATGTCTGTGTGAAACAGGGGTCCTGGGTCCCAGTGCTAAATATGGACTAATAACTTCATATTTCTGCAGAGCGGCAGGAGTTCAGTTCCATCTGTTCCCAGGAGCTCTGAACCATATCAGTCCTTTTGATAATGTTTTGTTTTTTTTTTTAAGTGCTCCTCTTCTGTCCAAAGAGGTGGTTGAGACGAGTGAAAAGTGTGTGCATGCTGTTCTTGCTTCCCCTATGAAATTGTATCACACAATTTTTCTCATGTGCTGGAGAAAAAGAAATGTTTTCAGCTCTGTTACACCATGAATTAATTTTCTTTCCCACAGTTGGTTTATCTCTTAGTGGTTGCATCCTGTGCTGTTGTCAAAATAGTTAGCTTCTGGTGTTAAACTTGCTGACTTGAATTTTTGGAAGCTGTACAGCTTGTTTTGCTTTCCTGCATGGATTGCAAAACTGTGAAAGAAGCACCCTGACAATGCCTATACATCAGCTGGTAGCTGCAAGGGTAAAACCCTGTGGTAACTCACAAATTTGCCCTAACTTAGTGAACCAGAGGTTCTGTCCAGTCACCAGTGTCGTGTTAGGAAAGGAGGTGAAGGTTAAAAAAAAGAAGACTTGAGGATGCATCAGAATTCTGCCAGCAGAGTATCAAAAAGATGTATTTTCCCTGCCCTGAAGGAAATTACTCTCTGCTTCTCTCCTTGGAAGATTTTAGTCATCAGCAGTGTTGGTGTTGTCGCTGCTTATAAAACACACTTGAGAACCAGCCTTTTGCTGTTGCAGTTTTGCTGTACACATTATATAATAGATACTTTTGAAAAAGCACCCCAGGACATCATTTTGCAGTTTCTCTGCTCCTCCCAAGTTCTTCCCACTCCAGGAGCCTCAAATCAGTTGTTTTGTATTTCAAGCAGAATGGTTTGTGCTGCAGAGGTGCTGCTTCTCTCCCAGATAAAAGTGTGTAACTTCTAAGTCAGGAGTGTGATGTGGGGTTTTTTGTTGTTGTGTTGGTTTTGTTGGGTTTTTTAATGAGGAAAATGCCCTCAAGCAGTCTTCCCTTGTTGTTCAGAATGCATTTTCTGTGGAGCAGGATGGCTTCACCCAGACTCACGTTGAAACAGCAGCACAGCAGGGATATTCGGGATATTAGCTATGCATCACTATCTTAGTTTTTTAACAAACAGAACAGCAGCTAATAGCTTATGTTTGTAATATCTGAGCTGCTGGAGTGATATTCTGCCTGAGCAGGCTTAATGTCAATGTTTTTGCCACTAGCATTGCAGGAGAGAATGTTTGAAGGCAGTGTATTTTCCTTCATCTGTTGGTTTGTCTGTTAAGAGTGGTTCACTCAAGCCATTACATTTGATCTCTGGACAGTGTGGAAGGGAGAAGTGTGGAAAACTTCATAAAACAGCAAACACTGGTACAAAAATATCCTTGACTGCAGTTAGAAGGTAATTAAGTTGCTTAACTTGCTGTAAATTAAGACATCTGCTAAATTTTAAGGGCTCATAGTGAAATGGAATGTGAATTTTCTGCTCATAAATGGTCTTAACTCACAAGGATTTTTTTTTTTTCTATTCTTAATAGAAATACACTGTATCAAGAATAACCTACTGCTGTCAAGGTGGTTATGTTGCCATTCTGTGTGACAGGTAAGAACAGATGGAGTAATGCTTAAAATCATCACAACTGCTGCAAAGGCCTGAGCAGCTTTCCCTGCTGGCTGTCCTGGCTTTTCCTGAGCCTGGAGTTCTTGGTGCTGTGGATTTCCAGATGTCCAGGAATGCCTGTGGCTCCCAGGGAGCCTCTGTGTCCTGTACTTGCCCTGAGTGCAGAGGGGAGTGCAGGGGTTACCTGGCTCTGTTAATTTTTGTAGAGTTTGTGCTGCCTTTCCCTCAGTGGAGGAAACACAAGGCTGGGATGTACAGGAGCTGGGGGATGTTTTGTTTTGGCTGGTGCTCAGCTGTGCATTCCTTCAAGTGCAGCCCTGTAGGCCAATGTGTCACAATGCAACACTCCTCATAAAAGTCCTTAGCAATCCTTATGAAATTCCCTTTACTACCCTTTCTTCTGAAGAGGAGACAGCACTGACTGCTTTTTCTTTCACATAACACTTGGAAAGCTGTTTGACACTTTGGGTATTTACAGCTTCTGACTCAGATCATGTAAGCAAACAGCATTTGAAGTGTTCATTCTAACCACTTGGCTTTGGCTCTGTTTGGAATTAGAGTGGGTGTCTGTAGTTTGCTGTACAGGTGATGGCTGTAGGTGGATTTGGTAATAATAGTAATTAAGTTTTTCCTCTCAAAAGTATTCCCACAGTCTACATCTTTCAGCTCGATGCCACTGCCCAGCAGCTGGTTTACAAACAGCAGATCCCTCTGAAACACAAAGGCTGGGACATTGCATTTGGGGAAACAGGAGACCTGTGGATTTTGCAGGAAGACAAGGAAGCTCCTCTTCTTTTGTACAGAGCATGTGATGAACAGTGGAAGGTACTTCTTTAATGCTGAAAATCCTGAGTGTTTGGTGATGTCTTGAGGCCACCACAGAAGTGGAGTTTGGTGTTCCATGAAAGCTAAAAAGTCACCTTTCTCTCTGTCTTGAGATGGAGTAAAAGCCTTAGATACAAATCTCTTCTTCTTCTCACCTGTGTATGATGCTGAGGTATCAAGAGCTTGTTGAGCACCAGTGTGTCTGTTCTCAGCTACAGCTGCCATCTGGCACAGCAGGATCAGTGTTTGTCAGTACTCAGTACTTTAAAACATTGCCTGAGCTTTCTGTGGGCTACACTTATGTTTAAAGAAAAACAACAAAAAACCACAAACCAACAAAATCCCTCTGGGTTTGTTCAGGAATGCTTTCCACACAGCTTTCCTTGTGCCTGCCTCTGAGCCATCCTTTGCAGGACAAGGCATTCTGAGAGCAGTAAAGGGAATTACTCGATTTTCAGTGAGAACAGGGAATCAAATTTGGGGTACATGCTATCAAGTTCTCTTTTATTGCCTATTAAACAACTGGAAACTCATTTGTTATCCTTGTAAGTCCCCAGCTAATTATGGTCTGGTTGTGAAGTGATTTTAAATGAAACTTCTGAGTGTGTTCCCTGGGATATTTCTTCTCCTCACAGATTAGCAAGTGGGAATCAATCTCTGTTCAAATGGCAAAGCTCTCCTAGCAGAACTTGAGATCTCAGGCTAGGTTTCAATAACAGTCCTAGAAAAGAGGAGCCTGGAAGAGATCATGGAGGTTTTACACTTGCTCTGTTTCACTGCACTCTTGTGAGAGCTGTTGCATTTTTCAGCATGCTGTGAAACATGAAATTATCTATTAATCCCAAAATAACATGCAGCCTTCCTTCTTTTCCCAGGCTGTAACTGATGACAAAGGATTACAGAAGATGTCAAAATACATTCAAGACAACTGGACAGTGTTTGAAGGTGAGAAATTTGGCCTAAAGGTTTAGGGAATGCAGTTTTTACAGCTGAAATATAAGATGTAGAACAAGATTGGAGTTCAGGTGAGTTCAGCTGGTTGTTGAAGTCAGTCTTTTCTCCATGTCATCACTGTCTGGTGTGGAAGTCAGTGCAGATAATGAAGTGTGTTCAGGGCTCTGTTATCACAGAACCATGTAGGTATTTAGAGCTGAATTGCAGCCATGTAACTTCTCCACAGACACCTTATCACAGGGATGCATCCAGACAGCCTCTGGCAGAGCTGCTGGAGTCTGTCTTACTGCTGTGGTATCAAATACTGGTGTTTGTTGTCTTGTCTCCTGCCTGGGTGTGAGACTTTATGACAGGTACAGTGGAGATAGTCAGGATGGAACAGCTGTGGGAGGAGCAGCTCTGCTGTAAAGATGGGCTGTTGGGTCCACCTTGGCAGGGCAGATGATGTGGAGCCTGCTGTGACTAAAGGTGTGACCCTGGATGGGACAGCAGATAGCATTGCTTAAGTGTCAGGGCTGGCTCAGTTTGTTTTTGCTTCCTGCCCCACTCCCAGTCTCTGTCAGAAAAATAATGCCTAGTTTCCTTATTCAGAAGCACCCTGTGTTTCCAGGATTTTTTGCATTAAAAAAACACACAGCTGAAATTATAGCAGTGGTTATGGCTGCAGGGTAGAGAAAGGCTGTGGCATGTGCTAAAATCTCAAGTATGTATTGAAACTTCATTCATAGAAATTTCTGTCCTGTACTTTGCTGGGAGACTGAAATCTTCCTGTAAAAATGTTTTACAGTTCCCACCAGTCTAATGGTCTGTTCATGGTGGCTGTATATAAAGATTGAAGAGCTGCAGAAATGCTCAGTCTGGTGTAAAGTCTCCTCAGTATCTGGTACTGGGTGGTTTAGCATGTTCTGTCATTAAGTTGGTCATTAAATTTTAATTAAGGTGCTGCAGTCTTTGCAAGTCAGGTGCTCCTTTGGAAGGGAGATGTTTTCATGGAGATGTTGCAGACTTGATAGTTACAGCCAGGCAGGTAATTAGGAGGATGAGGTCTGAGTGAAAATGAGCAGAGAGAAGTAAAGAGAGCCAGCAGGGGGAGAGGTTCTGGGCATAATTTGCCCGTGGAACAAACAGGTGTGAAAGGCAGTCACCAGCTCCTCTGCAGCTGGGAAAGGAGCAGGGCTCACATGCCAGGGTTCATTATTGCTAATTAGCAGGGGCGGCTCACTTGATGAGCACTTATTCCAGTGCATAATTAGGGCTTCAGAGGTAGTTACATCTTCTGAAACATTGTTGTTACATTGTTTGAACTCAGTCCTAATCCCTGCATATTGGCCTTTTATAAACTTCTCTTACCTGTCAGGTTTGTGTAGGATTTAAGATGCAAAGTATCACAGAATCCTGGGATGGTTTGGGTTGAAATGAACCTTAAAGACAGCCCAATTCCAGCTCCCTGCTGTGAGCAGGGACACCTTCCACTAGTCCAGGTTGGTCAGAGCCTCGTCCAGCCTGGCCTTGAGCACTTCTAGGGATGGAGCATCCACAGCTTCTCTGGGCAACCTGTTCAAAGTGCCTCACATCCTCACAGGGGAGAATTTCTTCCTAATATTGAATGTAAACCCACTCTCAGTTTGAAACCATTCCCCCTTGTGCACATCAAACTGTGCTAGAACTGATCCCAGAAAAGGATTTAGTGCAGACTGATCAAGTGGAGAGCAGCATGGCTATTCAAACTGGCAGCTTGCAATTTCTCCCAGGGCCAAAGGCCAGTAAAGCCTGTATGGATGCAACACCCCTGAAAGTAAAAGCTTGTGCTTTCCTGAGTACCGCAAAGGGGAACTTGCTTTGTTTGTCTACCAAAAAATAGAGGGATGCTGTATGTGGGTTTCTGTGGAGTGGCACACTTAGCTTCAGGACCTTACCTTAGCAGGTACTGGATTTCTCTTCATTTGTCCTTTAAAGATGGTGAATTTTGCTAAGTGGGAAAAGGTGAGAACTGGAGATAACTGGCTTTGTCAAGTGCTATTCTAGCATTTTTTAAGAAATCTGGACCAAGGCAGCTGTTCTCATTCTGTGTTCTCTGTAGAAACCATCTGATTAGGGATTTTTGGATAGCAGTTAGTTCCCTGCTAAACTCACCTAAACCTAGAGTCTTGGAGATGCTGTGAGGAATATTACTCTGAATTCATAGATGGTGTAACAAAGCCATTGGAACAAAGGCTTAGGAATCTATGTGCTATAAAATACAACTGTTTGAAGTCTGTCTATTCGTTTGTCCTTCCTTTCAGTTAATACTCTAGGAGAAAAGCCAGCTAAGTACAGTTAGGTGGCAACTCCTTTGTAGTGCTTGGGTCTCAGGGAACACCTTCAGCAGTTCAAAAACAGAAGCCCTGAAGTTTGCAAGTGTGCAGTGTGTGAGGAGAGCTGTGTCCTCTCTTTGCTTCACTGTGAGGTGCTTGACTCTGTATGAATTTTTTAGCCTAAAAATGGAGGCTGTGCCTGGCTGGTGAATACTGACCAGGTGCTTGCCAACACAAATCAGGCTTACACAGTGTAAATGTTGGTATTTAATCACAGGGTGGTTTGGGTTGGAAGGGACATCAAAGATGATCTCATTCCACCCCCATGCCATGGGCAGGGACACCTTCCACTACCCCATGCTGCTCCAAGCTCCATTCAGCCTGGCTTTGGACACTTCCAGGGATCCAGGGACAACCACAGCCTCTCTGGACACCCTGTGCCAGGCCTCTCCACCCTCACAGTCAAGAATTTCTTCCCAATATTTAGTCTAAGTCTTTCCACCTTCAGCTTAAGGCCATCCTTCCTTGTCCTGTCACTACATGCCTTTGTGAAAATCCTTTTCCAGCTCTCCTGAATCCCCTTGAGGTATTGGAAGGCTCATACAGTGGATAGGACCACAGTAAATGGATTGGAATGCCACCATCTAAAATTACAGTCCAGGAAGTAATCAATGAGACCACGAGGGGAGTTAACACCTGTGTTCTTCCTTTGCCCAACTACAGGTTTTGTTGGTGCAGAGAGCTGCTACAGCCACCTCTACAAGGCCTCCTTTGATAACATGGATGAGTACCTGCAGAGGAAGGAGGAGAGGTTACAGCAGCAGAAGAAGAAAAGGCAGGATCTGCAGCGTGGCTCCAGTGGGCAGGCAAAAAAAAAGATGAAGACTGAAGAGCCATCCCTATGACTGCTGTGAGCTTGTGGCCTTTGCCTTGAGGAAGGGAAGTGATCCAACTGGGGACTGTTTTTACATAAAAAGTGAATTATGCAAAAGGACTGGTTTAAAATTTTATTCAGGTTTTCAGGCAGGCTGATCTGACAATATCCTGTTTGCACCAAATAATACATTTACAACATACCTAAACTTTCTAGCAGAATACAGTGTTAGTGGCTCAGTCCTGGGAATCTCTGATGCATGTTATATGAATATTGGAGATGACATTTTCCTTGAAACAGGATTTTTGTTTTGCCTACTGTGTTCAGGCTTTTTAAGGTGGAAACATGCTGATTGAAGTGGATGCAACTTTGTTTTTATTACTTTTGGTTTGGGGTTTTTTTAAAAACTTTTTTTAAAAGTCTGTTGGTTAATGTAACTAACTTAGTGTACCTGGTATGGGAAAGGGAGTGTAGAAAAAATTCTTGCTGGGTATGAGAGGTTTTAGCTGAGACTTTGCCTTCTCTGTTTTTATCCTTAAACTTGGGTTCATATGGTTGGGATTTTGCCTAGCTTCTAATCTATTACTTCTTACTTGTGGAGCATCTCTACAGGAAGAAGTGCCAAAGTTAATTTTGTATGCTGCAAAGTAAAAGTAAAATGTGTCAGTCAACGTTGTGTTATTGGAAGCTCCTTCCATTGCAATATGATCCTACTGGTGTCTGTGAAAATCATTCCAGAGGCCTGGGAGCAGAATTTGGAGTTCATCCTGCTTTTTTCAGCGAGAACTTTTCCATGCTTTAATTATCCAAGAGATACATGTTCTTGAGAAATGATCACTAAGAGCCTTGTTGCTTCATCAAGAGGCAGAAGATGTGTTCATCTGCCAGATGGTATCATGTTCATGTGGAATGTGATGTCCTTCACAAAAACAGGTGTGCAAATCTGTACAGTCCATTAAAAGTACTCAGAATTCACCTGTGCACTGTGAGTGCTTCTCTCTGGAGTGTCTGGACACATAGAGTTTTTACATTCAAATGCAGATGTGTGTCCCAGCTGCTTGGTTGGCTGGTAGCTTCTCTCTTTCTCCCATGGAGGATGCTGAATGTCAATAATAGAGCTCAGTAACAGGTAGGCACATTTCTTGGTAGTTCACCTAGATCCCATGCTGATGGGAAGCTGGGATAAAAAAAACTCTGTAATTCCAGTCTTCTGAAGGAAGGTGTGGGGTGAAAACCTTCTGGACTGTACCTGGAACAGCCAGTACAGTGGTACAAGACTGGTGATGAGGATTTTTCTTGGTCCTCAGGAAAGGGTGAGAAGCTGCCATTTGAAGTACTTTGAAATTGGGTAGGAGTGGTGGTTTGGACACTGAGGCACCTGTGGTGTGATGGTTACTATTAAAACTTTATAGTTGTTGTGTTCATTTAATTGAAGAGAGGCTCTAGGGAAAGCAGTTGGGGAAGCACTTAAAGAAGCTCAGCCTCAGAGTGTAGCTTTTATTTAGGAGTAGAGTTTGCTGATGTGCAGGTGCTGTAAAATACCACCAGAAACAAGCTTGTACTCACACTGAGCCAGACAGGACAGGAGGAAAAGGTTCTGACTGGATCTTTTGCTAGCTGTGGAAAAGAAATGATCCTATGAAGAAGCTTACAGACACCATGCAAACTGCAACACTTTTGAACAAATTTGAACCTGCAGCCAGAGCCTGTATTGGGTCACTTCCAATCCATTTTCACACTTGAGGAAAATCTGAGGAGGACACAGGTAACTGCCTTCAGTGGTTGGTTGCAGATCCTGTATGTCAATACTGTTAGACTTCTAAAGGATCAGAGACTGCCATGGCAATTGCTGTTCCTGAGGGATATTTTTCCTCAGCACAGGATAGACCTTGACAGTGATCTCCACTGGCTGCAGGCACTCCTGTGATCCCCACCCTGCTGCTCTCCTGGAAGAAACCCAAATTTTCTTCCAACACTTGAACTCATCTCATGACAGATTGCAGTGTGTGGGAGTGACATGAGATGTGATATCTGGCAGATGGCTCAGGCCTTTCTGTTCTTCTTCCTGCAAGTTCTCCTTTCCTATTCCATTTCACGTTTCCTTTTCTGCACACAGCAGCTCCTGAGATTCAGCTGAGAGGCCACGTGTGCCTGTGCATTGCTTTGAAGGGCTCTGTGCAAAGTGATCAGAGAAAGGAAGCTGTGCTGGAAGGTCTAAATCCTTCCTTTAGAGGTTTTCCAATCTGCCTTGTCTAACTGCAAAACACAGAAATCATTAAAAGGGAGTGGATACCACTGCTGCAGAGAGGGAGACAACACTCCTCTCCCTGGTATTTGAACTATTTATTTCTAGTGGTTAAACCTGATGTCACTTGCTTGTTGTTATTTTCTGAACTTGAACCAAGGGCTGTCTGTGTGCCTGGCAGAAGGGGGTGGGTCAGTGAGGGTGTAGTTTTACAGCAGGACTGGAAACCCTCAAACCATTCCAAGAGTATTTGTAGGCCACATAAGTTCACCCCATGCTGCACTGGAGCTTTTTTGTGGCGATTGTGCAACTCCCCTGCTTCTCTCCAGAGCACTGACAATCCAAGGAGCTTTTAAAAATGCAGGTAGGGAAAAGGTAATTTTTTCCTCAGTATTTCAAACCAAAACATCCTACTCTCATTGCTGGGATCTCACCAAAACCCCCTTCAGCAGCACATAGTTGAACAGAATGACCTTTTATCTGTCACAGCAGGAAGGAACCCTAATCAAATGCAGAACTATGCTTTGGAACAGTCCTTACATTTTTAAGAAAACTTTGAAAACAAGCTTGTTCTATAAACAAAAATGCCTGTAAACAAAGATGTTCCTTTCTTTAAAAACCCCAATACAATGTAGTTGCTTTATCTCCAGGCTAATAAAAAGTTGCTGCCAATTTAAGTGCACTCCAAAATCTGCTTCAGCTTTCTTTGCTGAACTATTTTGTGTGGAGTGCTTTGATCTGAGGAGGAGACACCCTATGGGTTTAACTCTTACTGGTTGTCCCTGTTGCCATCAGTCCTGGTGGCCTGGTGTGAAAGCAGAACTGGGAGTGTGGTGAGGGAAAGCACAGTGTGGTTTGTCAACAGTTGTGGATGCAGAGGCTGGAAATAAAATTAAATGTTGATTTTAAATGTATTTGCATGGGTTATCCCCCACTACTGCACACCAATACTTCTTTCAATATTCTGTTTTCCCTCTCTTTTTCTATTAACAGAGGTAATGGATGTGCCCATGGGCATGACCTGAACATCCAGAGGAGTGGCTGCCCCTCTTTTCCTAACCAGCACTTACAGCCTTGCCTTTGAACAGCTTTTGGAAAATTTATTAGTCATTGCCCTTTGGAAATAGGAGTTGGATGCTGTTGGTTGCTTAATTCAACATTGAACTCAAACAGCTCTTTATAGCTGGGTGGAGATAGTAACTCCAGAGGATCAGCATGAAGCAAATACAGGTAGCAAATGGAACTCAGCTGTGGAGCCTCCCCTGCTTCTGTCAACAGCAGGGCTCCAGCTCTCCATGGAAAAGCTTTACTCACCTGTCAGAGATGGATCAGATTTACACCTGCAGGCAGGATGTCATATTTCTGCATGTTGCTCATAGGGATAATAAGAATTTAATAGTCTTATCTGGCATGGAAATTCTAATTTTGGACTGTCAGACCCAGTTTTATATATATATATATATACACAGATAGAAATATATATATACACATATATATAAATAAATATGTACAAAATATATATGGATATATGTATAAAAACATATGGATACATGTGGATATATGTATAAAAAATTTATATATGTAAGAAATGTCCCACCAAAGAAGAAAATTTCCTGATTATTCATGGACCAGAACTTCTTCCTAACACAAAATAAGGAGATCCTCATCATGTGTTGTATCACACTTTGGCTTAAGCTTCATTTGTACATGGGAGAGGAATTATACTGCATGTGGCCCTCACTTCTCTGCTTCCATAGGAGAAAGAGACAACCTCAATCCTGTGAAATGTCCGGGGAGCAGCACAGGTTGGCACTTTGGAGTTTTCCATGCCTTGTGTTAAAGAAAATACAGTATAAACAAGTAGCTGTGGTGTTAATCCTTTCTGAAGTGACTGCTGGAGTGAGGCAGTTACAAAACACAATATTCAACATGAAAACACAATTAATGCATCCATTTCTGGCATTCCATCTGTGCAGGTTTTCAGGCTTGCAGCTTGATTCACTGCCTTTACAGCTGTGCTGCAACCCACCAGCATTTTGTGCTTTTAAATAAGAGCTGTGTTCCTGTGTTTTCTCATCAGCATGTTGTCAAGATGGCAGCATCCCATATAAATTCTGGTTAGTTTTGTGCAGTGCTGGATGTCTTGGCTGTCTCCACTGACATTTCCCCTTTATCACTGCAATATTTCACATAGCTGTGCTTCCTTTGCTTTCTAATACTTCAAAGCTCAAGAAGGGTAGAATGTGACACATCAGCTATATAAAATTAAAAGCAATATTACTCTGATTTTTTTTCTCCTGTTTCTTGGCCTTTGGAATTCATATTATTATCTGTGTGCTATATACTATATCTACTCTATGAGCTAGACTAATATCTACTACTATATTTAGCTTTACCTGAAGTAATAACTCATCATTGCCTCTAGAGCCAACAGTATTCAGCAAATAAACCAGCAATTTGAAAGTGAAAGCTTCTTATCTTCAAGGAAATAATGATAGTAGTAATTAGTCACTGTCTCTAAGATTTGCATGTATTGTGTTTCTGGAATACTTGATGGGGAAATTCTGTTTGGTAAACAAGGCAGAACTGTTCTCTGTCAGGCAACTTCTAGTAAGAGCAATATAAATCAGCTGGTACTTCTCAGCTTCCCTGAAATCAATGAGAGTTTCTGGAGGGAGAAGAGCAGCTTTTACCTGCCTGTTTAAATACAGAGGCACAGAGACTTTGGTCATTACATCACAAAATTGAATTTTAAGCCTTTTCCATCTCTTACCACCGCCTTCATTAAAAGCCAAAAAAGCTCTCCAAAACCCCAAAGTAACCAAACAAAACTCCCATGGCAAATTAGAACAAAAGAGCCCGGTGATCCCTCTGCTCAGTGTAAAGCCACCTAAATAAGATTTCAATTTTTTTGGTCAAAAGTAGTCATATCAAATCAAGCTCTGCCCCTTCTCTCCTCTCCGTGGTGCAGCCAGGAGGAAGTTTCAGCCACTCCTTGTTTTGTTTCAGCACAGGTACAATCTACAACAGAAAGAAAAAAGAGGAAAATCCTCCTGTTTCACCTTTACAGCTGCAGACACCCCAAACATTCACAGCACTCATTCAGGTGTAGCAGCTCTGGATGTGTCAGGCACCAGCATGGAAAATCTGCTGCTTTTCAATTTTCATTTCTTGTAAAGAAGCAGTAGGTATATTCAAGAGGGCATTGGAAATGAGCTAAAACAAAAAGCAAGAGGTTATTTTCACCCTGTCAGCTTTTTGTTGTGCTTGCTGGGAAACCCAGCATTGCTGTCGAGGTAGCAAAAGGGAAATCCATGTATGAATTTGTAAACATGGTAACTGCACCACGTAATTAGTGGCTTGTCTTCTTTTTCTTCTGTCTTCACTCAGAGTCAGGATCAAAAACACGAAGGAGATGAATTTTCTTGTGTTTGGACTTGGTTGTTTATTAAATATTCTCTGAAGTACAGAGTTCTGCAACACTTCCAGCCACCAGCTAGAAGCGAGCAAAATAGAGACAAATCCAGCTAGTTACAAGGTCTTTTAAAGCTAAACAGTCCAATAGAGAATTAACACCTGTATTATTTATACTTTTGGCCCAATAACCAAACTCCTGTGACCCACAGTGCAGCACTGTCCAACCAAAAACTGCTACCTGAAACCCAGAAAGAAGAAGGAAGAAGAGACAATACCCAAAATCCTCCATCTTGTCCCATACCTATTACTGTATTATAAAAACCTCAAATTCCAAACCCTTCACCATGTGATATCACAAAATTCTAACTACACACCCATGATTTTAACTCCATCACTCAAATTTTGAAGCTTTCTCCAAGGCCTCAGGTCAAAAGCAGTGTTCTCCTGGGGGTCAGTGCCAGAAAGCACAAAAAGCTCAAAACTCCCAAGTTTCTGGGTTCCAACATGAGTTAATCACAGCTGCTGTGGTTCTGAGGAGGTTCCCAGGACATTTCCTGCCCCGTGGCCTCACATGTGGCTTTTCTGGCACCACAGAGGCAATGCCCTGTCTCAGTTCTTGCCTGCCCTGTGCCACCCTGCCCTGGCACCTGGGCTGTCCCACAGAGGCTGAGGGATGCTGTCTGTGCCTCTGTTTGTGCTGCACCCCTTTTTGGGGAGACAAGGCACAGCACCAGCTGCTCTCCTCACTGGCTGGGTGTGGAAAGGAGGCTCCAGTGCCTGCTGAGGGATGTGTGAGCCATCAGAACCCTGCAGCCAGCTCTCCCCTCTGGTTTGATGTGTCTTCTCTGCCCAATTCCCCTCCCTGCATCACCCCACCTGTGCTCTGACACCCCTGGTGCTCCTGGCTTCTGACACCTTGTGTCACAGCGACAGGAGTGACAAGTGCCAGGCTCTCCCCACAGGTGTCACTGCTGTGACTGCACCAAATGGTTCAGTGATGAGAAACAGAGCAGCTGCTCTCCTGACAGGAGCTACAGCTGCCTCCTCTTTCCCACACTCATCCTTCATCACCCCCTGAGAGATGCCACCTCTTTTTTCTGCAGCCACAGGCAGGTCCATGTGCCCTGTGTGCATGGGGAGACAGAGGGAGGGAATTCCTCCCTGAGAGGGTGCTGAGGCTCTGGAACAGGTTGCCCAGACAAGCTGTGAATGCCTCAGCCCTGGAAGTGTTCAAGGCCAGGCTGGACAGGGCTTGGAACCACCTGGGATAGTGGAAAGTGTCCCTGCTCATGGCAGGGGGTTGGGAAGAGATGATCTTTAAAGTCCCTTCCAACCTAAACCATTTGGGTTTATTTTTTTAATACAGATCGCATCAAAGTTGCAAGAGATGAAGAAAGGGTCAGGAAATGGAACTGCCTAGTAAGCAAAGAGCTCTGCAAGAGTGGCTGCCTTTATTCCTGCCTGGGGGATATTAGGGATGAGCAGGTATTTCACCACTTGGACATTCAGTCCTGGCTGCTGCCCTGGGGACCAGGCTGGCAGTGAGAGAGCTCCCTGCCCACTGCCCTTGCTGATCAGCTTCCCTTGGTGACAGCAGGTCTGTGGGAGCCTGGCCAGGACACACACAGGGACAGGAGAGCTGGCTGTGCCTGGGGACACACACTGGGGGAAGCGTGGCTGCGTCTCCAGCTCACTGCAGCCATGGTTTTACAGGACTTTTTAAAAGGGCATGTAGTGACAGGGCAATGGATAATGGGTTTAAAGTGAAAGAGGGAGGGGTTAGATTAGGTTTTAGGAAGAAATTCTCTACTGTGAGCCCCTGGCACGGGTTGCCCAGAGCTGTGGTTATCCCTGGATCCCTGGAAGTGTGCAAGGCCAGGCTGGATGGGGCTTTGAGCAACCTGGGGTGGTGGAAGTTGTCCCTGCCCATGGCAGGGATTTTCCAAATGAGTTTTGAGATCCTTTCTAACTCTGTGTTCTGTGATTCTGTGATGTTTTCCTGGGGCAGGAGGCAGGGGGACAGGAGGTGTCACTGGGGCTGGGAGCTGGTCCCACATTTGCAGAAGCAGATGCCAGAGAGGCCAACTGCCCTCAGGCTTTGCTGGCAGAGCTGGGGGAACACCTGGTTTGCAGCACTCAGCTGCCAGAACCTGCACAGCCACTGCCCACATATTGTGCTTTATCTTCTTTTTTCTTCTCTGCCAGAGCCAAGATTAAAAGCTCGAGAGATGGAATTTTGTGTTCAGACTCAGATGTTTATTAATTCTTATCTGTGTTACAGTGAGTGCTACAGCACTTCCAGCAAACAAGCTAAAAATGGTGATGTATCTCTCTCTCTCTCTACAAGGTCTTTTAAACCTAAACTGTCCAATTAAGAATGGACATCTAAATTATTTTTACTTTTGACCTAATAACCAAACACCTGTGACCTGCAATATGGAATTTTCTATCCAATTACAAAAGTACCACCTAGACCCATGAAGAAGAAACCTCTGCTCCAAAACCTCTATCTTGCTTTATATCTATTATTATTTTCTAAAACCTTCAATTCTAAGTTTTCCACCACGTGATATTACACACTTCTATGCAAACTACACATTAGTGATCTTAGTTCAGTCATTAAATTTTGGAAGCATTCTCCACAGCCTCAGGTCAAATGCAGTGTTCTCCTGAGGATCAGTGCCTGTCAGCACAGAAAGTCTAAAATTCTCAGTGACCAGGATTCCAACACCCACACTCACCTCACCATGAGCAGAGAAAGCTCCTGTCCACTGCCACATATCTCACACACACAGCCAAACAAAGGGAATTTAGACCTAGTGAGCACCAGCTGCTCAATTTTTGCCTTGACCGGAGGAAAGGCAGCTCCTCTTGCAGAAGACATGGCTGCACCACCCCTGAGCTGGGCACTGCTTCCCCAGCCCTCCTCACCTGGAGGGGGTGAAGTGAGTGATGACATTCTGTCCTGCTCCCCAGGCAGCACTGAATCCAGACAATTCACATGTGTGAGTCAAGTACACCCCCAAGTAAAGGAAAAGCCTTTCCTGGGAGGGCAGAGGTTGCCTGGTTTTGCCCCAGTGCTCTTTGCTTTGTGCCCACGAGTTCAATGGGCTCTTTGCACTCAGCTGGGCTGAGCACAATGTTCCCAGCTCAGCTCATCCACTTACAATCAAATGGCTAATTCATGTCTGAATTATCCTGGTTTAAACTCATCAGAGGAGCTGAACATGCAAGGGAACACAGAGATCTAGGGCAGGAAGGGAAAGTCTTCCTGGAGCTGAGGAAGTGAGCAGATTCCTTCTGCAGGATTTCCAAGCAGGATCCTGTCTGTCTATGGAGGAGCTGCATCAGCCCCTGCACACCCTGCCATGGGTAGGAGCTGTGCAATCAGCAAATCATTCCTGGGCTACAACAGGAGAAACAAACTGTGCCCATCACTTCCCCTGCCACAAGCCAAGCAAGAAACTTCAGGAAAAAAAAAAAAAAAAACAAACCAAAAAAAGAAAGAAAAAGAAAAAAGAAAAAAAAGTACAAATGGCTTTGCACTGGCAACTTTTTTTTTCCTGAAGAAGGTAATTAGTGTTTTACTGATTGGGTTCTGCAGGCCAGTGACTTTCCTGACTTCTCTCTCAGATGATTTTGGTGACCAGAGGTGTGTCTCTCCTGGTGACCAGCAATGTGCTCACACAGAGGATCACAGCAGGACCTGCATAAGGGATGAGGTGGGAGGAGGAGTTTGCTGTCCCTGCAGAACATTGAGCACCAGCACTGCCATCATCTGCTGACTTATCCTAGGGCATGCAGTGCACCACTGGAATTCATTCATGTCCCATTATGTGGTCAGCTCCATGAGGCAGAAACTTCATTTAACTGCCCAGCAGTTTGGGGCTGCCATGGTATGAAGCCTTCTTCCAGAGAAAGTAACATGCAGGATTAGAAGTGGAAAGAAAATGAATGGCGTCTGCTCTAACTTCTCCTAGGAAAAGGAGACACTCATTCCCATCTTGTCCTGACAGATATCTGTCTCCTGGTGGAACATGGCTGTCCCTGGAGAAATATGGATGAATTTTAAACTGGGGAGCTCCCAGTTCTATGTGGATAAGCACTGTGGAAGTGTTCTTAGAGCTAGACTGAAAAAGCAGTGTTTACATTTGAGAGATTTAGTCTAAGATTTGAGGTCAAAGTTGCAACTTGAGCCAAACCCATTTCACATCAGAGACCCTCACTAGGATCTGTGATTATTGTAAAATTGCCAGCTGGTAAATCTCAGCTTGATATGGAGGAAAAAAAAATACTGGGAAAACTTCCTGGTAAACTCAGTGTTGAGAGGGTGAGCTCTGGCTCCATTTCAGCTCTTGTGGTTTTAGGGGCTTGTTTGTCTTTCTGGTGGCTGTGCCTGTGGGACCACTCAGGGCTGGATGGCTTGATGTACATTTCTTATGGTTTCATATTCCTGGCAGAGGTGTTTGAAGTGATCAGCAGCTTTTGGTAGTTGCAAAATTTACTGCCAGCACCATGCAATCACTGAGAAAAGTGGCTATTATCTTCTCCACCCCGCTAACTCCTTGAGGACAAAAAAATAATCTAAAAATTTTGTGTAATTTTCTTCTTTGATCCTCCCTTGGCAATTCTTTTGAACAGTGGTTGTGCAGCTGGGAGTGGGGAGTCTGATGTGGGTGCCATGTGAAGGATTTCAATGTGCTTTGTGAAGGGATAATGAAACAATCCTCAAAGATGGGAAGACCTTTCAAATGATTAATCCCCTTCACCTGTGTAAAGACAGACATCATTCATATTCTTCTGGGACTTTGTGAACAGTATGTACCAGCATGAAAAGAAATACTAGGCTCTTTTACATCTCCTTGTTATTGTGCTGCTTTAAATGGGCCAAAAAGAGGCTCTTAATGGACTGGAGTAGCTAATACGATAATGCTGAAAAAATGAGATAGTGGAGAGATAAAAGGTTTCAGCTTTGGGCAGTGTGGGACATGGCTGGAGCTGATGCCAGCTGATGAACCTGTGTTTGAGCAGGAGGAGGTATAATCATGCCTGATGGAAACACTGCAGTCATCACTGGCAGGAATACATCTGTTAGGCACCTTACATCCATGAATCTCCAACTGGAATTTTGTCTAATGAGCCTGGTCTGCAAATTCGTGTGCAAATGGAACTGCCAAGCCTACATTGTTAAAGGTTGTATTGCAATGTGAGAGACACACCAGCAGCATGGAGACCTTTACCTGGTGTCCAGGTGACCTTGTTCAGCAGCAGTGACTTGGCACTTTGCTCCTAGCTAAAGCCAGCCCAGCCCTCAGCTTTATTCTTCACACCCAGGTCCAGGTAAGGGGTGTCAGTATTATGAATGAGAAACAAAAAGTGTCAATATTCAACAAAATTTAGATTGCTTTATTTTATATAGATGGAGCAAGCAGAGCTGGGAAATGTGAGGTGTCACCACCCACTCCACACTCCCTCAAACCTTGGTCTGCAGCCTCTTCTTACAGCATGGTCTCCCTTTGTAATCAATAATTTTTGGGTTTTTGCTGTCATAGTTTTGCCAGGTAAGCAGTGGTGGTAGAATAAACATCCATGAAGTCTCTGGGTAATAGTCAGTCTCATAGATAACCATCTGGTCTTGAGAGATAAAAACTGGCAAAAATGGGAAGTCTGGTCTTTGTAGATAGGCAGCATTGATCTAACAAAGGCAGGAAGTCTGATTTTGCAAAATCTATCGGGCTATTGGAAAGTGTGGTTTTGCAAGCTGTCAGTAGATACAACTTATTTAGAAAACATAACATTCATAACAGGGGGATTTAAAACAGAATGATTTAATCATGTAAGGTCTTGCTTCACTACAGACCTTAGTATTCTGGTTTATACAAACCTCAATACTTTTATGATTAACAAGAATCTTTTATCACTTACCACAGACACCTTTCTAGACCAGCCCTGTCCATCCTGGCCTTGGACACTTCCAGGGCTGGGTCAGCCACAGCTTCTCTGGGCACCCTGTGCCAGGGCCTCTTCACTCTCACATAAGGAATTTCTTCCTAATATCTCACCTAAACCTACCCTCTTCTAGTTTGAAGCCACTAGAGGGGCTGGCCTTGCTGGGAGTGCAGATTGGAGTGTGAGCTCCCCTCCCTGCAGATCAGAATTCTGCTGTGCACCGAGGGAAATGGCAAAAGGACCTGGCTGCAGATGCTCCTCTGATGCCTGCAGTGATTCCTCCTCCTCTTCTGGGAAAGAGGAGCCCCAAAGCACAGAGCATCCCTGGCTGTGCTGCCAGGAGCAGCAGCAGCTGGAAGGGGAGCAGGGCAGCCTGTGCCACACACCCAGAGCTAATCCAGGCACTTCACCTGCCCTGGAGTGTTTGCAGAGAAGCTCATTTTCCAGGCAGTTCATAGGAGGCACCAGTCTGCAGCTTCAGGAGGACTGCCCTGTGTAAATTCACATTTTGATATGAGTCAAGGTGGTGAAATGACATTTTTGCTGAGCTCTGAAGAAGACAGGGCTCAAAAACAAAATTTAAAAACCTCAGGCAACCCCCATCTGGCAAACAGGCTTTGATTTCGACCCCGCTGCATGGAGTAATAAATCCATCCATGAAACACAGCACAGGACTCTGTTCTTTTTGGAAAGAATGTCCCAGGAGTTGTTATTCACTTTTACAGTCTGCAAACACCATTGTCACTCTGCAAACTCTGAGTTCCTCCTGCAAGTCACGCCATGGAACCCCTCTCCATGCACAGTGTGTCTTTCAGAGTGAATATTGTCTCCCTGGTTAAATGTTAACGACTGGGATGAGAAAAGACCTTTGTCCTAGAGATAAATTCAGAGGTGTTACAAGGCTGTTGCACTGGAAATAATGGACTTCATCTCAGCACTGAAAGTAGTAAACAGTCTGAGTTAGCCTGCATAGCTCATGTTTGAAAGAAAGAGTTGTGCCATACTAATTGGTATAAGCTTTTAATACTAATCAGCTTGTAACCTTTTCAATTTAATTTCAGGTATTTTCATGCAAAGGCTGCCTGGATCTGTAGAACACCTACGTGAAGCCATGTGAATGTCTGTAATTCACTGCAGTTCAAAGCTGTGGGAGCTGCTGAGTGCTCACAATTTTCTCCTCAGCAGAAACAGTCAGATAAATACATAAATAAAAATGTAGGCTTAGAAATGGATTTTTTTCCCCCTGCCTTTTGCATGCAGCTGCCAGTGGATGAAGCTGGATGACCTGTCCTAGCTCAGTGTTTTATGAAGCCATCAGCAGCACCTGATGCTTCCTGCATGGGTGGAAAAGGCAGCCTGAAGCTCAGGTCAAGGACTAATTCAGCAGGCAGGGTGGAGAAATGGCACAGCTGGTAGGATAAAATGAAAGACTGTAAATAAAGGGGAGATTCCTGCAGTTTTTGCCAGGATCTCCCTGACTCTGTATGAGGCTCAACAGCCCTAAAATGAGTGATGTGTCCTCTGCAAGAGAAAAGATCTCCACTGCCCCTGGAGATCTGCCCTTGGCAGCACACACAGCAGAGGAGGAGGAGGAGGATCAAAGTCTTGAGTGAGGGGAAGAAAAAAAAGTACAGCCTGGAAGAAATGAAATCATCCTTTATGACACACACATTACCTCTGTGAACTTCCAGGAGTACATGGTGCCTCAGACCTATGACACAATAACCTTTAGGAAAATAATTCTTCAGCTCTTCCCCACGATAAGAAATCACCTCCCTGCAGGCACCAGTGAGTCCTGGGCAGCACTGGGGAGTGGTGGGAGGGCAGCTGCCACTGGGGAAGCACCAAATTCCCAGAGTGGGCATGCTCTGGTGGGTGTTGAGCCTGCTGCCTGCACATTCCCTGTGCCTTATCCATGTCCTGGCTGCCCACCACACTCCACAAGGGCAGCAAGGATCCCAGCCACAACCATGAGTGTCCATGGCTGCTTCAAAGTCTGGCAAGGAAAAGGGGTGGAAAACACTTCTAACAGGCATGTTAAGGGTTGGTTTTTAATACAGCTCTGCTTGAAGTGAATTTTTTTGGTTTTTTTTTTTGGAAAGGAAATAATAGCTCAAACACGTAAGCACTGCTCTGAATGCTCATTTCATTTAGCTGAGGCTTGCTCAATAAAGAAAAGGAAATTTTGCGCTTTCAGGTTTCTACTGGTTTTTTGGGGTTTTTTTGGTGGGGAATTTGCTCATCAAAAGGGAAATCTTTCCACCTTCCTGGAGAGGTGGTTATTGCCCCAAGCCTGTTGGTGCTTAAGATGTGTTTTGTCACTCCCCTGAATAACAAGCTGTCATTTTGGCCAGCCCTGAAATGGTAGCAGGAGCACTGAGGGACAAATTGGCTTCCAAAGCTTACCCGGGGCAGCTGCTGACTGGGCATTCCAGTCATGGCTTGGGCACACAAATCTGAGGAGGATTTATATGTTTTTGTGTTGATTTTCTCATGCCATTTTCCAGCCTGGACTGTGTCCCAGCTGTCCTGAGCCCAGAACACCATCAGTAGGCTGAGAACAAGCTTTTATTATTATTTTTTTATTTTCTTTTGTATAAAATGACAGAGCTGTCCAAGTCCCTGTCAGTTTGGAGCTTCAGGGCAGAGGATTTGCTGGTCTGCCAGCCAGGCTGTAACTGTGCCTCCCCACAGTTTGGAAAACAGAGATTTTTCCTCAGAGACTTTATAGCAAACCTTGGCTGTGACAACACTGGTTTGCACTTTCCAAACCCTCCTGGTTCTAAGTTTGTCTTGCAAAAGAGCCAAGAGTGGTGTTACAAAAATGTCTACAGATAGCTGCTTTATGTGTGCTGGTGCCTGAGCACACCTGTGAGTCCTGATTATGTGCCAAAATAGCCAGAAAGCTTTTTTTATCTGTGTGAGCTTGACTTCTCACTAACCAAGAGCCAGAAATGTCTGACCTGTTGGTTGTAGCTCCTTCATTTATGAGGACATCTAAAAAGTGGCTTTGGCCAGAAGTTTTTATTTTCTGATAATGTTGGTTTTTGCATGCAGAAAAACCACAAGGTGCTTTACAAGTGTGGGTCTCCCTGGCTTGCTGACCTGCTCTAGAAGGGATTTGAAGCCAGGGACGGATTATTAAGTTTATTATTATGAATTTCTGGGGTTTTTTTTGTGCTATCATAGCATTCACACACAGACCTCCAATGTCCCATTTTTTTCAGAGTCCAGACAACATCTCTGCCTAGGCAGTGCCCTGGAGAGCTGAGAGAAAGGAGAGATCACCTGCTGCTCTGCCACCCTGCCTAGAAAAGGAGCATCCAAGCTCTTTAATTTTTAACACACTTTAGAAAGTTCTTGCTGTATTTTCCTGGTACTGAACAGTTCTATTGGCAAGGGTGCTGTGTGAAAGAAGGTGGTGCATACAGAAGGGTGGCTCCAGAACAACCTCTGGGACAGTAAATTTTTTTGAGTTGGGAGTCAGAGCAGCAGCTGGGTGGCCCCCATGAGGCTCCTTTCATATAAACTCTTCCTATGGGCTGGGGTTGAGTGCTCCTCATCCCTGACAGGCATGTTCCTTTGTTTTATAGCCACAGGGAAGTCAAGGAGATGGGAAACAGGCAAATACAGGGAGATTCTGCATTAGTGGGGTAGGTGATTTGCCCACTCTGTTTGCTCTCTCGCAGAAACTTTCACAGTGTGACAGGAGAATAAAAGCAATTTATGTGCTCTTAATCCCCCAGACCAGGCACGAGTGAGACTTGTTCTTCAGGTGTTTTTAGAGAGGAGTTTGCAGCAAAAACCTGCTGTTTAAAATGGGAAAATTGAACAGTGCATGCCAAAGCTTCTCCTGACAGGCTCAAACCCCCACATGGAGCAGATGCTGCTGTTACTGCTGCTCTGAGATGAACAATTTCCATGTACAGATCCTCCTGTGGCATTACATGGCTCCTGCATTAACAGACACTAAACTTTCCTTGTAAATTGGCTGCTGTGGGGGTACTCACATTTTTAAAAAGCTATTTTAATCCCAAGACCCAGTTTGATCTGATTATCAAACCATATTAAAAAAACAGAGTAATGGGCTGTGGGATCTCACAGCTTTGGGGAAAAAAAAAGAAAAAAAAAAGGTAAAACCTCAGAGCTCATCATTAGTTCATTAGTTCCCAGGCTAAATGGTGTGGAATTGTTATAACCCATTTCATGTTCAGCTTCTTTGATCACAAGTCCAGGATAGCAATGCAAGGCTGGGATGCACCTGGCACTGACATGATGCTGAAAGCCACAGGTCATGGAAAGTTCTGTGTCAGACACCTACTGTAAACTGAAACAACGCTGAGACACAACACTTACTCACTGGGACAGGGGGAGAAAAGATTAAATCACACTCCGTGGGAGACATCTGTCTCCCTGCCTCAAAAAAACTTCATTGTCATGCTAAGTCTGGTTTTAAAATGTCACCTTGAAAATGTGTGACATTTTAATGGGCTGATTGCCAAGATTCTCAAATCCTTTAATTAGCATATGAATCACAATGTTAAATATTGTGGGAAAAGCATAAGAAACTAGAATTATGAGAGAATGCCTTGCATTTCCCTTGGTTAAACATACCTTGGGAGGACTGTCTCATAAAAATCTAATATTACAAAGACAAATGAGATTTAAAAAAAATACTGTGGTATTCCCATTTATACCATCAGCTAGTTGTGATTGCATGGGTTTTTTTTAAAATTTATTTTACAGCTGCCTGTGAAAGCAGCCTGGGTGTTGCCTGTTCTTTCAATAACCCTCCCAGCACTTTACAGCATCACCACAGTCACTACTACTGCAGCCCTGAGGATGAGCTCTATTCCCTTTTCCCACATTTCTGATACAGCTCCAAAAAAATTCAGCAGGATTTCATCAATGTCTTTTGTTCATCTCTCTCCAGTAAACAGTTTTTTGGTTGCTCCAAAAATGGTGGAGGCCAAAACCAAACCATCAGCTCCCAAAAATCCTTTAGTTAGAGAAAGCCAAGGAGCCTGCACTGTGCAAGAAGCTCCTTTGTGCCAGGGCCCATGGCTAGGCTGATGGGAATTGAGCACATGGATAAATACTTGCTGGATTAGCGTTTGTGGTTAGAGAAAATCCTTCCAGCTGAAACAAAACTTCCTATAAGGATCTAACTCTTAAGAAGTTTTAGTGGGAAGAGGGTGCAGTCAAGTTTGAACAGCAGGTTTTCTCATCTAATGTGAGCAGCACAGTGCAGGAGCTGGCAAAGCCTAAGCAATTGTTCATGGCTCCTGCACAGCTCATCTGCCCTGGGAGCTGATTTGTGACGGAAATCCGCTTGAATGGAGACAGTAAATTTGATTTACTTGTGCAAAAGTAGTGAGGAATTCCACAGCAGAACAATCCGGGTCCAACAATCCAACGTACTTTGGATTATAACATTTAGTAAAAAAAAAGGGCACAAACCATGTAATTCAGATTTGACCTTCAAGCATCAGAAGTTGGAGGTTAATCAAAACTAGGGTGTAGTTCATCCATTCATGAAGATGTCTGTGTGAGTTGGAGCTGACCCTGTGCTTGGAACTTTCCATTTCCCTAGGGATCTGTTCAGATCCAGGGATCAGAGCCCAAAACCACACACAAAAAGCTGTTTAAAGGAGGAGGCACCAGCAGACAGAACTAGCTGTGACTGTCCTGGCTCTCTAGAAACTTCCAGGTAGGAACAGCACAGAGGGATGGAAGTTTTGAGGTAATTTGGATTTCCCTGAGAGATTGGAGAATAACTGAAATAACACAATTTATGTGCTAATGAAAGAGACCAAACACAGGAAATAGCAGTGGGGGAGAAACAAGAGTTAAACTCAGGATTAATGTGCAGAAACAACAGGAGAATGAACCTGAATTTCCAGAACAGGAGGCAGGATTTGCTGTTAGGGTTGGTACCAGAGAAGCCAGAGAGGCTGAGCTGCCTGAAGTGTTTTTGGGCCATGGGGGCCAAGGTTGGTCCCCTCCTGCTCATCTCTCTGACAAAGCAGCTCTGGGCTTTGCAGAGCTGGGGAGCCAAGGGGAACCTGAGCAATGTCCATGCATGGAACCCCTGGTCCCAGCACACCATGATAGGGAGGAAAACCTTTCCCAGCTGGGAGAAACCAGGTGAGCAGCTTGGCTGTGGCTGGTGGCTCGTGGGGGATTTATTCCAGCCTTCCCTTTGGTGAGGTGGTGCACAGGAATCAACCCCAGCTGTTCACACAGCTGCAACACCCGGGCACAGCTTGGCTCCCAACCATCTCAAAGCCACCAGTGGAATTGAAGCTCTTTATGATGTACCACAGGAATAATTCTAAGGCTTCTCCTCCAAGGAAAACCATCCCTCCCCTCTCCTGTACAGCCCCTTCCCTTGTATTCATTGTGGGAGCATTGGTCTTTAGGAGCATGGACAGTTCTTATGTGAACACATATACAAAATGAAACAATAACACCCATTTCTGTAGAAGAATATATTATTCAGCAGATCAGTTTAAAAGTAAAAAAAAAAAAAAAAATCTGTACATCTTTGTAGGTGTCTCTTATTAGTTTGGGTTTTTTTGGGTTTTTTTTTTGCATCAACAAGGATGAAAATGTGTTTGCACCATGGTTTTTTCAGCTTTGTGCTCCCTTCTTTGCTTGTGCTGAAGGATCCCATGGTGTCCAGCTGTACCAGGCCACAAAGCAACCCTGGCAAACCCACTAAGGTTTTTTCTGATTTCTTCTAGTGTAGAAAAAAAAAAAAAAAAAAAGAAAATTGCATCCACTATGCTGGGCTTCTGAATGTACTGTGAACACTATAAAATTCAGAGAATAATGAGGAGAAACATGTCATTAGGGCCTACCAGGCAAGCAAAAATGTGTGCCAGGACCCTTTTCAGTGTATGAGCATCTGGTGAGCTATGCTGTAACTAGCATACTGCTGTACACATATAGGGAGTAACTTGACTAAAACAACTCCTGGTGCCAGCGGATCATTTCCCAGAACAGGCTCCTTGGCTAAACTCTGATTTGTCTCTACAGACTGCGGTCACCAAAAAGGCAGGTCTGCTGCAGGGACAATCCTGCTGGGAGGCTCTTGTGGGAATTCAGGAGCCTGGAGAGTCCTGCCAGGAGCTATGGTGAGAATTCTGGAGGCTGTGGTGAGGATTCAGGAGCAGGGCAGTCCTGCTAGGAGCTATGGTGAGAATTCTGGAGCCTGGAGAGTCCTGCCAGGAGCTATGGTGAGAATTCAGGAGCCTGGAGAGTCCTGCCAGGAGTTATGGTGAGAATTCAGGAGGCTGTGGTGAGGATTCAGGAGCAGGGCAGTCCTGCCAGGAGGCTGTGGTGAGAATTCTGGAGGCTGTGGTGAGGATTCAGGAGCAGGGCAGTCCTGCCAGGAGGCTGTGGAGGCGATGCCAGAGTCTGGGGAGCCCGTGGTGTCCGACACAGCTCCTCTGTGAGTTGGCTGCAGGCTGTGGATCCATCCCTGCCACCTCTCCCTGTACGGTCCCACTCGGATTTTGACGTAGCCACCACCTCTGCTTGGCAAGTACAGCATTTCTCAAACCAGAGCAGCCTCAGGGCTCGTGGTTTTTTTGTTCAAAGGCTGTTTCATCTCACTTTTCGGTACTGCCGGACGTCAAACCTTCACTTTTCTGTTTCTGCAGCTGGAATGAAGGGAAAAGCAGGATTATTCCCCCCTGACTCACACTCACATTGCTGCTTTCCAGTGCTGCTGAGAGTCCCACGCTCAGCTCCCCACAAGGCATGTCCAACATTTCCTGGGAAATAATAGGCAGCAGCTTGGAATATCACAGGCATTGTTTCATCCAAACAGCTCTGGATGAATGTCCTGGGCAAACAGAGCTCAGTCTTTCTCATCAGCTATTGTACTAGGCTCTCAGATTATTAATTAAGTCCTCTTGTTTCAGAATATTTCTGAATTCAAGCAGCTCCTATTTTTTGAGACCTCTTGTGCCAATACTCTGTAATTAAAGCTCCATCAGTTTGTATAAAAATGCTGTTTTGACAGCTTTTGTAAAGCAGAAGTAAAATCTCAGCTCAACTTGAAAGATGAATAAGACACAAAAAGTCTGGCAGTCGTATTTGAGTTCTTTTGCCCTTGTTTGAGAAATGCTCCTGTCTAAATGGAAAAATGCCTGAAAGACTTTGTTCTCCTTCAAAATTTAGTGCCCTCAGAGCCTGTGCTCTTTGATCAACAAGCCTCAGTACTTGAGCTGCTGAGGGGCTGATCCTCCAAAGCACTTGGGAGGAGATGGGAGCTACAGCAAAGCTCCTGTTCCACTCATGGATGATCAAGTGAAGGAGCCTTCATTACCCACTCATCAAACAATATCTGCACAACTGGTGCTCCAGGGCACTTCCCAACTTATTTTAATGATGGAGTGGCTGAGAGTACCCTGCCTACATGGTGAATTTTTTCATGTCAGAAAACTCCCTACTCTGTGATGCCATTTGGGCAGGTTTTGTCGTGGATCTTGGCAGGGAAGGGAGGCACTGGAAGAGGTGTGCAAGGAAGGAGTGCAGGGCCATTGTCCCAGGCTGCAGGGAGCTGGACCAGCACTCTGACTGCTGTCCTGGCACTGCTCTCTGCCCTGCTGGGCTCCTGGGGCAATGCAGACATGCTGAGAGACAGCAAAGGCACTAACCTGGAATTCCCACCTCGCCTGAGCCTTACAGAACCAGAGATGCTCTGTACATAAAAGTCCCCAATGGGCAATAAAAGGGCTTCACTGGTTGTGTGTTTAATCATCCTGGGTGCTTTGCGTGACAGAGTGGTTCCTCATAAAATGCCAAGCACATCCTTGATGACACACACACGGCTGGAAGTTCCTTCCCAGAAAACAAACTCATGCACTGGTGCTGCAGAGCCTTGAACTGCCCAACTAACCCCAGAACATTTTGCTGCAGTGTAACCCAGGCAAATTCCTTCCCAAGGGAGGGCAGATCCCTCCAGGGAGAGGTGTTTGCCATTGTGCTCTCTTCAGGGGGTTATCCCCAGGGTCTGTGCCTTGCAAGCAGCTCCTTCCCCATGTCCATACCTGTGTGAACTCTGCAAGGACAGGTTTTTACTGCTTGTGGCACACACGTCTCTCCAGCCAGGTGTAATGAATGTGTTTCTCAGGATAAGGATTATGCCGTGTTATAAATGTATGACATGTTGTTGGCTCTTTGCAAGTATTGGGATAAATGCTATATGCATAATGTTAAAATAGCATTTCTATATGGATATAGTCTTTGTTAATAGTAAAAGTTAGACATAAGTTTTTTAGAGATA
>JANRGV010000051.1:108415430-108446082 GCA_024734035.1 Alethe castanea
AACTGTTATTCCTAATTCCCATCTCTTTGCCTGAGAGCCCCTTAATTTCAAAATTATAATAATAATTTGGAGGAAGGTGGTTTACATTCTCCATTTCAAAGAAAAGCTTCTGCCTTTATTGGTAGACGCCTGTCCTTCAAACTAGGACAAGCTCACAGAAAATTCCCTCTGATACCAGCTAGAAATGGGCAAACATCCCAGCACAGCTGCATCTCAGTCCTTAAGAGAGGACACTTTGCTCTCATGCTAAATTTCTATTTCAAACCTTGCAGTGGCTAAATGGGGCTAAATGACTCTAAAGGGCTCAGAGCCCAGCCCTGCTCTCCTCTCCTGCTGAATGCAAACTGCAGCTCTGATACCTTGAGGGCTGAAGTGTGGCTGTCATTTCATTTGCCTGTGCTCAGAGGTGGCATTTTGGGACGTGTTGCTTGGCAAAGAGAAGATGTGAATGCACATCAGGCTGGAGCACACCTGGCTGGGTTTTCTACACCAGTCATCCTGGGAGAGATGGAGCTGTTATGGGCTTACAGGAGCCATTGTTTTGTGGTTTAACTTTCTACAGATCCTGGCTTGGATGCCTTCATTCCAGAGGCAGGATAAAGCCTGTCTGTCCCTGCATCCTGGCTAGTGCCAGCCTGGCTGAGGGAGGCTGGCACAGCTGGACTGACACATGCCAAGGTCATTATTCCAATGCTCCTCTGGCTTCCTCACAAAGCAGCCAAGAGTCAGCAGCACTGCTGGAGCCCTCTGCTGAATCCTCCTGCAGAGCCTGGACCCCAGAGAGCCCTCATGCACATGCTTCAATTACTGAGCCTGAATTAATGACATGGACAGCATTCCTGTCCACTTCCCCAGCTAAATCAGGAATTTACTTCAGGAGTCCTCACACCCCATTAGGATCAAACACTTTAACCCATCACCTGACTTCTAGGAAACCTCAAAGCTCCAGATGAAGTCAAGTGTAGTATTTCAATGCTTATTCAATACTTGAGGGTCTCATTGCAAAAGCTGCACAGATTGTTCTGCAGCAAGGATTTTAGAAACACATTTCATTATTTTAAAACAACTTAGGAATGGCATTATATGGTTGCCAGCCAGGCTTACAGGTGGTGAGCATCTCACAGCCTGCCCATGGACACTTGTGGCACTGCACAAAACTGCATGGCTGTAATGTGCACACCAGCACTGGAGCCCAGAGCATCCCAGGGGACTCCTGACTCACAGCACTGAAGGGATGGAGTCACTGGGCTGCATTAATCACCCTTTCTTTCTCTTTCTGGAAGACTTCTGTAGCCAATGGATGTGACAGCAAGAAAGCCAGGATAAGCACAAGGTGTTTTTTTCTCTCCCACTTGAGTTCAAGTGATGCCTGGGGAAGTATCCCACTTTGGAGCAGAGCCCTTGAGGCTTTTAAAAACCATATTTCTTTCTGCAAGGAAACCTCACCCTGTCTTACCTTTGTAGAAAATACACAACAAACTCTCCTTTTTTTTGCCCAGAGTAAGGCTGTCTTAAATGTTAGTGGTGACAAATTGCTTGGAGACAGGAGCCAGGGGAGCTGCCTGCAGCAGTGTGTGGGTGGCTGTTGGTGTGTGTTGACATATCACCTCGCTCCCCATGTTTTGGGGCTGTGAAACAGGAGGGGGAGATCTTCTGCTTTATCTACTCTGTGTTACCCTTGTTTGTGTTGGGTTTCATCCCACCCCTTGTCCAAGGTCAGCACCACCCAGCTTTTCATTTGCCTTCTTCAGAGAGAGAGATTTACCAGCTTTTGATCATTTTTGGTGTCTCCTTTGATGCAGTCATATTTTTTTTTTTCCAGAAAGGCTTCACCAGCGTTGGGAATAAATTTCAGGTGAGCCTCCTGCCTCCTGTGGTGACATTTTATCCCTTATTCAAGGCTCTGCTCAGCCTTGTGCCTCATTGTCACCAAGCAGTGACAGCCCCTTGTGCCTCCTGCCATTGCTGTACTGCAATATGTGATGGACTCAGTCTTTTCTTTGTCTTTTCCAGCTACTCCTGATTTTGTGAAATTTTTTAGGAGTCTACACCCAGTGCCCTCTACTCTCACAAGCTCCTCAGGGAATTAGAAGAGATTACTGAGATGTAAGTCTTTAGTACAGGAGTCCTGTGAAACAATTGTATGATGAATTCACACCATGACATTTTTAATTATTGTCTCAACCAATTTGTGAGACACAGAGATAAGTTTTTACCAGTTATAATTCCTCAGGCTATGCCTGGATGCCTTTTAAACAATAGTTAAAATATTTGCTGTTCTACAATATCTACTGTTCTCTAGGAACATGACTCTTTTTCCTAGGAAAGCCAATATATTCTTCAGCTTTTTAGCAAACACTTTCTTATGCACTCCCTTGGACCTGAAAACTCCTTGCTTTTTAAATATTCCAGTGTTTCTTCCTTAGACATCTCACTTTGGGCATGATCTCATCTTTCTCACATTTTGCATCTCTGCAACATTCTCACATCAAAGACTGAAGCAAAGAAAGTTACCTTCTCAGCAATTCCTTTTCCTTCCTGACTTGCTTTTTTCTCTGCTCCCTGTGATTTAGTACATTGAATGATTATTGCACATATTGGCACTTTTTAGCTGTATCTGAAGGCACTTGTCTTGCCTCCATTTACAGTAGGCATCAAGAGCAGTCAGCAAAAATGAACTGCTTTCAGTAATAGAAACTTCAGCAAATGAATGCAAAACAGTTAAAAAGGAGTAATTTGTGACCACAAGAATGCAAACATTTTCTGAAGTACTCAAATTTTAAGGATTTGTATGGACTAACTGCTTTCATTGGGATTACTCGTGCAAGTCATGTTAATTCCATGACTAAATGCCTTGTTTATTGATGCTTGAATGTGAAAAATGGCAAACATCACTAACTTGAAATACTCACCAGCCACCTCTTCAACGTGATGGGATTGATGTTGAAGTCTTTTACCAGCCCAAGGTCGTGGTACATGTGCTCCAAACAGCTCAGCATCTGCAGCCAGGAGCAGGAAGGTTATTGTTGGCTCTGTGAATATCCCTTGAGGACACCCTGTGAAGTGAATTTCCCCCTTGCAAGCACCAAATAATTGCAGAGCCCTCTTTAGATGAAAGAAAGATGTTCAAGGATTGCATGATTAAAGGCAGTGTAAGAGGGGAGACAGAGAAGGTCTGAAAGGTTTTTTGAAGCAGACACGCTGCTGTTGACTTCACAGGTTTTGTGCAGGGCTTTGAATATCACCAGTACTCTTCAGTAATTGTGATTTGTGTGTATCCAGAAATTCCTGCTCATAAAAAAAAAAATTGCTATTTTTGCAGTTCAGCTGGGATGTGTCTTATTGCTCAGTGAAACCAGTGGGAGCTTTTCCCTGGCTGTACAGGAATGGATCAGGCTCTAGCTGAATAGAAAATGACAGCAGAAAAGAAGAGATTCCCTAAAGAAACATTTATGTCAGGCATTTGTCAATACCTTCTTTCTTTATGACTTCTTGTGAGCTCCTAACTTCGCTACCTTAGCTCATATTTCTTGTTTAAAAGATTTCCCATTATAACCCTACAAAATTGCAGCAGTTTTGTGATTATCCCCTCATGGAGACTGTAACTATGGATCCCAATAGCTGAAATGCAAGGACAGGCAGCTCTTTTGAGACAACACCTGCTCTGCAGTAGCAAGGGGGATGCAGGTAATTTACCTGCATCATTTAATCATCTGGGTTTGAAAGAACTGAGAACAAAAGATATTGACGACCTCAAGTGTTTGGGTGCTTCCACCAGTCAGAAATGAACAGGTTTCCTGGAGTTCAGGAGTTTATCTGTATATGCATTCCTATTTCTGGAGGGCAAATCTGCAGGGGATGGAATGTGGCCATTGATAGAAAATGCAGTTCTTAGACTGTAAAGTGATCCAGGGGTTTCAACATGATGAGTATAATGTCACAAATACACCCCTGGAGGCGTTTCTTGTTAGTTTTCTGTTATTTAGGCTCTTAGAAACTCACCAGTAAAAATTATTTAATCAATGAAACTTTATCCAGGGAATAAATCTAAGTCATGGAGTAACAACAGGGCTGATTCTGAGTAATCCAAACAGGAAGAGGCTTTCCTGCAAGACCTGAGTGACAAAGCCATGAGCTGAATTCTGCTCAGAGCACACATATCACAGCATTTTGCTGAAAAAAACCCTGTCCTGGTAAAATATATGTTTTGCAATCACACACAGAATCACAGAATCACTGGGTTGGAAGAGACCTCCAAGACATCCAACCCATGCCCTAACACTCAGCTAGATCATGGCACCAGGTGCCACATCCAGTCTTTTTTAAACACATCCAGGGATGGTGACTCCATCACCTCACCAGGCAAAGCATTCCAATACTTTATTATTATTTCTGTGAAAAACTTCTTCCTAATAGCTCCATAAAAGACTTTCCAAGGCAAGGAACTTTATCCAGAAGTGCTGAATTACCCTGAGAAATGCAGCTGCTGCCAAGAGAGCTTTGGGTGAGTGATGAGGTGACTCTCAGTCCCAAAACTTCCCCTGAAGACAGGAGAATCTCAGTTTTCATGTTTAGCTTTCTTGGTCAGCAGCAAAAGCTTGAATATGGGACTCTTTTGAGGCTTGAAAAGTGAGAGGGCATTTGAGAAGGAGGAGCCAGGCTTGCTGCAAAGCTGTGTTTACTGAGATGCAGCAGAGCACATTATTCATCTGCTTACACATGACCAAGGTTTATGACCTGCCTGTCCCACACTGAGCACGTGGGCAAACACTCAGTGCTAAACAAGCACTGACAGAATTGAAATATTCTCTGTAAACATAAAGCAGAGCTAAGAGGGCGAGATAAACCCATATGGTGCTTGGCTCACCACAGCTTGTGTGGAATCTCATTTCTGAGCAGACTCTTCCTTGCAGAGCAAGTTTAATCTCCACACCCTCCTGTTTGCCTTGTCAATGCCACCATATAATGTTTCCCGGTCCTCTGAATGAGTTACTGTGCTAAAGTGCTGTCCCCCAGTCCACAGGAAACCGTGGATAATGGATTTTCTCTCTCCTCATTCTTTCCTAATAGTCAGAACAGCAATAATCCAGCAGTGTTATGTGCACCTGTCAGACTGTAATTCCCTCTTGCTGCAAAGACCTGGCAGGCATTTATGGCCATGGTGCAGAGAAAAGGGGCTGGAGAGGGAGCAGTGGCTGCAGAGCAGCTCTGACCACACAAGGGAAGCTCTGCCAGCCTCAGTGAATGGGGAATGGACCTAAAGCCCCCAGAGAGCCCTTCTGTTGTTCTTCCAGGCATAGGAAATATCCTGAAGGGAATGTGCTGTTCCTGTGGATGTGGTATGGGCTGTTTTTCCTTGTCATGCTGAGCCAGAATTACTCTGCCTGCACAACCTCTGAGAAGGCAATTAGGGCAATTCCCCCTGGGGATGCTGCCAGAAGCACCCAAGCCTTCCCCTGGCTAAAAAACAGCACTAAACCCCTGGTTTAGTCCTGTCCTCCATTATGTTTTTTTTAAGTGAGATTTGTCAGTATTTTCTAAATCTGGTTTTACATTATATTATGAACTGTCCACTCTTAACATCCTTCTCCTTCACACTCCTACAGGTTTACACATAGACCTTCCAGAACCTTCTGCAGTACAAGTGATGAACCATGGATAACACTAATAGCAGTAAGAAAAGGAAGAAAATGAAGCAATAAGGAGATACTAATTGGCTATATATGCAGCCTTGCAAGCTCTTCAGAACAAACTGCAGAAAAACTCCTCAGATGAAGGGGTGTGAATCAATGCCTGCTGCTTTATTGATTTGAGTGGAGTTATGGATGATGTGCTTAAGCACACACTTCACTGGGGATTGATTTGTTCAGATAAAGTGGTATGAGAGAATTCATGTGGCAGTAATGACAGTGCACCAGTTGAGGGACTTTACTAGGAAGAGATTAAAGAGCAAATAAAGAGGAGCCAGGGTATGACAAGCAGCATAATCCACCTGGCATCTGCTGGGAAGGAGCACTGCATCTCTAGTGTGGTATGGACATCAAAAAAATAGAGAGAGTAAGGAGCAGAAAAGAGGGAGAACCCTGCAGACTGTCTCAGAGGGCTCCTCTGGCCTTATTTGCTCTCAGAAAGTGCCAACACAACTGGTGTGCCATCCTCACCTCGTTGGGCTCCCACAGCCAGACGTCAAAGGTTGGTTTCCGCAGAGCCTCGATGGTCTCCTGGGACAGCATGTACTGCAGATAGAGAGGCAGGAGCTGTCAGCAAGGGTGTCCCTGCCCTGGGAATGCTATTGGCCTGTCCTTGGGGCTCCCAGGCTTCCATTCATGAGGGGTTTAGCCACATTTCACAAGCAGACAGCAGATGATCTTCCCTCTGGCCACCCCAACCCTCCTCACCCTTCCCTCCAGCTGGCAGCTGCTCACTGGGACAGATCCTTGTGGAGCAGAACTTGGGAGAAAAGACAGTGGAGGTGTTAAGGAGAGGGTCATGGCTAAATCCAGCACAGGGAATCCAAATCACAGGGCACAGACCCATCCCTGGCTGCACTGCTTCTGCAGCCTGCAGAGCATCAAAGCTGCCAGTAAGGGAGGGCTGGTGTGAAGTGTCTCTGCTTACAGTGCTAAATTAGCTGGTGGGGGATGATATGTTTATTTTCAGATGATTTATGCTCTCATTTCTAGTGTTTTTTCAAGAGTGCCCACAGTTTCGAATTGGTTGTCAGCCTGCAAGATTCAGGTGATTTTTTATCATTACGCTCAGAAGCCTAAAACAAAATCAAGCTCATTCACCAGTTATGGCTGCATACAAAATGAAAACAAAAGGAATGTGCAGGGTTAAAAGACATGGGGGTATCAAGACTGCACAGATTCATCTGTTCAGGATCCTATTCATCAGTGGTTTTGGGACTCAAAAATCTAGCGGCTTCAATTGGCCCATTTACCATAGCTGTCTCTAGTTTGGGTACACTCTCTGTGCAGGTGAATGACAATTTCTGAGCCATCAAATTGTTTCATACTTAAGCCAAAGAGGAACAACAGAGAAGATTAATTTTTCCTCTTCAGAAGGCAAGGAGCTTTGTATTTGCATACACAATGCACACTTACTGTAACTTTCTGCAAGAAAACTGCAAATTAGCAGCACAGATTTGGTGTTACAGTGACATCTTCCTTCAGCCTCACTGACACTGGACAAATCCATCACCTGACAACTGATAACAAATTTTGCAAATCTCCAAACCCCAAAACTCCCATGAGTTTTGGTCTAGGAATAATGCAGAAATACAAACTACCAGTTTACTCTGCAGTGGGTCAGTGCAACTCTTCATAGCCTTTATTCTTAATTCAAGATCCTAATGCAGCAGTCTTTCAAAGTTTAATCTGACGTGTTCTTATCAAGGGGAAAAAAAACTGGCTTAGAACTGATGTGTTCTGTAAAATCATGTGTTAGTTAGCACAAGCCTCCTGGGCAGAAGTTAATTAGAGGAAGTCCCACAGTCCCTGCTTCAGTGGAGGTCGCTTATGTGAGGCAGAGCAGAACAAAAAGCAGAATTTACTGCTCTGCTGGGCTCTGGAGACAAATGTGCACAAAGCCACGTCCATGCCATGGAACTGCATCACACAGGAGCGTGAGGATTCCAGGTGGCTGAGCCAGCTTTGGTGCTCAGGAGATGCTCAGCTCAGGTTCAAGGAGATGCCCATGGTTAAACCATGATTTGCAAATGTGTGAGCTGGTGTTTTGTCAGGGGCTGAGCTGAGCACTGGGCAAGCATAACCTGGCAGCTTTTAATAATTCTTGTGGGCAAAGACTGCTAGCTCTGGGACCAAAGATCCTTCATGGTTTCAGCCTCATTCATCACTGTGGATTTGTACTTCTATTTGCCCAGCAGACATTTTTCTTCCAGCATTACTGTTTTCTCTAGCAGATACACTAACTCATTTTCACAGGGACAATGAATCATTTTGGAGAGAATCCAATGTCGCATTTTCTCTTGGTTTCCCTAGGTGAAGCATGCCCATAAATTACATTTTAAATTAAAAAATAATCTATTAGGAGAAAACAGGCAGCAGCACTACTTTCAATCAGAACACAGCATTACAGGGTGTTTTTGATTGTTGCTATGAGCGTGGAGAATAAACAAATATAACCAGACAAAAGAGCGTTAAATGTTGATGAATGCACAATGTTAGTTAACATTTCAAACACTAATGAGCTTTCAAGTATTAAAGACTACAGAGAATTAAACTTTAAGTCACCGTGGGCAACTGACAGCTTTTTCCATTGGCTCGCAGGAGTTTTGGATCAGACCTTGGGTTTAGAATAACTGGGAATTAATGGCTAAGGAGTCAGGCATTGTAAAGCAGCACTTGTCAGGATGGCAGCCATGCAGGAGGGCTGTGGGGAGAGCAAGGGTTGTGTGGTACCTTTGGGTAGGATGGTACATCCCGCCGGGGAGCTGGCCTCTTGTTTTCATCCAAAAAGCTGTACTTGCAGGGACAGTTAGTCCTGAAATGAAATATTCATCTCTTAACATTCAGGAAAGAGAAGCACAGTGCCTCAAAAAAAAGTGCCAGAAGTGCTCTGTGCTCCCAGTAGCCACCCCTCAGAGAACAACCCCACCCCACAACCTCTTCTTTTCTAATGCAGTGTTGTTCAAATGCTTTGAAAGCATGATCATCCTTAGGATTTTCTCCCCTTGTGCAACACCTGTGTTGCCTTTTCTCGGTCTATTTGCATCCAGGAGAGAAGCATCTGAGTTCAGGCATGTATCCATGGATACCCAACCACTTCTTAAACCAAGTCACTTCCAGTGAGCCGCTTGCTGTCCTTGGCATCCTTCTCCAGGGCCACCCTGGCTGTGGGCAGGGGCACACCTGTGCTGATTTACTGCTGGAGGCTCCCACTGAGCCCTGCTGCAGCCCATAAGAGCTGCCACTCTGATGGTGTGAGCTCCTTGCCAGCTGCCTTTCACATGGGACTGCAGCAGAGAGGCACAGGCTTGGCAATCAGCTCTGCTTGGCTCCCTGATCCTGGAGAGAGGGAGCTACTGCCAGCAATTACAGGTAATTAACACTTGCCTGGTTATTAACACTGCCAGTTATCTACTCTTCTTTCCTCTGCAGATGGAAAAGCCAAGCTGATGCTTTTCCATCTGAGCAGAGGCCCAGGGGGAACCTTATCACTCTGCAATTCCCTGATGAGGGTGCAGCCAGGTGATGGTCAGGCTCTTCTCCAAAATCACCTCAAACTGTGCCAGAGGAGGGACAGGCTGGACATCAGGGAGAATTCCTTTCCTGAGAGGGTGGCCAAGCATTGGAAGGGGCTGTCCATGGAGGTTTGGAGTCTCCATCCCTGGAGGTGTCCAAGGAAGGTCTGGATGTGGCACTCAGTGGTCTGGGCTGGTGACAAGGTGGGGATCAGCCACAGGTTGGATTCCATAGCCTTGCAGGGCTTTTCCCAGGTAGTTCCACATGGGCTTTTTTAACTCTCATGTGAGGCTGACCTTCTTGCATTCTTCATTTTTAGAGGCATGGAATGGTTTGGGTTGGAAGGGACCTTAAAAACCATCCAGCTCCACCCAATGTGCCACGGGCAGGGATGCTGCTCACCAGGTCAGGTGGCTCAGGGCCCCATCCAATCTGGCCTTGAGCACTTCCAGGAATTTATCCCTAGAGTCCTAACTTTTGGATTACCTTCTCTCAGTTTTCAAGCTCCCTGCCAAAGGAAGCAAAAAGAAACCTCCCAGAAAAAGCCAAGCAAAGCATTCCATTAACTCGGTTTGTGCATTTTTGATTATTGTATTTTGCATTGTATCTCTTTTGAGTGATTCTCTTCTCTGTTGGGAATTAGTCCAGGTCTCTTTTCTCCTCTCAACATTGATGTCTGCTGTCCTTTCTGGTGGCAGTGTCTGAATCCTGTGAAAGTTATGTCATTTTGCAGCTCATGGTGGTCAGCTGACTTCAGCTGCCTTTTCCTGCCCTGTTTAAGAAGATTCTCAGTTGATGAAAAGCTGTCTTAATCGTTTCTAAAGCTGTTTCCTCAGAACTCCACTGTGTGGGGTATTAGTAGGATAAAAATAGTGAGATTGGGGCATTCCTTGCCCTAATTGGAGCTGACTGCCAGGGTTAGCTGAGGGTCAGCCAGCTATCTCTAATTCCCAGCTGTAGTAGGATATTGAAGCCTTCATCCCAGCACACTGGGGAACACACCAGAGCCAGGATGCATCAGACCTTCACAAATGTAATACTGTATCTGCAAATGATCATGATTTTAAATGACACCATAATGCTATTAGCATCTGCCAGTGGTGAGTGCAAAAAGCAGACAAGCAAGAAAAAAGCAATTTGAGGAGGATGCAAATGGAGCTGCTTGCTCTTCTGAACAGAGAGATGCACAATTTACTGTGCTTTTATAACCTGGCTGCCCAGCCTCACTCTCTCATTTGGTAATGCAACAGCAAATATAAGAATGGGCAAACATCCATACAGCTGTGTACACTGTGATCTTATTGAAGGAACACAGGCACTCACCTATTTATGTACATTAATTAAATTTAGATGGGATCCCTAATTGCAACCACAGTGCATTATCTAGCAAATGACACTGTACAAGGGATGACAGGTCTAAATGACAGCAAATACATTTCCACTTCCCTGGGATGCCTCTGTTCCAGCACATGTCTCGTGCCAAGGGGAGAGGCTTTGCTCAGCCACCCTGGGGTGAAGCATCCCAAGGCTGGGCTCACCACAGCAGACCTGGCTGCTGTGATGGCTTGGGAATAAGGAACCACAGCTCATTCCTCAGCAGCTGCTGATGGGAGCCACCAAGGAACAGCCTCTCCTCTTGTATCCACATCCAGCTGCTGCTTTGGGTCCCAAACCCACAGGGTGCAGATAATCATGGGCAGAATTCTGGGCAAGCAGGAGGAGCTTTTGAGCAGCTGGGAGGAGGGAGATGCAGCTCGAGGTAGCCAAGAGGAGCTGTGACAGAGCCACATGGACACAGCACCACGGTGGTGCTGACAGAGAGTCCTGCTCCAGAGAGCAGCTGTGAGTGTGAGCTCAGAGCCAGCCAGGGTGGGTGTCTGAGCCCACACCCATCTTCACCACAGCTTTCCAGCCTCACAGCCTTGCTGGTCTCTGCCTTCTGGAGCCTGTCACATCTCACAGGAGCCCTGGGTGAAGGTGACACCCCAGCTGGAGCTGGATGCACTGAACAGCGGGAACACGCCCCCCCCCCCCCCCATCCTGGCTTTTCTTGTGAACAGGTTGTTGTTTGGACCACAGAATACAGATTGGAAGGTGACAGGATCTGGGATGGGAATTAGTCATGGCTGCTGGGACAGTCCTGTACTTCCTGATGTGGTACAACTGAGCGAACACAAACTTGCCATGATTTTTTTTTTTTTACCTAATTCCTTGTCCACCTGTGCATCAGTGCTCAGCTCTGCCAGCTCCCTACCACAGCTGAAGGAAAGACACATGGCCACACACATTTCTCACATCACACCCAGCACAAATCAGCACACATGCTCCTGCTTTTGCTGCCAGCCTGGGCTTGGATTTTTCTAATGAGATTTCTCCACACACCCCAACAAGAAATGATGCAAGTCACAGGGCAAAGTGCATTCCACCCTGCTAGGAAAAATCTGAGGCACACATCTGAGGTTAATAATGTTACTCTGCATTTATGCTGATCTGACAGCTGAATTTGGCCTTGGACTTCATGGGAATGAATTGTCATTGTGCCTCCTGACATAGCTGCATGGCAACATTTATAAAATCGAATTATTATAAAGCCTGAACCTTTTAGCACATCTCCCATTGCCCCCAGTAGGAAACAGTTTTGATTAAAGGTCAGACAATTTGACCCTGAGACTGTCAAGACAACATTTGCTGAGAAAAATCCCCTTCACATTTTGAGCAGCATGGTATATTCCTCTCCAGCAACCTTCCCAGAAGAATTCCCAACCTCACAGTGATGATTTGTTTGTCCTAGTGGGGCACTTCAGTGGCACAGGGGGCATTTTCCAGCTGAGACCACACACCGTACCAAATGCAATTTTTTCTCCTGCTGTTTTAATTACAGCAAAATTGAGCTTCAACATCACAATGAGCCCTTGCATCAGAAAGTAAATTCCCAATTTCTCACTGAATTTGAAATGGATGATTCATAATAGCATGAGATCATAATTAGAGGAGCTGATACACATTTATTTGGTAATTTCCCAGAATGTATTGGAGCTGATTCGAGTGCTAACTTGTTCCCAACCAAAGGCTGCACTGTGCAGAAGTTCTTTTCCCTCTCTCTCTCCCCCAGTAAATCTGGATGAAGAATTCCAATTGTGTATGGTGACAAATAACTCCCAAGACCTTTTTCTCTATTCCCATGGCCCAAACTAATTTAACTGGTGAATGGCTATAAATCTTCAAGTGGTAAATTAAAGCCACTGTCCTTGATGGTTATTGGTTTCCTCACTCTTTTACTTGTAAGCCCAGGAGATAATTCTGTGGAAATGTTGCATTAGGGTTTGAAACCAGACACTCACTGCTGTGGTTAGGTCCCAAGCAGAACTTACCTGCTGTTCCTTGCTGCCATTTCCTCCCTCATCTTTTTAATGTCACGCTTGCATTTCTCAATCTCCACCACTTTCAGGCCTTCCACTGCCAACAGAGGGAAACAGCAGGGGTGTCAGGATGGTGAAAAGTCGCAGGATGTGGTTCCACAATGGTGCAAAGTTTCAGAGAGCTCTGCCAGTGGGGTTATCCCAGCTCTCACAGGCTCTCCCACGTGCAGGTGCTGCCAAAGACCTTGGGAACCCACAGGAATTCTCTGCTGCCAGTGCAGATAACAGTGCTTTAATTCACTGAATGGCTATAACATCTCAGCTTTTCCCCAGCAGCAGGCAGCTCCTCTGGTGCCTTCACTGCTCTGCTGCAGAGCACGAGGCAGAGGAAATCCTGAGCAGAAAAAAAAACCCCACTCCCATGATGGGATGATAAGCGTGGCTGTGCAAACACGTCCCGCTAGGATTAGAATTCCCATTAAGATAAAAGGTTTTAATTCAGAAGTTCATGCAGAGCATTAAGGAGCTCTGAGAGGCATTGCTGGATACAGAAAAACCAAAGTGAGAATGCAGGAGGGAGAGCAAAATCCTGAAAATTCAGCTCTAATTGTAGATTTTTTTTTTTTAACTATTGAAATCCTGTCACTTCTTTTTGCCAATCAATTCTGTAATCGAAGGTTATTTCTACATGCAGCACAGAAAATCCTATATTTCCCTTCTGCACATAATTGTGAGAGCCACGAGGCAAAAAGTTTGATTGCTTTTTTATGCAGCAGGGCACTTCGTCCCCTGAAGCTGAGAGAGCAGTGAGAGTGTGAGAATAATTGTCCCTTTTCTTTCCCCCTGGTTGAACTGTCAGCGTGATCAAGGACACAGAACCATTTATGACGTCCATGTCATTCACATGCAATCATTTCACAGCTCATTTGTTTACTGAACTCGGTGTTTGCAAGGATGAGCCATGGCTGGGGAAATCGAGAGAGTGCAATCAGAAAATCAGCATTCAGCAACTTTCTTAGAATATCACAGTCTGGATCGCGCTTATCTGGAGAGCAGCATGTAAGTGATAAAACCCTGCCTTGAAGGGCACAGCTCTGGAGATAAGCAGAGATCTCAGGTTTGTTTTCCTTCATGAGAGTAACAACAAAGATTGCAGCTGGGACTGGGAAAAGGGAAAGAAATGTGTGTGAACTAAGCCCAGAATGTCACATATTAGGAGAGGAAAGGGAAAGGGGTTGGTTTATGTTTGCTTTCAGGGATGCCTTCCTCTTAAAAATCCCATTTAGACATCTGTATTTTTTTTGTCTGTCATTCTTACAGGCAGTTTCTTTGGGTGATGCAGGCAAGCTGCTGTCCTGCTTTTTGGGTATCTTCATTCTGGATACCTGCCTGCACTTTTTTTGGGTGCTTTGCTCAGCAGCTGATGCTCAGCTGACCCTGTGTTGCACTGGTGCATTCACCTGGGAGAAATTCCTGGGTAGCCCATTTGCCAAGGTGTCTGGTTGGTGGCCAGTGCCAATTTGGAGCAGTGGGAGCCAAGCAGAGTTATCAGAGTGCCAGGGGAGTGGGGCAGGCAACTGCAGGGAGGAGTTCTGGTGCAAAGTGGCAGCCCTGAGCGTTTTTTCATGTTGCATCTCTTTGGTTTTCATCCCAAATCTCTCGGAGGGAGCAGAGAATTTACATAATAATTATTTTCTTAAGGTAGATGTGAAGTACTTAAAAATTGCAAAAGGTTTTTTTGCCACCTTCCTTATTCTTGTGTGGGCTGCTGTGCAGAGTAAGTCAAGCCACGGGACAAAGAATTCCCAGGGCTTGCTCTGCATGGATTCATTTTCCAAGGGGAAGTGACAAGCTTTAGCTGGGATTTAAAAATCAGCTAAAAGGTTTGGCTCCCTGAAAACACGTCTCTGGTGAGGTCTCCAGGCAGGAATGGGAAGGAAGCTGAGAACATTTCGTGTGAGGTGCAGATGTAGGGCTGTCATGAGCACTTAGCCCCACACACAAGGTCCCCTCTGGGGAAGAAATCCTGGAGAGCACATGTGAAAGTGGAAAAAGGATCTCTGAAGGAGGCAGGAGAAAAGGCAAAATAAAAGCACAATTCTTTCCACATTTGCCTTGCAAATGATAAATGGCCATGTCATGTGCACTGATTAAGGGCCCACTACATTATTCTGCAGCAAGAAATACCTTCTGAAAAGACCCTGATGCTGTCTAAAGGAGTCCTTGGGCTGAGTCCAGCAGTGAAACCCTCTCAGAGCAGCCTCTGGGAGCCCAGCTCCAGCAGGGAGGTTGGACACTCCCTCTCTCCCACGGTTTTGCCTCCCAAACACGGCAGCCTGGGGAATTATCTCAGAATGCTGCAGGCTGGGCTCTTGCAAACCTTGGAAGCCCAATTTGGAGCAGATGGGGGCATTGCAGACAGGGAGCTCCTGCCCACAGATTGCTCCATCAGCTGCTGGATCCATCAGCAGTGGGACCCAGGGACAGAACCCTCCTTTGGGGAGCAGGGAACTCACTCAATCTGCCTGGCACAGCAGCTCTGGGCAGGTTGCCTTCCCTAAACCAGCAATAAAGTGCTGGAGCAGTGTGCTGGTTGTGCATTGAAAAACTGGGGTTTCTTTCTTGAAAAAAAAAAAAATCCCTATAGCCAAACAAACAAAAAAACAAACAAACCAACAAAAAACAAAAAACCCAAACAAACAAAAAACCACAAGGAAGTTAAAAAAGCAGCTCTGTCAGGTGTGTGTGTCCTCTGCTCCGGAGCACCGGGCAAGTTAAGGTCCCGTGGAGGAGGGGGGGAAATCAGCGTTTGCAGAGCCGGAGATTACAGAGCCTGCTGTGACTTGCTCTGGAGATAGGACACTGTCTGCCCGAGCCAGCTCCTATCGCTGCTTGGAATGGTTTCTTTTTTAAAACAGTGTCAACACTTGTATCTTTCCTAGCGAACTAGACACTAGTGCAGGCGGCCAGCAGCCCCGGCTTGTAACATAAATCAGTGCAGATGATGGGAATCAAGGCAGGGGGTCCAGTTCCCAGCTCTGAAGGATTCCAGATTAGGAAGACAGGTCACAGAGAAAGCAAGGGAGAGTGAAGGGAATCAGGCTGCTTCTCTGAGAGGCACTGAAAACGAGAAGAGCCCTTCTGTCTGATTTGAAAGAGGAAAGTGTTCTTATATTGCTTGTAATTAGGCTGAGATTCACTTCGTTCACTGGATTTGATGGACAAATGAGACATTCCTGGTGTTATAACATTGGATTGCTGAGATGCTTTCTGATCTGTTCAGCAAGAGGCACAGCCAGGCCACTGTTGTATTAATGAGAAGGTTGTGATTTTTATACATTTCTCAGTGGGGAAGATGAAATTTCACTCAAGCTTCCAACCAGGCTTTGTAGTGGTTCCTTTTTCCACTTTGGGAAACAAGCAAAAGAATGAAATTTGCAGTGCAATGGGCTATCATGGGAAAAATCAGTCACTATCAAAGAAGACACTGGAAACTTGACTGATGCATCCAGCTGGTCTCAGGTGAGGCTTGCCTGGCTCACCATGCCAGTAATCCTTACATCCTTTCATACCCCACTTCAGAGGAATGGACAGCTCAGTTCAGGATGACAAAAGAGTGAACTTTGGGTGATTTTTAATTTTTAAATAAATTTCTTTTTTAAATTCTCATCTCTCCACTTCTTCCTATATTTTCTTCTCTGTTCAATGTCATACAAATGCATTTAAAGCCCTACAGTGCTCAGGATAAGCTATTTATTCTTTTATGCCTTGCCTCTTGTTTTCTTCACCATTATTTGCTGCTCTCTCCATATGTCCTTTACCCTTTTATCCATACCTCATTCCCCATTTAACAATCTTTGCTCCTTTTTACCTTCCTACACTTCACATTTTTTCCTCTCCTTTTTCACACTCACATTGTCATGCCTGCTCCTTTTCCCAATAAGGCAGGCTGTATTCTGTAATTCAAGGAGTAAACCTTCAAATTCTTGTGTGAGTACTGAGTACATGATGAAAGAGACCGCAGGACAGGTCCCTAGATTGGCAGATATATGGGAAAAGGCAGTGAAGCCAATTTTAAAGTAGTCTTATTTACTTTGGTGGTTTGTATCACTTTGGTTGACTATTAAAATGTGTGTTTCTAAGGTGAAGCACCAGTGGCATTGTATAAATAAAGAATTTCAAGAACTTAGTATAAAATACTTTATAGAGGTAATATATTACTTCCAGTTAAGAGAAATGAAGTGGCACTTTAAAATCAGTTTTACTAGCACCCTGTGTTTAAAAAAACCCTTCTTTTTGTTTAGCCTCCTGTGCAAGCCTGGGCATGTTTGAGGCTACCCGGATCCAATTTCATGTAGTGTCCTATTTCAAATCCAGGCGAGAGCAGATTGATTGAAAATCAGTGCTGTCAGAAGTAAAACTGCCTGTGGAATGCCTTCAGTGACATGAAGATGAAAGGGAGAATGTAATATAAAAGATACTGATTTTCTTTTTTGAGGTGTGGGGCTCTGGAGCACTGTTCTTGGATGTTGCACCATTTACCTTGATTGAACAGTAATGGTTGTAGAACAATTTTGGTGAATTTTTGTGCTCTTCAGTTAGTAGCTAACAACTGTGTTATGAAGAGGGGATGGTTGGTGTTGCTGGGGATGTTTTAAGCCAAAGTAGCAGCTGTAGAATATTTCATGGCAAGCACAGAGCTACCTGTAAGTCTGCATAACACCAGAATAACACAGGATTCCTAATAATTCTTGTCAGTGAAATGCTTACTGGTATTTTGAAATTATTGGGCTACTTCAGTATTTTGAAAACTGCTGGCAAATGTGAACTAGTCTAACTGGTCTGTGTTTATATTGGTTTTTAGGGTCAGCACAAACACAGATGGCAGTCTGCTTTGTTTTCCCATATGTTTCTTTGCCTCTTCTTCTCCCTGTCCCACAGAGGCCAAAGGATCAAAGAAAAAGGGGACTATATGAAAATTGAGAACAGAGGGAAACAGTAATACTGTTTTAGGACTTCGAAGGAGTAGGAAAGTGAAGGGGAAACTGAACTTGTGATCTTTGGTTAATTTTGAATTCTAAGTGTCATGGTTTAGAAATTAAATAGCCCAGATAAGTGCATCCCCCACACCCCCAAGACTCTTCCTAAACCAACCACTCCCTTGCTCACCCCGTTTTCTTTCCCCTTCCCACTCCAAGGGTGGAGTTGAGAATTGGAGACATAAAAAGGGAAAAATTACAGGATGAGATAAGAAACAATTTACTGAAAACAGCAATGAGATACGAAAATGAACAGTTAGAGCAAAAATATTAATAGCAAAAGTATACAAAAAGAGGGTGATTCATATGGAAATAAATGCTCACCAACCAACATGAGGTGGTGCAACCCTGAGAAAATCAACAATGGCCAACCTGCCACTCTTTTGTGTGACCTGAAGCCACACTCTTCTTCCTAGAATAAGAGTCCCTTACTTCCAACACCCCTCCCCCAGCCACTTCCCACCCACACCAGTGGTTATGTGGTTGGTATACAATAACAACCTGGACATATCCACACAGCTCCAAGCTCTGTCCCCTCACAGCTACTGCAAAAATATTATCTCTGTCCTGGATGAAACCAGAACACAAATTTAAAATTTGACTGTGCCAGAATTATGTTGAATTCCTGGAAAACTAAGAGTAAACATTGTTCTGCTGTGTAATGCTGTTCTGTCTCCTGTGCCCTGTGCTAGGTGATGCTCACTACGTGGGGAGCATCTTCCATTGCTGGGAGACCACCAGTTTGCATGGAGATGATGTGTCATGGTGGCTGTCCTTGGCTCCATTTGCTCTCAAAAAAAAGTGAGAGGCTTCAGAAAAAAAAAGTCATTGTCCTCACATTCTGAAAAAGTGCTGTCTAAAGCTAGCCAAGAGAATAGTGGTAAGCCAAGCAGTGGAGAAAGGAAGTCAGCAATGGAACTCAGGAGCTCATGTGCTAGAAGTGGAATCTGGTGTCTGTGGTCAAGGAGGTGGAGAGGGCAGAATAGAGATGACCAAGAGTCATGTAAGTCCTGTAAGAATCAAAGGGAAGATAATGCATTGACCGAATATTGTGTGATACCGAGTTAATTACAGATGTAAATACACTGCAATATTTAGAATATTAGGTTGACATCTGATAGTACTCTAAAGTTTTTAATATTAAAATTCTATATCCTGTTTCCATATGAGCATTGTCTCAGTGTTGTAATGTCACGTTCCCAACACTGAAATGTGAAGATCCATTCTCAAACTTAAGCTCAAAAAGCAGTATGTAGTTCTACACATGCTCCATCCTATCAAGGGCACTGTGCTTGTTAGCTCAACAGCTAACAGGATAAAAGTTCCATGGGCATGTAAAGGTCTATATGAACAGTATCTGCTCCATATGTTACATATAGCTGAAGGCTCAGGGGAATAAAGTTTGTGTCTGGGAACCGGATAGCACAACTTTTGATCTCTGACCCAATGCTTGCCCTTTTTCACAAACAAACAAAATCCTTCCTCAAAGAAAAGTGGTTTATGATCTGTTTTTAGCTCTAGAAGCAAACATTAAAAAAAAAAAAACCCACCCAAAAGAAAAAAGAACTCAATATGTTCTTACTCATACTTACAGCAGCATCAGCTTTAGGCACTGCAGAATGAGTGTCACACTTTGTTCCTTGCTACTTTCAGAAGCCATTATCTCCCTGGCAGTTGCAGTGCCAGGGCAGCATGTTACCTACTTGCGAAATTTTGCAGTTGGACACAAGCAATCAGCCTGAGTTTGTCTTCTGTTTGAAATGATGGCATCTGAGACCTTGACCGTGAATACAGAGGTTCAGTTGCCTCATGAGGGAAAGGGCGCTTGCAGGATGGGGAGGTTGTTCATGGTTGTCCTGTTTCTACTGGATCATTTACCGTACAAGGTGCTCTTCATCCTTTCCCCCTAAAGGTGTATTTCAGTTTGAAAGGCAGAAATTGTATCATGTGAAAGGTGGGAGCAATTAAGCTAGTTCAGATTGAGACAGGATAAGTGCTAAAAGTAGGCTAATCTCTTGCTGTCCTCTGCAGTATGGAGGGGAGAGGAAGACCTACCCATAAAGCAGTTCAGGGAAGATTGGTTCCTAATCCACAAGGCAATCCATGGCAGGACTCTTTCTGTCATGCCAGTGGAGAGAGAAGAAACAGGAAGGTTAGCCTTATTAGACTGAAGTCAGTTTATGTGACCATCCCCCTACCCACTTGCTCTGTTGTGCTCGTGGTTTCTGTCATCTTTAAAGAACAACTTCTCTGTGCTGTCCAAGTACTTTTTGTTTCAGGTCAGTCTGCTAGTGGCTCCAGCAGTTAGAGGACCTGTGCTAGCAATATGTGTTGAAGTTACTTTAGTTCAAGCAGTTCATTTTGACTGGCCAGCTGGCCAAATTCATACCATGAAAGACCAGATCCAGTGTAAGATACTGAAAAAGAGCTGTTGTGCTGTGAGCAGGAGGTAGAAGGAAGAAACAAAACCAAACAAACTGAAGAAGCCTTGTGGCAGATGGTACCACCTGTGTCCATCCAAAGCAGTGTGCCATTTGAGTGGAGAAACCTGGATAAACTGATGACTCAGTCTGAATACATAGAGAGACAGTAAGTGAGATTTCTGGCTTGTGTCCTAAGCCTCTTATGAAAAAAGCTTCCAATTTTATAACGCAGAAAATTGAATACAACTTGGTAGCATCATTCTCTGGCACAGCTGAATTACAGACTGAAATGCCTGGTGTATGCATGTGAGAACTGCCACATAAGTAGTTAGATGACTCTGTGCCAGGTCCTGGGTTATGGCTGAACCAGTTTTCTCAATAAATACATTTCTGATATTTTTAGCAAAGAATATACCTTTATTAATACCTTTATTATTTGGGGTATAGCTGGCTGGATATAACAGTTAGGGTTAGCAGCATTTGATTACTTTTTCAGGTTCAGCCAAATACTAATTTCCATGCACCTCACTTCTGGCATCTGTAAAGCTGGGAGGTGAACAACTGTGCAAGACATGCCGAAATTACTGTTCAGCAATGCTTGCAAAAATGCTTGTAAGGAAAGAGAAAACATGGATATATAAAGCAAACTTCTCAGCAGGATCAAGTCTTGTTTCCTTGCTGACTGCCTCCACCTCCTTCCTTCTTGGCTGTCAACAGGATGATAATGGTTCACATTCCTTTGTTCTTCCTTTTACTTCTGAATTTTGTTTTCCTTTACATATTTAAGTTGCACCAGATCTGTTTTTCCTGTTGTTAGTATGACATAGAAAGAAATCTGCCCCTTACCTTGGTCCTACTGTCTAATTTTTTTGTCTGTTTGTCTCTTGCCTTGGCTGCTTTATTTACACTTCCCTCCTACACCCTTCCTCAGTCCAATCCTACACTCTCCAGTTAGGCTGTACATGCAGCTGTGGTCTAATATCTCACCCAGCTTTTCTCCCATATGCCTCATCTCACAATTTTGCTGAGCAGCTGTGTTCATCCTGTACCCAGTGGGGGTTTTTGTCTCATACAGCTTTTCCCTACAAAGAGATGCATATATATAGTCTTAAAGAACATCTTCCTGAAGCAGCTAGATATAGGGTATGAACACAGGAAATTAAATCCCATGGAATATTAGCAAAATAAGTTTGGTTTAGGACTGTGCAGCCTCAAGAAACATGAAGGGAAAATAAAAGTCCTGCTAACATTTGTGTCTTACTTCCCTGAAAACCTGTGTTAGATGAGTCTAAAAGTCATGTTCAGTTGAGATGAGATGGCTTTGGAGGAAGGTGGTGGATTTTGCCAGGTGTTCGGGCTCTCTTACCTGGGAACTGCCATGTGGTGGTCTTTTAGTACATGTGTTGGCTTGTGCTGCAAACTGTTTGATTGTGCATTGCATGCTTTGCTAAAAGCAACTGAGAAATAACTGTGTGTGAGGAACAAGTTGAGGCATACAACACTCACTATGTCTATTGCCTGGGATATTTTTTTGAGGACAGTTGTCATCTTCACATTTATGTTGAACAATCCACATGAACCCTTTTTATCACTTTTCAGCATATACAGTAATGTTAAAAAACATCTGATGGTGTTTTATCCTTCCCTAAAGGACAGATATTTCTTCTCTTCTATTCTGAAATGTTTGGTATGGGGAGGTGCCAAGTACTGCAACTGGTCAGAACATGTTCAAGCTCTGGCTAGAGAAGTACCAAATCATAGAGTAACCCATCTGCAATGTTAGGCTTTCTTTTGGGTAATGCATCAGTTTAGCTCTCAGTTCTTCAGTAATTAGTTGTACATCTGTGAGCAACTGTCCTTCTGATTTATTATCCAAGCAGCTATTGAAATACAGAACATTGCCCCATTTGGCTTCAGGATGGAAAATTATAGTGTGATAAAATTGTGTTTAAAATGTAATAAAACTGACTATATATAAACAAATTGCAAGTTTATATTACACTATAAATGATTTTAAATCAATATTTTAAAGTTCATAAATTTAATGTGATTGAACATAGCTTAATGCATATGAATATATTTTTAATTGTTGCCTTCTTTTATTTAGTAAGAAGATTAAACTGTCCTGGAAAATAACTTGATTATAGTGAAGAAGACTTAGTGGAAAAGTGAATGTAAGTATTTCACAGCATATGTCAATTATTTATATTTGCAACCCATTGACATTGGTGATATTATAAATTGGCAGCCACTTTTATTATGGAGAGAATGTAGGATCTGATCATTGTGCATATGTGTGTGTGTGGTATAGAATATCTATTATGTGGGTCTATAGGCTAATATACCTAAATGCTTTTAATGGGGCCACGTGCTATTAGTCACTTGCATGCTTAAGAACTATTTACAGGAAAAATGACAACATGAAGTTTGCCACTAAGTGCCCTTAAAAAGATAGAAAAAGCCACTACTCCCATAGGAATACCCACAGGGATTCTTAAATTCAGTAATGCAGACATATTCTCCATTTTCTGAGGAATTTAGTCTAACTTGGAATAATGCAGCCCATATATAGTATTTTTTGTATACTTGCCCCAAAGATGTGAGATTATAGTAGAAAAATATAGTAGAAAAAATTGCACTGTGGATTGGCAATTCAATTTAGAGTGAAATACAGCAGCTGCAAGTTCCAGGCTAAGTGCATCATTGCTCACTTGAGGTCACTTTTTCAAACCTGGAGTCAATAGTTCTCTAACAACAAGAGCTTCAGTTCATTTTCTAGACCCTCTTGAAACTGTTACCTTTCTGGTGAATACACCATTATTTTTCTTAAAGTAATTGCCTTCCTTATCTGTATTTCATAATAATGTGAACCCCTTGTGTGCCTGCACATGTGTATTTGTATGTATATATTTGTGTATGAGGCAAAGCTGTGTCTCTGCAAGTCATTCCCCAGGAGATTTTGAGTGGCTGTGATGTGCAGGGCAGCAATAGTCATGAACTTCCAGCTACCACGGATTCAATCCTGTGTTTTTTCATATAACATTTTTCCCACGATCTCACCTTCCTTTTCCCAGAGCCTGACTGATGAGCTTGGAAGAAGTCAACTAAGCCTTTCCAAATGCTGAATTAAGTATAGAATTAATGAACTTAGATGTTAAAGAGGACAGTGATTATGTCTTAAATGTCTAACAAGCTGGGACAGTTGTAATTCTAGCCTTTCAGGTTTTATAAACTTGTCTTCAATAATTACTGGCTGACCAGTAGTACTGAAAACTGCAGGAGCTGCATATAGCATTGCAAAGTGCTGTCTGGTTTATATGGAGTTGTCTAGTGATATAGGATTGAAATGAAGGCCCTCAGATTTGATGAAATTGTATGTTAAGTTAAAGATTTAAAAATTAGGTTGTGCATTGCTTCTTTCCATTACTAGTATCTGGCCCAGTTTGAAATGTATGTAGGCTTGCAAAGTATAAAATCAAGTCCTTTAAAACCTTCTGATGTGTATTGAGCAAAACAATGCAGTTTGATTTAACTTACTGGGACCAGTCACTTTAGTTGCTTCAAGATCCTAAAAATAAATTTCAAATGACCCTGTTCAGGCCAGTGACACTTCTTGAACTATCTCGTGTGTGTGCCAAGTTTGTACTTGTAAAAGTTTTTTGTCAGTTGCTTTCTCATTTTTCTCACCACTTGATCTTCAACTGTTACTTCTGGGAAACTTGGGAAGGGCTACCTTTAGTTCCCATTTTTTTGTGAAATAAGCAGAATATTGTTGGTTTCTTCTCTGTAGTTTTTAAGGGCCTGTTTAGCAGGAGAGCACCATTTGAGTGCCAGTTGAACTATAAGAGATATATGCCCAGTTAAAATGTAATTTCATATATGTATGTGGCAACAACTAAAAGACATAAAGCAGAGCTGTATTTCAGGAAGTTGAGGAGTATAATATTGGCAATGTGATTATTAGCTGATCTGGCAGAGGAATAAACACATCCTGCTGAAGAGATGGATGCTAGCATTTTGTCCTTCATGTAAAAATAAATAATATCTCTAGTATATATTATTTTTCTTATATTTTGATTTTGTGCAAATGTAGTCTGAGCTCCTAAATGTAAGCCTTCTTTTTGATCTGGCTCTTTCAGGTATCTGACATTAAAATTTATCCTTCTAAACATCAATCATTTTCAAAAATTAATTGGCCTCACATTGGCTGTGATTTTTGCAGTAATAACAAATAAACAAGTTTTTGCGAAAAGGGAAAATACCTTTTCATATGCACTTTTAGTTTTGTATCTCAGAAGTGGTATGGAGATATTCTCATATACAAAGACAGCAGAGATGAAGGGAGAGATCAGAGGACCTCATGGGAACCAAGAGGAGCAGTGGCTTTACCTGCAGCCACTCACAAACTGGAGGTAGAGCCCTGAATCTGTGAAATCCAGCACCTGTTCTTATAATCATCCATTTTGATGAGTTACACATCTAAAAATATTTATTAAAAGTGTTGGTTTGTCAAAATTGAAAATTAAATTTGACACTTGATCTTGAATGCATTGTAATGGTTTGGCAGAATAACTGGTAGAATTTTAGCTTTGGTTTACCCATAAAGCCAGAAGGTGGAATAAACTTGCTCTTCCTCGTTCTCTTCCAAAGAAATTCTGGACTGACCTTTCAAAGAGATGAAAGACACAGCTGGAATGCTGGACAAACCCAGTGAAATGTTGACTTGCTGTGTTTTTTTACCTCATGAATAGGTGAAAAGAAATGGAGAGAGTGAGGGGTTTGTTCCACTCAAAAAGTAGGAAAGGCTAGAAAAACATAAAATGGACTGGTGGAGGTGATGAAAAGCCAATTGTGTTGAATTATGCTGGTGATACATCAAAATAATCTTGAGGCAGTGACTGCAAGGAGGAGGAAGGGGAGTGTGCACCTGAGGGAATCAGGAGCAGGCACCATCAAGAGCACAGGCAAGAGAGTGCACAGGATGAGGGAAAGAACACTCAGCCCTGATTAGATACCAAAATTTGGTTCTTGCTGCACATTTTGTAATCTGCAATCCCAGGAACTAGTTCTTAATGTAGCACTGAGTGTTTTATCACTGTTCTCAGCAGTATTTCTTACGTGAAATGTGTGCACTGGCATCGTAAATAGCCTGATTCAAACACCCTTGGGAAGGGGGAGGACCACATCATGTCATGTGCTGTCACTAAGCTCTGCTAGCTGGTAGGCAGGCTCTTCATGGAAGGTCTACAGAGATGCTTTTTAGGCTTCTAGGATTACAAAATATTTTCTCAAAATCAGTGTCCATCTCAAAAATGTCCACCTTAGTTTCAGGATCCAGCTAGCTGTTGTAAAATTTATTATTGTTTATAAGAGCTTGGCTCCTTTATTGTGAATGCTATAAATAATTCTTAGCAACATTTGGATGAGGTAAATAAAGCATAGAGGCACACTTGATATTGAGGAGAAAAAGAAATATTTAGGAGTTACTAGTTCATTAAGTAATGTCTATGCTGTGCATGAAATGAGGTGGGGAAACAGGAAGAAGTCTCCCATTATAGAGACTATCATGAAGGAGTCACATAAGGATCTTTAATTCTATATATAACAATCAATCAGATGTAAGTCCCTGGAATCACCTCTAAGACACATCTTTAGACTCATAAGACTTAAGTCACCAAAATGGGTAAAAATTGTTCCTTACCTTTTGCATGCCTTGGGCAGCAGGCAAGAATGGGTCTTTGCAAAATGTTCCCACAGAATTTCTGCCACTGTCACGCTGAGACCCTAAAGGGCATGCAAGAGCACTACACGTGGATCACATCTGTCTTCATGTATGTGATTTCTGGCATCTCTTCCAGTACCTTCGTCCTGTTTTTTTTCTCTTTCTCTCTGTCTTTGTCTTCCCTATGCTGCCTGGCTAACTTTAAGGAGAGTACTTCAGCTCCAGGAGAGATGACATCTCTGCACTACCAGCATGAGTAGCCTGTGACACCAAGTCAGGCTGTAACCACCAGCAATAACAAACACAGGAAAGCCCTACATAATGATTTCTCCAGGGTGTGTAGAGCAGCTTATTTGGAGACTTATTTCTGTTGTTGTTTTCTCACATGCTATCAAATACAATCTTTTATTTCCCTCTAATATGAGTTTATATTCACTAGGTCGTGTAAAGGCCAAATGTCACGCCTTTGCTGCTAGATCTTTGCAATGAGAGTGCCCGTGGTGAAAGTCCTGCCCTTATCCTGCCCACAAGGAGAGAGCTGGCTCCACAGGCAAGCCTTGGCTCTCCGTTTTTCCCTGGCAGAAGCCTACATGGTGACCCATCTAACAGAAGCATTGTACAGCTTTGTGCATATTTCATATCACTAGCTGCAGATGAACTGCAATAGAATTTTGCCCATATGTTGGCACCTTTCCCTCTATAGAGAAATGAGGCCATGCTTTACCAGTAGTTGCAGATTTTAATATTTGAAGCATGTTATGTACTTCTCATACTTCACTTTTACACTTGTCTTGTAAATAACCTTGTAGGTTAGTTATAAAAATGTGGTTTATTGGAGAGTATGAGTGACCTTTCTCCCTAATCCAGTGACACTTGACCAAGTCTACAGGTTTGGCTAGAAGACCCACAGGCGAGAAGATTCTTGCAGCAAAACACAGCTATTTATTTAGAGGTTTTCATTCATCCTCCTTAAAACACAGACCTGCATGTCAGTCTTCCTTTCTCATGTTTCTCTGAAATGATCTCTTGGGGAATATGTAGAAAAACAAACAGTAGATTCTTTTCCATTTTAGGAGAGGGATGTAGACAAACTCAACTTCAAAATACTTGGTATTTTAAATGTAAAATGGCCCTTCCTTAATTAATACTTGGCAAAGCATTTTAAAGATCAAAGTGTCAATATTAGCTAATTCTCATGACACACCTGTCAGGTAAGTAAAAATTATATCCATTTATAGCCCAGGAAGCTAAATACTGTCTAACATCAGCATTTTCACAGTTTCTACCTAGTTAATTTACTGAAATAAGTAGTCTAATTCTCAAAGGTTCTTCATATTCTCAGTTGTCCTAAATTATGCTTAGGACTCCAGAGTACTCACTCTTTTGAAGCTGAGTGCAAGTATTTTGGTGCAGAAACATGGGTAGGTATGGCAGGTGAACCTGAGGCATCCACACTTAAAAGACTTTTTCCAAATTTAACAGTCCTAAAAAGCCTATAGCTGGAACCTACATGTTGTCATTTCCCAGGATAGGTTCAGGCCCCTGCACTACCCAGCTCTCATACCTTAAGGCAGAGCTGTTTCTCAGTGGAACTGAAAAACGTATGAGGTATAGGTAGTCTTGGGAGAATCAGTCTTCAAAGTTTTGTTTTGTTTTGTTTTGTTTTTTCAGGAGATGTGTGTAGAAGGAGTTCTTAGAGGGAGAGGGTGCTTGAAGTGGAAAGAAAAATGGTGTGTGATGGAAATTAATTGTTCTACCTTCTGCTGTTGCATCCATTAGAGATGCAGGTTATCTTGTTATTTCTGTCATGGCCCTCTCTCCTTTTGTTACAGCATCAGCAGAGTGGTATAATTGGGCTGGAGGACAATTTTTTGCTGCTCTATTGAGCAACGACTGAAAGGGAGAGGAGGTTTTGAACAAGTGCTGTCTCCCCTTCAGTGTGCAGTGCAACTTGTTTCCAAATGGTGTTTTAGTTGGAGTGGTGGTGATTGTCAAGTGCCTTGCTTTGTCTGTGCAAACAGTTTTTGTAACCTGTTTGCTCGGTTTGGTGTGGCAATGCCCAGCCCTGAATACAACACAAAACTTAAGGATGGCGTCACTCCATCCCAGTCTGTTCTCCCTCTTGCAGGAGCAGGTGGGAATGCACAAAACCCTAGCCAAAGGCCATCCATGATTTGGCACTTACAGGCTAGGCTACAAAAAGGGTCTCGAGGGATTGAACAGCCTGGAGCAGGCGTGCATGGCTGAATTAGGAGTTGGAATTGTTTGGCTTTCAAATTCAGAGAACTTGTTTGCTGTCTTGGCCCTGCTCGAAGTGAGTAAATGCTACTGCTAATAACAAAGCCCAATAGAGGAGGAGTGAAGGATTAAAAACACCAAATGATGACTCACCCTTCCCTCCCCCCCTTCCCCAGTTTCAGTCCCCACTAAACCACTTTACCTCACCAAAGCCCTGGTGGCATTTTGCTTATAAATAATGATGTGTTTGAAATGTTAAATGTGTAGGCAGAGATTAAAAGGATATGTGATGCTACAGCATTAAAATGGTTCAAACCTCTGCAAGGGAATTGTGAAGGAAAATTATTTTTGGCAAGGGCTGCTGCATCCTGGGGAGATCAAGAGAAGACAAAAAGCAGTTTACCCAAGTCTAGCAAAGCCAAGCAGAAAAGCTGGGTGCAGTAAAATAGGGCTTCACATCAGTTCTTTTTCATATTAAAGCCAGATCTGAAGTTTTGGGGGGATGCAGAGAGGAGATTAATTGAAAAATTTCTGTCGAAGGTACCAGCCTAAACTATTGTCCTTTTCTTACTGTAAAGGTTGGTGAATATAACTGTGATTATCATCCACAATGTAACAGGTTTCTCCCTTCTCCCAGTGTGCCATGGGAATGGGAGGTAACATAACTCCCTCCAATCAATGTGTCAGCCCACGGTATTTTACAGTAAAAGGCTGAGTTGCCCATTTTGGTTGTTTCTCCATACTCTCGAAGAAGTGAGAATATTGGCATCAAGTTTCTTGTTGTGTCTGGCAACAAAAATTGAGAATTGTCCCTGCTTAGAAAAGGAAATGCATTACAGACTTAGAGGGAACTGTTGCAAATCAGTTTTCAGCATTGACTTTAGCATTGATTGTGCTGCTTGAATATAAATTTTAGTGTCATTCTCAGATACTACATTGGCTTTGTCTCCATAAACCTTTGATTCCTGGACAAAGTAATCCCTTTTATGGGACTGCTGAATTTGAGTAGGTGAAATCAGCTTCCTCACCTCACTCACTCATTTCAGGTGAGTGAACAGCACCAGTGTGAACAATACCAGTGTGAACAGGAACAGATAAGGGCAGTCTGCAGATAAGGAAATCCTGCTGCTCTTCTCTTCTTGCTAATGACCTTGCTGCTCTTTGCTTGTCTGTACAGGGGAAGCCTCTGAATGCTACACCTGTAGGAGCTGTGCAGTTACTAATAAACAAACAGCTTTTAGGAGGTCCCATTCATTTCATGTCTAATTAATTTTTGAGAAGCGCTCTGAGCCTACAGAACCCAGGGAGCAGGGCTTTGAGGAGAACACCTTGGGGGAGGCAGGATAGTGCCACTCCTTCACCTCAGCTGCCTTCTGCCTTGCCCACTGGAGCAGCAGCCCCTGCTGCTCCCAGCTCCCTACACATGGCTTTCCACTCTTCCACCCAGCTTATAGACCAGGGCTTCTTTGAAATCTTCGTGCTGCTGGTCCCCCTGGGTTTGGTGCCAGGGCAGCCTGGCTGCAGGTGTGTTACAGGTCTCTTCACAGGATGGGACTTCTGCTCCATTCCTGCAGTGCATCCTCTCCCTTTGTCATAGCAATGATGTGGTTTAAGCAGTTGTCTTAGGTAAACTGGTCTGTCACTTTGCTAAATGAAAATTATTTGGTTAATGCACTGTTTTATACAAAATACACCATCTCCACTCCTCTTAACCTCTGCTGTTACTTTTGCTCTAGCAAACATGAAAAAATGCCCTGTGAATTCATGATGTTACTTTTTTAATGTTAAATTTTCAATTTATATGAAATCTGTTTATAATCCTAGCTTGTGTTCTTGTTTTATTTTTCTCCCTCCTTTAAAGCATTTATACATATTACTTGAACCTTCATAATAATCTTTAATTAATGTTATATTTAATATTATATTTAATTAAGGGATTTAACAAGGATAAAACTAACAATTAAATACTGAGACAACTTGTTTGCCTAATAGTTTTTTGGGCTAAATTCAAGGCAAGCCTCAACTGTATTTGATTCAATTCATGTAGTGCAAAAGACATTGTATTTAAAAATAACCATTCCTTTGGACAGCTAGGCAATATTCTGGTGTACTGTTACTGCAGCACTCAATTTGATCAAACTGACATGGCAATGTCATGAAATAGTCTCAAGATGTAAAAATATCTACACTTAGGTAGGAAATTTCTCATTGTCAGTCAGTAAGCCAATGACTTTGTAAACAAAAGTCTTGTTTATCTTTGCTGGTTTTCCTTAAGATTGCATGACTTTAATTTGTTACTAGTTAACTGAATCATATCAAATTACAGTTCCTGGGAACTTACCACTGTGAAACATTGCAACTCTTGTTTATACACAGTTTCCTTAAAAATGGATCTGGAAATTTCCAGACAATGAATGGACTTGCCATGGGTTTTAAGAGGCATGTCTTTCTTTCTTTCTTTCTTTCTTTCTTTCTTTCTTTCTTTCTTTCTTTCATTCTTTCATTCTTTCATTCTTTCATTCTTTCTTTTTCTTTCTTTCTTTCTTTCTTTCTTTCTTTCTTTCTTTCTTTCTTTCTTTCTTTCTTTCTGTCTTTCTTTCTTTCTTTCTTTCTTTCTTTCTTTCTTTCTTTCTTTCTTTCTTTCTTTCTTTCTTTCTTTCTTTCT
>JANRGV010000051.1:108446182-108459082 GCA_024734035.1 Alethe castanea
GGAGCAGTGTGCTGGTTGTGCATTGAAAAACTGGGGTTTCTTTCTTGAAAAAAAAAAAATCCCTATAGCCAAACAAACAAACAAACAAACAAAAAAAACAACAAAAAACAAAAAACCCAAACAAACAAACAAAAAACCACAAAAAACCAAAAAATAACTCGAAAAAAACAAACCCAAAAAAACTCCTCTCCCTAAAGTAAGCAAAAAATTATTTAAATTAACAACTAAAGTGCTTCTATATGTTGTTGCTAAAAAAGAAAAGAAAGTGTGAGAGAAGGGAAGAGGAAGTGGTCTAAAAGTTTTATTCTGAATTTTTATTATTTCTTTATGTTATTAATAAAGTCTTTCTTTATACCCTTTAAGTTTTAAACCTGCCTTGCTTTTGCTCCTAATTCTATCTCACGGAAAAAAAAGAAAATAATAATAAAAAAATAATAATAAAAATATATATATTAAAATTAACAAATCTAAACTACTACAAATGGGCAGATGTTCAATTTTTGGAGTGGCATGAATGCCTTGGTTATCTCCTTCCTGTGCCATGAGCTGCCAGTGCTGAGAGGCAGAGTGTGCCAGGGATCCCAGGGGTCACCAGAGGCCAAAAGCAGCCCCTGGCTGGCTGGAATAGCTGCTTCTTGGGCTGCCAAGGGGATACAAAGACCCACAGCTTACCTCCTTTGCTCTAATCCATGGCATTTAGCCCTGAGGAGTGGAGTTGGTCAGAAGTTTCACTGAAAATGCAGAGTGACTGAGCTCATTTTTCTTTTCTCTTTATTTTTCGAGTCAAAGAATAAACCTGCAGAGCCTAACCTAAAGAGCAGCCAAACAGACAGGGAGGAATTCATACCTGGGTTCCTTCCTGGGGGTAGGCAAGCTGCAGATTGCCTCTGCATCCCTCAGCACCAGGAGCCTGGGGCTGGGGTGGCCACAGGGAGAGGCTTCCCTGCAGCTGCTCTTCAAATAAGAGCAAAAATTTCTTCCTCTCCCTGCTGACAAAGGGATCAGTCTCCCCGAGCAGCTGCAGGGAAGTTACAGGAAAACAACTTCTTCCATGAACCAGAAACAATTTTTGTTTTCTTTTTTTTTTTTGGTATTTTTGTTGTTGGTTTTTTTTTTTCCCCCCAGCCAGCCCCAGTGGGAAAGTTCTTTCTGCAGCTGCAGTGCTGGGAAAGGCTCTCCCTGCTCCTGACTTCAACGCTGAGCATCCTCATCCTTTGGAGTCACAACTGGATGGCAGCACCTTATTCACACCCCTTCCCTGCCTCTCTGGGACCTGTGCTCTGCAAAATGCACTGAAACACCTCAGAAGCTGCACAAGGGGAAACAAAACAACCCAAAAAACCAGAAATTTGCTCATTGGCTGGGTGAATTTAATTTGGCTGTTGCACTGTGGTCGTGTCACGGTGCAAGGCTGGGACTGACAGCAGAAGGAGGGTGTTACCCCTGGAGTTACAGCCCCAGTGAGGCTGGGATCAGGTTCCCCAGTGCTGGGGGATCAGGGGGTGCAGAGTGATGGGGGCACAGACCCCTGGCCATGGGGCACATGGAGGGCTGGCAGGAGGGGATGGAGAGGTGGGTGGGGGTCACCCTCTGCCCCAGGGGCATGGGGACAGCAGGACGTGGCCCCAAAGCTCAGGGGAGGGAGGACAGGAGCAGCTCTGGATGCTGGCAGCACCTCCCTGCTCCCCACACCAGGGGCTGCCACCATCCCCATCCTCACCTGTGGCTCTGGGGCTCAAAGCCCCAAATTACAAAGGATTAGAGAGAGTGGAAGCAGGACAGGTCAGAGGGCACCACAAGGCACCAGTTCCCACTGTGATAGGAATAAAGGGACACTCACATTCAACCTTTTTCTCCAGCATTGCCAAGTGATTGGCTACTTCCGTTTTTAGCTCGTTGATTTTAAAAACCCTGGAAAGAAAACCCTCATGTATTAATTGAATTATACATTGAATGCTCTGCCTACCCTAAGTGCTAACAACTTCTGCTAGAAACATCCATATTTGTGTCTCTATAATTGATCTGCCCAGCCACATTTGTCATAAGGAAAAGCAAATTTTCCATGGAAATGCTGACACTGGGGCAGAAAAAACACCCAGGTTTGATTTTGAGAAAAATTAACAAGTGATTTTTTTTTTTTTTTTATGGCCCGGGGAATGTACTGTGGCTCTACAAGACTTCATCTCCCCCTCTCTCAGCAGTGACTTGCTACTGTACCCCTCCAGGGAAGCAAAGTTAAATTGATAATTGTTAAATTGATAATTCATAATTGTCCAAGAGCAGCGTCTTGGTGTCTGCACACTCTGAAACCTCCTCCCCCCCCCCGTCGAGTTATGCTGGAGATTTGCTGGGCTGTGGTGGGACTGATCTGTCTTATTGAAACCAGCTGGGATTAAATAAGCAGCTACATAGATGTTGAGAAATCCTCTCGAAGGAGAGACATTTTTGGGTGATAAAGGGGAAAATGAAACAAATCTGATGATTTGACTGCTCAGTGAAGAAGCATTTCTTCTGCTTCCTAAGAGAGAAGGAGCATTTACTACTTGATCTCCTTTTTAGATCAAAGATAATCACCGAAATTGCTTTTGGTTTAAGCTACTGTATTGCTGTCAGCAGGAAATAATGTGTCCCAGACCTAAATTTGGCAGGCAGAGTGGGATTTGAAAGATGTCTTAAATGCCCCTCTGCCTCCTGTGAAAATTTCACTTCAGGCTGATAAAAGAAATCACATTTTAAATTAATAATGATGTTCAGTTTCTTACCTCGAGAACTGCTCGGCAATCTGTCCCAATAAATTCTGGAACAATTCTTCTTTTTCTGAAAAAAAAAAATAGAAGGGAGAGATGATAAAAAAAATAAAAAGGAAAGAAGAAACCCTCAACCCTTCTGCAAAGTGGCATCCCCAGGCTTCCAGTTCTGATGGTGAGTCCAAAAAAATTGTTTTGGTCCTTTGAAGAGTGGCAGGGTTTGGGAATGACTCCTTTTCTCACCTGCCTTCCTCTTCCTGCAGATTACAGAATTCACAGAATTCACAGAATCACTGGGTTGGAAGAGACCTTCAAGATCATCAAGTCCAACCCATGCCCTGACACCTCAACTAGACCATGGCACCAAGTGCCACATCCAGTGTTTTTTTAAACACATCCAGGGATGGTGACTCCACCACCTCTCTGAGCAGACCATTCCAGTCAGGGTTTCTGAAATGTTATATTTTTGGGAGGCTGTGTCTCTGAGAGGTGGCTTGTTTTCAGGCAGCACTTTCTGGAGAGGAGACCCCTTTCCCAGATCCTGGGTGGGACACCCAGAATCCCACCTGGCTTCTGAAAGCTCCTGCTCACAGTCAGTGTCCCTACACCACCATGAACAGCACCACAGCTCATGAACACCAAATAAAACCCAGCTTGCCTTTCAGTTTTATCCTGGAGACCAATTTTTCTGGTGCAAAAGCCAAAGGATTGTGCTGCCTTGCACAAAGCCCAGGCAAACATGAGATGATGAAGTGCTGTCCCTGCAGAAGGAGGTCTGCCCTTCCTGGTTTGTGGGATGGACACAGCAGGGCACAAGTTTCCCAGCCCCTTTTCCCTTGAGAACACAGCTTGGACGGAGCTGCCACAGGGGTCCTGTCAAGATTCCCATTGTTCCCTGAGTTCCTGCAGCACTGGGAGCCCTCGTGGCAGCAGCTCCCCAGCTCAGGATCTTGGCTCAGGAAAGCCAGCCTGGTGAAACCCCAGCCTCTTTAATCAAGGCTTGCAACCACCAACACAGGGAAAAGCAAACAATCCTTCAAAACAGGACCCTAGATTTCAAGGGACAGCACACTTTAGGAAGGAAGAAGTAGGATGGCAATGTTTTCCCATCTTTTAGCGTGTCCACACAGAAAGGGGAAGCACAAATCACCTTTGCTGAGCCCTGAGATGCTGTTTGGGATTGTTCCCTCTTTCCCCCACCAGCTAATGCAAACTGGCCCAAAGTGCTGCACTGATTCCTTCTCAAGGAAAGGAAACATTGAGTGCACTCATAAACACACTGCAGATTACAGAACACCTATTTATACCCACACAGAAACACCCTGATGGCATTTCTGCAGATACTTCTGTCCTTCCTCAAGAGAACAAAACACCTCACAAGTGCAATCACCCAGGCAAAACACATCAGACAGAAACACAGCCCAGCATTTACCATTCACTTCTAAATAATAGCTCTTGTACCTGTTGAAAGGATTTGCAATTCCTGGGGTATTAGAGACGTCAGCAATACTTGTCAAGAGCTTTCACATCCCTGGTCAAAACAATTTCCCTGTTACCCCCTGTGTCTTAAAACTGGAGCTATTCTGTGCTCTGAAAGTCCCAGATCTAATTCCCTCTTTTTTAAAAATTTTTTTCCCTTTTTTTTTTTTTCCCTTTTATTTTTTTTTCCTTTTTTATCCCCCCCTCCAGCTCCCAGCAGAGCAGCTAGCAGAGAAAACAGAGATTGGTTCTTCTCACAGAGACCCATTTTCCAGTTTTCTCACAAAACCCAAGCGCTGAAACAAAGCAAACGCTGTGTCCTATTTAAGAAAGGAGGAAAACTTACCGAGGGCAGCACCCGGGATGGCACCAAATCCGACAGAGAAAATAGTCAGAGAAGGCAGAGAAACCCGTGTCCTCTCCCTTCAGTGCTGCTCAGCCCTCTGACAGTGGCTGGAGCGTGCCAGAGACTGACAAGTTCCCTATAAACACTGTTCCAGTAAAAAAAAACAAAAAAACAACCCAACAATCTTACTTTCACTCCCTCCCCCTGTCAAAACTCACTTGGAGTACTTGGAAATTCTCATCCAGGGAACAGTCAGCTGCAATCTGATGTTTATGGATGTAATAAAAGACTTTCAAAATGAAGATGTATGTTTTTATAACCCTAGGGTGCAGTAAAGATATATGACTAAGAGTGGCAGCTCGCCTCATCTTAAAGAGACAAAGATCCATTTCTCTGCCCTGTTCCTTTCCGAGGAGAAGACCTCCGGTAACCCCTGTTTCTGAAGAAAATGAGATATTGCTCTGACGTTATTTAGTCTTGCTTGTCCCCTCCTTTGTAGAACAGGAGGGTTGAGTGTGCTTTTGCTCCCTTCATTACCCTCTGCCTCCTTTCATTTTAAACCTCTGGGCGGGGCTGAAGCCCCAGGTGCACACAGACACCTTTTACCTGGATTGCTGCATTTGTTTTGCTGTGATTCCCTCTCTGAAAAGGAAATCCTACTGCAAGCAGCAGCTCTGGGCACTTTGCTGGGTGTCCTGTTGTAGCATCCCCAAAAAACCCCTTTCTTCTCCCCTCACCTCCCACCAGCGCCGCGAATGCCCAACGCTCACAAACGCAGGCGTTCAGCAGGTCAGGTTTTTGCACAACACTGGGTGTTTTACAGCTGACAAATGACAATTAGAGCCGTGCCCACCCCTGCAGAAGCTGCTGCAATGGTTAATGCTGGGCAGGGACAGCCAGCCCAGGCTTCCCCAGGCTCCCCAGGGCTCCTTGCCCAGCTCTGCGGGCACAGGGACTCCTGCTCTTTGCCCTGTGGCCTCTGCCAAGCTCAGCAGAGCCTGGCCAGCACACCGTGGAGAGAGGAGCAGCTCTGCCCTGTCTCCAGCAGGCTCTGGGAAGGAAGCAGGTGCTGGGGAATATGGCAGCAGCACTTTTCCTGTGTCTCCTGCCGTGCTTGGGTCGGAGGCTGACAGGGAGAGCACACCTTCCTGCCAGACTGGCACCAGGAGCAGCTCAGGTGACCCTGCACTGGCACAGGTGGTTTATTGCCCACGGGCAGGCACCCTCTGCCTCGCACTGCCCTGCTCAGCACTGCCTCTCCCTCCACCCTCTCACCCCCTGGGATCACGGCCAGGGAGCCACCTCCATCCTCCCACTGTCCCCTCTGCCACCCTGCCAGCCTCAACAGGCTGTGGGCAGGCAGCCCAAGCCAGCCAAGCCACCCCCCTGTCCCTTCTGCTGTGGCCAAGCTAGGCTGGGAGGGCATGGGCATCTCCCTTTCCTTGCCAGCATCACGCTGGTGAATTTCTGCCCTGTTTCTCTCAAATGCTTCTGCCTCAGGCTTCCGTCTGCATTTCACTTTCTGTGGTTTGCTTGGATCAGGGCAGTCAAAATAATTTTAAAAAACCCCACAAGCAGCCAGGTGGACAAAAGCCTCGGGAAGGGGTGGATTTCAACCCCAAGCCCACGCCCATGAATCTGTCATATTGAGCCCCAGATTCATGAAATTCACAGCTCAGGTTAATTTGGGCTGTCACATGCAAGCTCCCCATCAGGTGAGCAATCCCGAGCTGGCCACATCCCAGTGCATGCATCCACGTGGGATGCACTGAGGAGCAGCACGTGGGAGGAGGATTTTTCTCTCCCAGCCTCTGCCTCCTCAGTCTTGCCTGAGCTGCAGGCAGGAACAAGACTCCAAAAGGAGAAGAGAGACAGAAGATTTAGACACAGTGACAAGCTTCTGTCGTTTTAGCAATACCAAACTGCACAAGATCTTGGGTATTGAATCATCCAGGGGAAAAAAGCATCCCTACAGATCTCTGGTGCAGCCACTGCTGTTCTTTGCTGCCCAGCCTTTGGAGCAGCAGGAAAGCCCCTGTGAGTGTTCTCTTGCCCTTTCAGGACCACACTGGGTCAGGCTCACTCGACCTTCACAACACTTTTTTCTCTGCATTATCAGAAATGCAACAGACTTCAATTTTATCCCCCAAGAGGGTGCCGCTAATAGGGTTTGTTCAATTAATTGTCACCTCCATCAAATCTATAAGTGCCTGAAGCCTACTAATTAGAGCAACCACACAGCCATCAATTTGTGAGTTTTGAGCCAGGAGGACACAGACCAGCGCCCTTCTGCTGTTGGGAGGGAGAGGATGCCCAGTCAATGGGCTTGGAAATTTAAATGCCACAGAGAAAAGGCTTTGCCACAGAGGTTGTGATGCTCTGCTTGGATAGCCATGTGTCTTGTGGCCCAGGGCTATAGGAGGAGGGACAGGGAGTGATCCAGCAGCGTCACAGGCTCAGAGCCAGCCAGCTCAGGCCTCCCCTAACACTCACCCTGACCCTGGCCTTGACTCTGACCCTCTCACCCTAAACATAACACTTGCAGACAGCTGAACCCCTGACACACTGATTGCTGCTGCATCCAACACTCTCTATAATAATATTTTTTTTTATTTCCAACCCTCTCCCGTGACTGTGGCCAGGAAATGAAGAACACTTTCTTAGCAGGACACTGGTGGATATCTCCTCTGCTGGACAGAAGCCACTGCTCATATTTTCCCCCCCAAAGGATTATATTTCCCAGTCCCACCTTTTACAGCCTCTGTTCCCTGTGTCATTCTTCTGCAGCTGCCTGGGAGACTGCTGAAAAGAGGTGCATTACCTCCCACCACTGTGAAAATTGGGGTGACCCCCTTGTTTGGCACATTTGATGAGTTGCTTTGGGGAGAAGGATCGTGCAGGCAGACTTGTCTGAGAAGTGAAGAATAGAACAGAGCTGTGTTTTTTTCTTTTAATGAAGAGGAACAATTTCCCACTCTGTTTATTCTTCCTACTGTCAGCAAAATGTCAGGAATGCTTAAGATTAATGACAAGCCACGTGAAAGAGAAGAAGATACCAAGGAACATTAGTTCCATCACACTCAGCTCAACTTTCCTCCTCTTTCCATAGCAGACTCTGTCTAATGTTTTGACAATCTATGGCCAGAATTTTTCTTGTCCTTTTCAGCTCAGATCTTTGGAAATCCTTGTTTTATGAAATGCAGGGGGTGAAGAGAGATCTTGCTGACACAGTGAGCTGTGCTCTGCACTGAGCAGAGCCATGTGCTGGCAGCTGGGGATGAAAAATGAGAGTGTGAAAAGTCATCCATGGTCCTATAAAAATATACTGTTAGCTTCATGTTAGGGGAATAAAAAACTGCATTCAAAAAGGAGAATATTTTCTAGCAAGCCCCTCAATCAGCTTCCCAGCTGGTATAACTCAGTGGCATTCCCTGGTGGAGCCATGCTGGCCCCATTTCTCTGTCATGGGGCAGTGGCAGACTGGTTACTCACAGCAGCTGGGACACAGACCCACGTGCTCCACCCCACCTTTGCTCATGAGATAATGCAAACAGTGTACAGGAGAGGGATGCTGCTGCAGCAGGGTTTGTCACAACAAGGAAATAGTTTGGCAGACAGCTCCTAAATCTTTGCAGTCACGTGTCCCTTGGCTGTGACTACCTCCTCCTGGCAATCACTGCCATGGAACCTGTTTATGGCTTGTTACAAGTCTCACTGTGGGTAGGCTCTTCCCTGCTCCCTACCCTCCATGTTCTCTTTGCCCTCTCTTCACCTTTGCTCCCTGCATGCACAATCTCCCTGCTGTTGCCTCTCTGTCTGCCTCACATCCTCTTTTCCAGATGTTTCTGCCAGTGCAGATGTCTCAGAGAACAGCTCAGTTCCCTGTGCCTCCCCTTCTAGAGGAAGTGCTGTCACACACTCTGTTTTCATCCATAATTCAGCACCCTCAGCCAGAAGATGAGGTGGGACCACCAAAACACCATCTCTCCTCTCCCAACAAACTCACCCAGCCCTGCACACCACTTTGTCCAGCCCCAGGCTTTCTGTCTCACCCCTGTTCTGCCTGTGCACTCTGTGTTTCCAGGACAATCATACCCTCCTGCCCTTTGTCTCTCTTCCCCTTTGGCTGCTCCAGGGAGTGTCCCCAGCTGATCTCCTCTCCTGCTGCAGCCCCTGCCAGCCTCTCCCTGTGGCTCCAGTGTCCAGGCTGCCCTGATGTGAGTGGCAGGAGAAGCTGCAGCTGCACAGGTGAGAGAAACCATGAGATGCTCACAGGAACTGCCCCAAGCCAGTGTTCTGCTGCAGTGTCTGAGAGCTGCTGGCCTGAGGGTGATACTGGCAGGAAAAGAGAAGTGGGAGGAGTGGCACTTCAGCCCTGCTTGTGGCTGGGGAATGTGCTCCAGATGTGTTCTTTCACCCAGGCCCTCTTTAATCTTGTCAGGTGAATTTAAATATTTATCACACTTAGAGCTACCATGCCCACAACAGAAATTATGTTCTCTCCTCAGCCATTTGGAAATAACAGGAGGCTCCAATGTTGTACTCAGCTTTCCAGCAGAGCTTTGCTGAGGAATGAGCAGGTTTAACCAAACACTGCAGCACAGACTTTCATTTGCCTTGCCTGAAAAACCCCCACTGCTCCATGTAGGACTTTCCCCAGGGCATCAGGAGTGCTCAGCCAGACCAGAGCAAGCACTGGGAAAGTTCCCTGGACTCAGCCATTCACCTGATCCTCAAATTCATTGAAATTTGGGCACATTTTTTAAGCTTTCTTGCATAACACTGTGATCAAACACTTCTTATTCTGCTCATGACACTGACATCTTTGGGTTTTTGCATCATAATTTCCACATGCAAATGTTTGCAAATTCACATAATTTCCACATGCAAATGTTTGCAAATCCAGCTTTACTTGATTCAGCTTTATTAGATCCAGTTCAAAAGGGTCATTTTACCTGAGAGCTGCTCAGTCATGACTGGTATCACTTTGTATGGAGACCTGGAAGAGCCACAGAGGGTTGGTGTAAGCAACACTCAAAATGTAGTTTGCAGTTCACATCCATACTCCCTGAGAAATAGGAAATAATATCTGAATATATTCTAAGCTCTCTTAAAACCTGTGAGTTTAAATAAGCAATGGGCACTTTTTCTGAACACACAACCCTGTGATTTACTAGAAACAGAATCCTAGAACCACAGAATGGTTTGGGTTAGAAAGGACTTTAAAAATCACCCAGTTCCAACCCCCTGCCATGGGCAGGGGCAGCTTCCACCACTCCAGGTTGCTCAGAGCCCTGTCCAGCCTGGTCTTTAACATTTCTAGGGATGGGATATCCACAATCTCTTTCTGCTCTGTGTCTGTGCCCTGTCCTGTGCAGGAGCTCCCTCCCAGCTGTGGGGCCCCACCACACAGTATCAATAAGAGCAATGGTGATAAATCATAATGAAATATGGGCCAAAGCCAGCAATGAACAGACCTAAGCTCACCTCAGGCTTTGTGTTTGCTTTTCAAGTAATCTGCTGCTTGTGCCCTAGCAGAGCAATCAGGAGTGGGGCAACAACAGAGCTCAGAGCTTTGACAGCAAACAGGGAGGGATGGGAACAGATGTTCTACATTAAACACCTAAAAGCAGCAATTTTGTTTTTTTCCTCGGACAATTACTCCTGCTTTAACGAGTAAAAATCTTCCAAACCAGCACTGGGCCAGCATTTCTCAGTGCCATCCCCCTCCCTCTGGGGAGCTGCTCTCTCCCACCCAAGAGGCTTCTGCAGGCAATCACCTCCCTTGCCCTTGGGGCTGAGCCTGCTTTGGAGGAGTGAACAGGGCTTACCTCTCTGTGTTTGCAGGCATCGTGGGGTCAATGGACACCATGCAGTTGTCTGCTGTCAAAAGGGAGATGGTCGTGTTCCTGAAAAGCAAGTTCCAAGGGGGATTATTTGACCTAGAAATGCTGGCTGGAATTCTGTGCTGCTGTGTGTGATGCAGAGCCACTTTCCCTCCTGCAGATGAATCTTTTCTCCTCACTCTTGGCCTGGCTGGCACCTCTGTTACCTCAGAGCAGAAAGAGTCAAAGCCCAGGGCAGGGTAGGCTTGATGCTTCACCCAGGTAAAATGTGGAGTGTGATCATTTTTGATCTCAGAGCAGACCTTGCTCCCTGCTAATTCACTGATTCTCTTGACTCACTGAATAATAGTTTCTGTTAAAAAGCTGTATTTTGTGATACATTGACTCAGCAGGTACATATTGACTCATACCATACAAATGACTTTTGGTGCTATGAATGTATTGAAATTATTGAGTTACTCATTTACCAAAACAAACAAAACAAATATCTTGCTGAATATGGGATCTTTTTCCTTTTTAAATACTGTGCTAAAGGTGATCTCATAGGCTCAGATGTAAACCTTGGAGGTTTGCTTTGGCTCCAGGATCCTGGTTGAAATGCAATTTTCCTTTGAAAATCTTCTGATGAAAATAAAATGCCAAATAGGCAGAGAACACCCTGATTGTGAATAATTAAAACTGCTGAACAAAGTTTCCTGGGTGATGGAGTGGAAATACTTGACATCATAGGAAAATGAGAGTTATTAACCTCTCTAAGGTCAAATGGGAGGAAATGGAACAAACAGCAAAGGGCATTAATTCTGCCAAGCAACTTATGCAAATTCAATTTTATCTTCCCCAGAGTTGGAGTCATGCAATAAAACTGTGATGAAAACATTGGATTGTTTTTCTCCTGCACTTTTCCAGTATTGTGAAGCTGATAAAGACTTTGCCTTGTTGCATCCAGCCTGGGCTGCTCAAGGTCCTTGTGCAGACAGCAGATTCCCCCTTCTAGGGGAGATTAAGGGACCTAGAGATGGTTTAGGGACTTCCCTCCCCCTGCTGTACTGCCTGGAGGTGCTGCAGAGGTGGAGACATGGATGGATGGATGGATGGATGGATGGATGGATGATGGATGGATGGATGGATGGATGGATGATGGATGGATGATGGATGGATGGATGGATGGATGGATGATGGATGGATGATGGATGGATGGATGATGGATGGATGGATAGATGGATGGATGGCAGCAGCTCTCCCGCCTGGCACAGCAGCCTGGACCAAGCAGTCCAGCAGGGAGGACAGCCTTGCCTGAGCCCCCTCCAAGCCAAAGCAATGATTGTGAGGTTCCAGCCTTGTGCTGTCCCTGGCTCTGGGCAGGGACACAGGGGGACAGAGTGGTGTCCCTGCTGCCCTGGCTCTGGGCAGGGACACAGCGGGACAGAGTGGTGTCCCTGCTGCCCTGGCTCTGGGCACAGCCCTGTCCCTGCTGCCCCAGCCCCTCCCCATGCACAAACCCAGCAGCAGCTCCTGGCCAAAGGAATTCCGTGTGGCAGCAGTACCAGTGACCCTGACTTCTAGAAGAGCAGCTGCCCTTTCATGAGAAAATAGCGTGTCTGGTAAACCCTGATGAGAGGATAAGGGAGCAAGAGGAAAGATCAGATAGGGAGCTTTCTGTCATGCTGCAGGTTGGGTAGAAACCATCAAACCTGCCTTTTACAGCTCCCTGACCAGCAGCTCCCCATGCCTGCCCTGCATGCCAGGTCCCAGTGCCACGTGTTTAAACTTCATCCCTTTTCTGTGCTTTCCTCTAGTGGGTAAAACCTGATTTTTAAAAAATTATTTTTTAACACTGATTAATATTAAAGCACATCTCCTTAGGGGCTGTTTAAAAAAAAGGCAGAGCCTTTGGCGGGGGGTGGGGATGACATTAACGTGCACCAAACCACATCATTTAATTTATATTTTCCTGTTTAAATTAATGCAGGGTTTAAAAATTCTGTTTAAAACCAGGACAAAGGGTTCTCTGGTGGTGTTAACTGGGCCACTTAGAGCAAATGGGTTTTAACAGAGAAATGCACAAATAAATGTGCTGTTCTAGCAGTGATCACGGAGCAGGCAGCAAACCCTCTCTCAGTGAAAGCACAGAGAAATGACAGGCTCGTGGTTATTGACTTTGGGTTTTGAAATGAAATTACAGCAATTATTTTGCTCTTGCGAACAAGAAACGCAGAATTAATAGAATTCACAGGAGATGAATATTCAATTATCCTGGGGTTAGGGGGTTTGTGGTGTTGTTAGCCAGTGCTAAAGCAATAAAACAAACATTCCTCAGGAGAGCTGACTGCCAGGGGGGTGCCCAGGGCCAGCCTGGCCAATGCTCCAGCCAGGGCACCTCTCCCACCCCCGGAGCCAGGGGCAGGGTGTTGTAATCCAATACCAGAGGCTGAAGGAATGTATAAACATATCCCGTGTCCCTATCTCATTGGCAGAGAGCCAG
>JANRGV010000051.1:108477322-108514212 GCA_024734035.1 Alethe castanea
TTCCCAGCCAGAGCCTCTTTCTCTACTGTAAACATGAGAGAAAGAATCATAATAAAAGATAAAGCACCTGCTGGATCCGTGAGAAGCCCGGGACAAGAGGTGTCTCTTTCTCTGTCCAATGAATTGTCTGTATTTTGTTATGCATGAACTGTATTATAAAAGGCAATGGCTTCCTTCAATAAATTGCTCTTTCTTGCTCATTCTTGCACGAAGCAAGAAAGTGTCTTGTTGCTGTGTTCTCTCGCCGCTCCGTAACCCTTTGTGCAGCAGCAGGGACCTTTATAGCATTTGTCCACACAGGCCCTGAAAACTCTGGAAACACCTGAAAATGTGACCTGAGAGTCCCTCCCCACTCAGCAGCACAGCCCTCCACCTCACTCACTCCTGGCTCCAGCCCCGTTTTTGGGTCCTGTTGCTCACCCCAGCCCCATTCCCAGCCCATGGAGCACAGCCACAATCACTGTCATCCTGCTTTCCATGGCAAACCCCCAGGAACGTGGGCTGGGAGGGGGCTGTGACCTCTGACGTGGCTGGTGCAGGGCACTGGGGTGCAGAGCAGGGCTCTGTGGGCAGGAGATGTGGCATTACTGCCTGGGGAGCCAGCTTTGCTCTTTAATCCAGCAGCTTTGGCCACCGGGGTGATAATGCTGCCTCCACTCTCTGCTGCTGTAGGGAAAACTCTGGTACCTACCAGGAATTCTCACTGTGTCTCAACACTCAGGGCCAGGTAACAGGCTCAAATCTTGTGGAAGTGGAAACACCCATCCCTGTTACCTCACAAATATCTCTGTGTGCAGTGCTGGCTTGGAGAAGAGCAGACTCAAGCCATGGGCAATCCTTCTATTTCGTAAAGCACCTGTCCAATACAGCATCTGGCATTTCTTGGCTTTCCTCTTTTGTATGCTGAGAGAAAAAAAACTTCTTTCTCCTGCTCTATCTTAGCAGTTTTTCCAGTGAATTGGTTTCTACAACACTTGCAACACCTGGTAGGTCCCAGGTTGGTTTCCTGGAGGTGTCCCAGGGGTGCAGAGCCATTGCCCTTCCCTGCTGGCTGTGGCAGGAGCTCACTGTCCACAAGCATTTCCTTTCACTATGGCAGAGGCACCAGGTCCTTGGCATCCTGATTCCACTTTCCATCACCTCCAGGAGCCACAGGACCCCAGGATCTCCATGCCCTGGTGTGCCTACAGAGAACCTTGGCTGCCTTTCATTTCCTCTCTGCTTGATTTTCAGCCTCCCTCCCCTCTCTGCTTTCCATTTCCTACCTCTTTGTTCCCACTGCCATCTCCTCAATCCAGCTGTCTGTTCCTTTCATTTGAAGTAGGAGAGAGCCAAGAACCCAGTCCCAGGCACCTCTGCAGGACCTGGAGCTTGCAAAGCAAAGCAAAGCAAAGCAAAGCAAAGCAAAGCAAAGCAAAGCAAAGCAAAGGAAAGCAAAGCACACACACACACACACACAGGGCTGCTAATGACCCTGCTGCATCCCTGGAACAGAGCTGCTGGGACAGCCCAGCTCTCAGAGCTGTGTTTTCATAAGGTCATGGAAGAAATTAAAGAGACCCAACTGGAACTTTCAAGAGCTGATGAGAAAAAAATATAAATGAAATTAAGTGTGCCTGGAGTCACCCACTAGATCATTTAGAGGGATGATGGCCAAGGAGTGGAAAAATCAATTCCCTCCACTGGGCAAGGCTGGCTCGTGCTCTTGGCGGCAAAGTCTGAGCAGGGGCTGCAGCCCATGATCCCAGCCTGGAGGGAAGGGATTGAGGAAAGCTGCCTGGCATCTGATGTGGTGCAGGGAAGTGGAGTTTCTTCAGATGCCTGTTTTGGGAGGCTGCCATGTGAGCAGCTCGGGGCTGTGCAGTGACTCACTGTAAATCAGCTCCTCCATCTCCCTGACAAGCAGACCTCAGACACCCCAAAAATCTTGGCATCCCAAGGATTAACCCTAAGGCTGAGGGCTGCTGGTGCTGGTGCCAGCCTGTCCCACAGCTGGCAGAGGTGGGGACAGGGCAGAGCACGGGGTGATCATTGCAGCATCCCTGACTCATCCCTGGAGCCTCCCTGTCTGCACTGCTGATCTCTCCAACAACACCAGCACAGCAGCAGGAACGCCTGCAGAGTGCTGCACTGCTTGGGGCTGCTTTTCAGGGGGTGGGAGATTGTCCCTCTGCTGCATCACTTCAGAGCCAGCCACCTGGAATTCCTGCGGGGTCAAGCAGATTTTGCACAGCTCTTTCAGTACATTAAAAATTAGACTTTCTCTGTTAACATTTTAAGAATACCAGTCTTCACAAATAGCTAGGTGATCTCTCAGGTACATGACACTTTTTCTGTGATGTAGGTATTTCCTCATATTCGTTCTGTTTGTGCAGTGCTGTTTCTATTAACGGGCCAAAGAACATTTTCTCAATAGAAGAGATGAAAGAGTCTCAGCTTTTAGGGAGAGAGGCCAAAAAACTGCCACAGAATCCATGTGAAAAAGATGACAAAAGCCTCCAGTAGCACTGAAAGTGTCTGATCTGCTCTGCCAGAACATTTGAAGCCAACATGAAATGGAGACATTTTAAACTAAATTCCCAAAATTATGAGTGCTTGAGTGTCACTTTTCCTGGGAGTCCTACAACTCTCCAGAGCATTCTTACCATCTCCAAAATTCACAGGTCATGACCAAAGGAACCCAAAAGATTGGATGACAAACCATTACTGTCTGCCTTCAAATAACACATTTGTGGCTCTTCTTTTTGGCTGTCTCCTCTTTACTGAACCTGACTGTTCATCCATGTCAGGTACATAAGATTCCCTCTAGAACTCTGAGAGCCAGAAACTCTCACTGAGGAAAATTGAACTGAGATTTTCATGCAATAAGGCAATCCAATTTCCTGAGCAAACAGTAAACCTCATGGATTAATGGTATGGTCAGGAGAGAGGGCAGCACTGAAGTAATGCAGAAAATGAAAGGGAAGAAGCTTATGGGGGAATGAGTGCCTCATACAGAGCTTGAACTTTATTTTATTTTTGGATTACTTTTTACTCAGCTTTCTTCAGCCTCGATTTGATTGGACACAGTCCAGGTTTTCACCTCAGTTTCAGCCCATGCTTCCCTGTCCCTCCTGCACCCTCCTTTCCTTAGAGGTGGCCTCAGGCAAACCTTTTAGTGAGAAGCTTCTCCAAAGGGGCTTTGTTACAGGCTGGACCCTCTCCAGTCACACTCCAACACCTGAAGCCATGTCTCCTTCCTGCTCCTTCATCCTCTTTTTTCTCCTTTTCCTTTGTCTTTGGATTTCACTGGATTCACACAAATTTACTTTTTTCACCCCCAAAATCCTATTGTTTCAGCTCCTTCCCCACAACCTGGACACTGGATATGAAGGCTTTCCTCTCCTTGGACTTTAGCCCCTGCCTAAAAAATTCCAGTAGGGAGGAAGGAGGTTTTCAGAGAAGAAACTGAGATTGGGAACAAGAAACTGAGACCAAGGACGTACAGAAATAAACACACAGAAATAAAGTGAAAACCCAGGAGCCCTCCACTAAAAAGGGCACAGCATTGTGCCCAGCCCTTTTCTCCAAGCCCACAGCTTTTTCTTGCACTTTTACTCATTTGTTTTCCCCTGCTGCTGTTTCACCATCACCATCATCTCCTCTGGCCAGTGCTCTGCTCCCCACTCTGCCTCGCTGTCTTCATCAGGGAGGAAGGGGCTCCACACTCTTCCCCCTTCAATTTGCCATCCAGCCCTTCTGCCAGCAGAACCACCAGCTCTCTGCCTCCCTCTGCCCAAGGAATTGTGCCCAGGGGCAGCAGCAGAGCCAGAATCACTCAGCAGCCAAGCAGGATTCCTGCAGAGGGACCCAAGCGCTGCTTACTTTGGAGCGTGTGAGAGCCTGACCCTGGCGCTAGGGAGAAAGCCAAAGGCAACACATCACTTTGTTTCTCTTAATAAAACGGTGCTTTTGGTCTGTTTTATTTCTCCACACTCCTCCCACCCCAGCACATCACATTCCCAGGGTGAGTGGCTGAGGCTGGAGCTGTGTTGGAAGAAGAGGAGCTGCTGTTCAGTGGAGTGCCTGTGTTGGGTGCAGGTCTGTGAGCACACCCGTGTCTGGGAGAGTCTCTGCAAAGCTTGAAGGCACAACCTGCACTATGAACAGGCTTCCTTGCCCCTCAAACACACACACAGACACACCACTGAGACTGGGGGTGGCTCCATGAATTAAATATTGTTGGAGTGCTACAGCATCACGTTGTAACAAACACCACCACTAGCATTGCTGAGCATTAATTTTAGGAATTCCCACTGAGTCCTCTGCAAGGATACACAGACCTCCAACAAGACTGAGACATCCCCACACTACCCAAGAGCAGCCCCACGCTCTCCTGGTGTCTTTGGGACCCAGGTTCTCCCCAGGGCTCTCTGCTGCTCCCTGGGTGAATCTGCTCTGTGTTTCTTTGGCCACGATCCCTCGGGAGCCTGCTGGCTTCAGAAAGCAGCTCTGCCCCTCACTCCAAAGGGGAGGAGGTTTAAACTCCATCATGTCCTCCTGAGACACAAGCCCCATCACTCGGGATGACTCTGAAAGCATCCTGCCCTTGGCATCCCAGCCCAGCCTCCAGCACAAGCAGGAGCTGCTGCCAGGCAGGGGCAGAGCCAGCAGAGGCTGCTCCAAAACAACCCAGGATTTGACTCTGGGTGAATTGAACTGTAAATTCACAGAGTAATTGCTTGGGCAAGCTTGCTTAAAAACAGACTCACACCACAGAATACTAAACTTGTATGGAAGGCATGCAGCACTACTTTTTTTTTTTTTTTTTTTTTTTTTTCATAAAAAATAAGACCAGCAAGGCAGTTTATCATGGGGGTGGTTTATGTGGACAATTCCAACTGTGCTTGAAAAACAGAGACAGTAAAAACAAAGCAGAAGGCAGCTCCTAATGTTTGCAGAGATGGTGAATCAAGGTGAATGTACCAGAGCTGCTAATCATCCCCTTTGACTGCTTTTATGGGTCTGGGAAGCCTGAAAAAACCCTGTGTATGGGAACAAGTCTGTGTTTTGGAATAACATTTCCCTTTTGATGACACAGAGGAATGGCATTTAGATGCTGCTTTGACAGATGCATTATTTTATTAGAGGATTTCAAGCAGGCAAACAGGGGAGCTTTGTTTTCTCTTTTACTGTAAGGCTTACATAATCTGCAACCTTTCCACCAGGAGGTCTCATTTCAAATGACAGTGAATATTGTTCTGAGGAATGCAGGATTTCATCTCTTCTAGCTCCATTTCTAGGTGCTTTGCTGGTGATGGATTTCACCCCCCTCAAAAGATTATTTGCTGACATCTGGGGTAAGTTTAGAGCTTCATGACATGCCTGACAGGGACTTGTATGGGAATTTAATCTATCTAATTCAGGTCTACCATAGGTATCAGTCCTGAACCGAACATCCTTGGGCTTCTCTGCCTGCACCCCAGATTTGTCAGTCATGCTGGTTCTGCCTTTTTGGGCTGGGGACATCTATTTTGAGAACTGCCACTGTGAAAATCAGAGCAAGGAAACCCAAAGGATTCTATTTTTCTCTGCTTTCAGCAACTGCACAGATTTACAGGCAGACACACAAACCAGCTGTGATAGTGGATCTCCCTTGGTGTCAAGCAAGTGAGCAAATTTGGAAGAAAGAATATGTTTTTGAGACTTTTTTTTTGACCCCTTTTGTTCTTTTTTTACCATATTTTCTTCCTTTCATATAACTGAAAAGCTGCAGCCAGAGGGAGAGGAAGGTTTATAAAGACTTTTAACAGCAGTGGCTAAATTGAATCCCATTGTTACCTCTCAATATAAAACTAAACCTGCAGATTCTGCCACAGAGGAAATGCAACATTCAGCTACTTCCAACCAGATGATCCGAGCAATTTAAGAATAAAATTCAGAACCTGCTGTATTACTAAGCTGCAGTCTCATGTGGCCTGTGGTGAAATTGGGTGACTCAGACTCGAATATAATGCTCTGTCCTTGCAGCAGAAATCACAGCAGTGTGTTTGGTGGAAGATTCAGAGGGAACTCACCCCTTCCAAAGGTTTTGCCTGCGTCCCTCAGCTGTGATGGGCTGCCCACACCAAGCACCCTTCACATCACAGGGAAGAGAAGCTGAGCACTCAGACATTATTGATCACTTTGTTTCAATACACCAACTCAGGCTGCTGCTTCCATTCTGGCCCCAACGCTGGAAGCAGCTGCTGGTTTCTGAATAACCCATGAAATTCACACCACCTGTTCAGGGTTTAGGTACCAGATAAACTGAAAATAACCCCAGCCCTGTAACAGAGTTCCAAAGTTCATGGCAGTACATGTGAAGTCTGTTTTGTGTCCTCCTCTGCTGAAACAAACAACTGGAGCAAAGGGAATATTGTGGAAATGTGGGTATTTATCAGCTGCTTTGTAAGAGGAGGGAGAGAAACCCTACCCCAGTATCACCATGAGGTGAAGAAAACATCCTCAAAATCCTCCACGTAAAGTACAGCATCAAGAGACTTGGCACACTTTTTTGTAGCTGATCTCCTGGCGCAGGAGTTGAGCAGGATCCTGAAATCTGCTGAAGAAAGTTGGGCTCTTGTACTGCCAGTTTACAGAGCAGTCAGTGTTTCACTGCAGCCAAAGGGTCACTGGTAGACAGAGGGGGGGAAAAAAACCAAAAAAAAAAGAAAAAACCCCACCTCAAGCATCAACTAATTATCTCCTTATTCCAAACTGGAAAATAACCAAAAGGGAGACAAAGGAGGAAACAACTAACACTTTATAACAACGCAGTTTATTAAACTCTTAGGCAGTGAGACACATAACCCAGCACTTAAGGTCACTGGACAGGAGGCTGAATTATTCCAGCAGTTAAATCCTCCCCATCCCTCTCCCCAGCCATGAGGATGACAGTCACATTTTTAACTCAGCAAGGCAGCAGATGCAGTTCAAGGCCCCCAGAGCAGCAGACACAACCCCCAGGAGTGTCTGCAGTCCCTGCCCAGCCCCTGCAGGCTGTGACAGCAGGGCAGGACGTGTCCCCACCATCCCCTGGCTGCTTCAGCAGAGCAAAACAAAACACAACCAGCCTTGCTCCAAGGTGAAAAGGGCATAGGTCAGCAATCAGAACATCCTATCAGAGCTTGGGACAAGCCATGAAATAATCTAATCCAAGCACTTACATAATACACAGGAAATAAATTTAGTTCAGGCCACAGAATGCCACCATGACCAATGCCAGGCATCATTTGATGGAACTGTAACCAATCTTCCCCAAATTAATTCTGTATGAAAACCATCAACCTCCAACACTCTCTGATTTAATTTACACCATTTTACACCTGCCTAATCCTGAGCAGCACTTTTTGCACCCCAGGCATCAGCTCCTGCAGGAACCTTCCAGCAGCAACCCAAGAACCCCGGGTGTGAGCATGAGGAGTTCAGCCAGAGTCTGAGGCAGCACAGCATTGGCACAAACACACCTGGAGGATTCCCACTGTGATTCTAAGGATGTTATGCCAGAAGCACATGCAATAATCTCCACAAATGAACGGCAGAATCCCTTCTGGAATTTCTCCTACTAGCAAAACAGACAGGATTAAGTCTTGGTGCATGGAGTGGGTTTGCAGAACTTACAGGCAGAAGGATCTCAAAGCGATTTAGGAACACAACACTGCTGTCCCTGCTACTTATTTACCTTCTTCCCACCCTACAAACTCTTCCTACACACAGAGACAACGCCCCCTGCAGTGTCCAGCAGCAGCCAGGGCCTTCACAAAGATGTTCACAAGGCAGGTTCCTGCTCCCCATCAGACAGAACAGAAACTGAGATTTGAGACTCCCTTCTTTTATAAAGCACCCCAGCTGTTATCTGCCTATTCCTAGGAGGCACCTTGAGCGCATTTTGGTCAGAAATTCTGTAACCAGAAGTTGCTTTCCTTTCCAATCAGTTTTCCCCCAGCACATGGTTTGGACATTGCATGTCAGGCAGAGGCACAAAAACCCCCTCAAACATTTTAACAGAATCCAGACAGTAAATGCTGGGAGATGATCAGAGCTAGAGAGAAAGGATGAAGCTTTGCAATGTCAGTTCCATAAATACTGAACAACAAGCAAAGCAGACAACAAAAAAAGTCACCTTAAAAGTCACCACAGGAGCCACACTCAGCTCCTGACTCAGGCAAATGTCCCTGCAGGGATGTCTGTCCTTCCAACCAACAAATGGAGCATTTCTTCATGGAGATATAAAACATAAAGCACTCAACACTTCCCTGTTTAGAATAGAATCTATTTTTATTCAACACAGGATGGTGAATGGATAAAATTCACAATAATCAGCATGAAAAAAACTCAACAAACCAACCCTGCAGTCGCACTTGAATTTGGCTGTACCTACTGGGCACTCACATTTTCACATACAAAATTTTGTCAGTCTTGCCCATCTCCAGATTAATGGATATAGACACTTGATACTAACAAAACACACAGTTTATTCACTATTTGGGGGACCTTTAGGGTATTTAAAAAAAAAAAAGAAAAACAAATCTTTATCTTTTTTGTCCAACAAATCTGTAGCTTGGAGGAACTGAAATGTAATCTGTCATTACCCCATACCCGAGTCACTGCAGTGCAAAAGCTATTCAAATAAATAAATAAATAACAGCAGCAGCCCCAACAAGTAAAACCCAAAACACACTTAAATATCTTCAGAAATACAACCAAAAGCTTTTTAACCTCAGGCTTCAGCCCACAGGGGACAGCTTCTCAAAATCTGAGTGCAGCAGAGTTTGAACTGTTTCAGTAAACCAGTATAAAGCTCTACACATATTTTTGGGGAAAGGGATTGGAATCCCCAGCTAAAGTGATCCTCCATCCATTTCTCCCTTCCCACATAGGCATTGAAGTTGTGCCAGCACAGCTGTTTTGGGGTTGCAATGTTATTTTTGCCCCAGCAGAGGCTGTTCCAGCAGAGCCCCAGGTTCAGCCTGGTTGAGTGAGGAGCAGTTTGACATTCCAGGAGCAGTTTCCCATTCCAGGAGGATGGAAATCCTTTCAAGGAACATTGCTGCACAACTCTGTCACAGCCCAAGCACAGCAGAGATTTTTGAGTTCATATGTTGAGTATTCCCTCTGGTTCACTCAAAATGTGTGAGGCCAACCTTCCAGCCAGGTCAGTGCAGGGACAGGACCCTCCCAGAGCTCCCTGCAAGGACCTGGCACCTTCCCTAAGGCCCTGTGGGTCTGAGGCCATCCCTGCACCTCTGCTCAGCAAATCAGTGAAAAATGAGCCCCTTCTGACACTGCTCATGAAGCACCTGCTGGATCAAACCAGTGAAAAACTCAAAGACTGAGGAGGTACAAAACAGCCCTGGAAATAAAGTGTTACCAGTAGCTGATAGGACATTCATGAATATTTTGCAGGGCTTTTGAAGTGTTTTGCTAATCAAGTGTAAAGACTCCTGCACGGTCTCACAAAACTTAAGAGCACTGAGCAAGACAAAGGCCTAGAGCTTTAATAAATACAGTAAAGGACAACACACAGTTTAAATTACCTTATCTTTGTGATCTAAGTATAAACACCCAATACAAAAAAAGATTTCTTTTCACTTCGTACACCTTAAAAAAAATCACAGAAACATTCAGTTTGCAAAGCAGACAGCTGTACAAAGAAATGATATGTTCTGAAGACATTAAGCAATCTATTTTCTGGGTAGCACCAGGTACTCAAATGTTCTCTTACAAACTACCACCCACACAGGTAATTTTTCTCCTCTGATATTTTGGCTCCAAATCTGAAACCCAGCGCCACTTGAGAGAGATTCCTGGATATTAAGGCCCAGATCTGACTATGAGCTCCACGTGCACACACCAGCACTGAAACCAGCAGAGACCCTGTGGGCACCAAAGCAGCTCCACCTGCTCAGGGCTGTGCTGCTGAAGCACAGGACAGCTCACAGCTCTCTGCCACCCCAAAAAACCCCCTCTCATGTCAGCCCAGCCTAGCAGAGCAGCACAATTCCTTGACGTTTGCACAACTGGTTTATAATGCCCTGAAAAATCATTAGGGCCCCCGCTGGAAATTCTGACTCATAAACTGCTTTTTGCTGCTTAGGACTCTTTTTTTTTTTTGCGTAATCCTAGTGGAGGACTAACATCCATCCAGAGGATCTGTGAAGACTGCTAACTGCAGTACACAGGAAGAGCAAATTCTATTTTATAACCTACCAAAAGGCTGGATGCTGTCCTTGGGAAGTAGCACTGGAGCTAAAAACTAATAATACAGCAGGGTGATTATTGTCTGAGCAGCTTCAAATACTAATAGCAGCACATCTTAATAACCAGCTGATATTGTCCTCTGGAAAGTGATGCTCTCAGTGTACACAAGATGACATAAGAGACACATACTTTGCTCACTGACACTCACAGACTGCTAAAATTTCAACTCCCTCCTGCTCCAGCTTTGCCTTGATTTTTGGCAGATACACAGTTCATAGTTTCAATTAAAAACATCCTATCAAAAGAAATAAAAAAGGCACTTGGTATTTCTCTTTGGCTCAGTCGAGGCGTGCTGCTGAAACCTCCCCCAAGTCTCCATCTCTTCATCTGCTGAACAGTTTGCCATCCTGAGGTACTTATTCATGTGCAAAAATCAGAGCTTCAGGGATTTACCAGCTGCTTCCAGCAAACCTGCCAGGCTCTTCACCACACTGAGACTCTAAATACAGAACAAGGTGTTTGGTTTTCAGGGAAGAGCTCCATCCATGGGCACACTCCTTATCCCAGCTCTGGTCTTGTAGCTCAGTCAGTGCTCTTTGAACCTGGGGAACAAAAGCAACCAGGCAGGAAAAGCTGAGCTGGGAGGCAGAACAGACACCAGAAGGCAGGATTCTGCCCCTGCTGTGCATTTTTCTATTCTGTCCATCTTACTTCTCCAAAATTCTACAATCAAGGAGCTCAATTTAGATTTTGTGTATTGGTTCAATGGATTTTTTTTTTTTCTCAATTCAAAATACTGCAAATTCAGAGTCATCCTTTTCTTTAATGAGAACTTTTGGAAGAAGTTATATTTTAAATTATTATTAAACACAGGGCAGGCAGTTCCCCACCTGTACAATGAAACCCATGGAGGATTAAATATTTGGGGAAAAAACCCCCATAAACAAGAGGCTGTGACAGAAGTCACAGTCCATGACTTGACTGTCCATGGCTTGAAAACATGAAACTGAGGTTACTCTTTTCAAGCAGAATTAAACCAGACAGAAATGGATATAAACCTTAACATGTCCAGTCTACATTCAGGTATTATGGGACAAAGCTGGAGTTGATCTTGGAGGTCTTTTCCAACCTTAATGATAATTTATAGTCATAAATATATGGAAGGCTTAGAAATGTGTTCTCAAAGTGTTATTAAAGAACAGCAGCCATACAAAACACTTACAGGGTGTGATCTGCATGACACTGAAGTTCCTTCTGGATAAGACGGAGTAAGAGCTGCAAAAACAATCACAAAATCTCCTTTAGTATCATCCAGACAAAAGGAAAATTATTTATTGTTACTTGGAGAATTTCTCATTTGAAACATTACCCTGTAATGCTGAACTCAGTTTAAAAAAATAAAGATTTACAGATACTCAGTAATGTTTGGAAGAGGAGTTTTCACAATAAGCAGGCAAGAAGAAAATAATTTCCTTTCTGCATCAGAGAGGTCAATTTCTTCATAAAAACCACAATGGTTTTCTGATTACTTTACCAGCAAATGTGTACAGAAACCAGCAGAGGGACCCCGAGGCTTCAAGAAAACGTTGTCAGAAAGAAATTCTGGAGCATGGAAGTATTTTAGCTGCTATTTGCAAAAACAACTCTGTGTGTGAAAAGCTTTAATCCCACAATTAGTCAAGGTGAGCACAAACAGTCACGTTTGCTTGTCTGTGCAGCATCAGGGCTTTCAAGAGCACTTTAAAAGAATTATTGAGATAGCAGGAAAGTGATTTTACAAATGCAATTTGATGGTTCTCATTAAACCATACATTAAAGACAGAATTGGAGCTTTCAGGGCTCCTCACTGTTTCAGGTTATGTTATCCTCAGAATCTCACTCTTATAAATATAAGTTTTCTCCCTGTTGTAAGTATGAATGTTTTAAGAGGTTAAACACTTTCAGAGGCACAGAAGTGGCCAAGCACGACAGAACTGAACATCACATAAGAGGCTAAAGCCCCCTCCAATGTTTTTATTTCTTGGAGAAATGACATTTGAACACAGGTATTCATATGCTGCACTGCAAAAACCAGGAAAAGCAGAACAGTTGTGCAAAAAAGGATTTATTACAACTGCAGAGTCAAACCTCTCACAACCAGAGCTTTGCAAAGGCATTTTAATTGATTCTGCTAAGAAATGTGGCAATTTTTCATTTTAATCAATAACTGTAAGAGAAAAACAAGAACTTAATCTAGGAAAAATATGACACTCTTCCAAGCCTCACTCTGCAGCATGAAATACCAAATACTGAAACCAGCACAAACCAGGACTTGCTGCTGTGGATAAAGCTGCTGACTACACTTCAGCTATTAACTTATCTAATTTATTTATTTAACTTCCAGAGAATTAGTCCTAAACATGAGAAAAAATTGCTTTTAAAGTTGAATTTAGAAAAAAAAAATTGTTGTAGCTCAAAGGCTTCTTGATTTTCTTGTGTCAGGAAGGGAATGGTCTGACACTCTCAGCTCCTCTGCAGGAGCCCAGAGCTCAGGGTTTTGGACCAAGCCACCACCTGTGTGCTGCTTTTTCCCCAAACATCTGCTCCTGGTTCCTGTCAAAAGGCAGGATTGCCAGCTCTTCATCTAACTTGGTACAACTGTTTCAGAGCCCATCTGGAAAATGTGATGTATTAACTTCCAACAGCTTCATTATCAGGGTGATTTTGGTGATACAGCAATGCAGGAAAACATTTTTTATGGCTTTGATAAATTGGCTTTTAAGAAAACAGAAGTGATTCTTCCATGAGTGGAATGTCAAGCAACTTCTAGGTCTAAATATGAAGGTCTACTTGCAATTATGCCTGCTCTAAGCTGCTCAGCCAGCAATTAACAGCTGAGTATCTGCTCAGGAACTGAAGTGCATCAGAATTATCTGCACTTTTGATTAAAATTAGATGAGAATTTCAAAACAAGCAAATTTGCTGTTAGACTGAAAATCTCCTACATCACTGAAAGTCTAATACAACACAGAATACTGAAATGGCAAAAGGACAATTTGCATTTTGGGATAGTTTAGCACAGAGGAAATACACATCATCTAAATTTTTAGACTTACTAGCAAGGCACATGCATCTGCCACCATGAGCATGTAAAACACGTTGTTCCAACCTGAAGGGGAAATAAGGCCAGCCAGGAGAGGCCCCAAAGCTGCACCTAAAATATAATATTGGAATTATACTTTAGTATTTTGTATTATATACTGCCAGAACTGTGCAAGGTAAGATTTACTGTACTGAAATGCAGTTACTCTGAATTAGAGTATCCATTTTACCACCTAGTTAACTCAGTATTACCTGATGCATTAAGAAATCCCAGGAAGTGCAAAACATTACTGGTACAGATGGGAAGCTGGAAGACTGAAATCTCTGATAAACATCTGCCTTTGGCTCAGCAAAATGCTCACCCAGTACTGAGCTGAAGTTTACTGTTTTCCCTTCCACATGAGGGCATAAATGAAATATCCCTGATCCCAGGACAGCCCAGTGCCATCTCCTTTTGCTGTCTGTGCCCAGCATCAGTGATCCCCCTCCCTTCCTCCCACCCTCAGGTGTGGGACCACTGGACGTTTCAGGTGAAGTTTGTGCTATTCCTCATTTCCCAAACTGCTCTGAGCCCTGGTAAAACGTGACCTGGAGAGCCCAGTTTCTCCAAAATGCTTTGTTTTAAGCTGTAGCAGCTGGCCTTGGCTTACCCACAGAGCCTGTCCCGTCGATGATCGCCGTCACTGTGGACAAAGCTCTCGCGTTCCCTTTCAGGCTTTTGTGGGTTCCCTGCAGGGACAGAGATGGATCAGACCCACCCTGAGCTCTGGGAAAGCCCTGAGAGCACCATCCATCTCCCAGCATGGCATCTCTGTGCTGGAGATGCCCCTTGTTGCCCCCTGGCCAAGGCCAAGGATGAAATGGGCATTGCCTGCTGGTCACCTTGGTCCTGTCAACGCCTCCAGGCCAGGGCCAGGGCTCCAGAGGATGCCTGGAGATTTCTGCCCTGCTCCTTTCCTTGTATTTAAAGCATTCCTGCATTTAAGGCATTAAGAGGACTTTTGCCTATTGCTTGGTGCCCTAAAGAACCAACACATTACAAAACAAATTTCCAAAGTCTCCCTACTGAGCAATGTTCATGTTTTCACATGGCATGGCTGACCTGATCCTGCTGGAAGTGCTGGCAGCTGGACTTTTTATTTTCACATACCTTTACTTCTGTAAAGGTCAGTGCCAGATACAGCTTTCTGATGGGAATTAAATCACCAGCTCATGTCTCTCACAGGTGCAGCTCCTCCACTCATTTGAAAATGCAAAATATAAAAGGGGACAAGGCACCTGTACAGGGGCTTGGCTTTGCATGCAACCTTCAGATTCCATCTGGGCTGTCACCCACAGTCTTGTGAGTGGTCAAGAATAATTCAGAAGCCTCTCACAAGCATGGCACTCATTCATACTAAAACATAAAACAAATCTCAGTAGCTGAGTTCAGCACTGCCTTTCCAGCTCCTTACTCCTTTGCTTTGGGACAACGCAGCCCCTCCCTGGTGACCCTGCAGAAGCCAAAGGGCTCTCTCTGGAGCCAAATGTCACAGGGGAAGCCAAACTCACCAAGTCAGCAGAGACAGCAGTGGTGATCAGGGCATAAGGGCCATTCACCAGGGCACCACTGATAAGCAGCATCACTGTTCCAAGGTGAAAAAAAAAAAAAAAAAAAACCGGAAAATGTGAGTTGCATGAAAAACTGTTCACCGTAACAGGAGACATCACAGCCTATGTTCCCAAGTGGTTTAATCCTCCCTTGGCTCCCCTGATCCAATACAGAATTGAGAAAGGAAGAAAACCAACATCCATTCCTCTCTCTTTTCAATGCTTACTCCATGATGTGAATTCTCAAACGTATCAGAAGGTGGGGCTGAGACAAAAAGCACTTCCCAGGGTCTTTACTGATCCTGGTGGGTCACAGAAAGGGGAATATTTAATCAAACTACCCATGAGGGCAGGGACTGCTCACAAGATACACCCACAAGTCCCTTCTCTCCTTGAGAACCCGAAAAGTGAGCGAGGCTTTTAGATGGGTGAGACACCACAGCATTCTGTTTTCACTTCTGGTTTGATAAGCATAATGGTAATGCTGCTGTCAGAAGTACTACAGGCAAGATTTAAACATCTCTGACATTTGGCATAGGGATATAAAAAAAGCCTGTGCTGGCACAACAAGCCTCAGAAATACTGATGATATTAACTAAATCTGTTCTCTTGCCACCCTTTACTCATTTCCTACCTTCCCACTTCAACCTGTAAAATGCCTGCAAGACCAAATCTAAGGAATTTGATTCCATACTTTCTCCTCTAAGGAAAAGATAAAATACAAAAAAGTTTAAAAAAAAAAAAAGGAAAGAGCATCAAAGGTCATAAATGCAAAGTTCATAGAAAGCTAGGCAGAATAATTTTAAAATACTCACCTATAGTAGCCTCAAGGCCCATTTTACTGACTGCAGAGAACAGGTATAGCTGTAAAGAAAATAAGTAAGCACTCAGAATACCAACATCTGGGCTAATCCTGGGTTCCCCATTTGCCCCATATTAACTACAAGATATCTCAGTTGGTATTACATGAAAGTTCCAGGTTTTACTAAATCCTTTTAGAATGATTGTTTGATTGGACACAGAAGTGAGATAAGGGGTAGGATCTCATTCCTCTATGTCCTTTCAGAAGGAAGGGCTGTGTTATGAGACCACTCAATTTTAAACTCTCCAACTGCAGCTTCAACACAGCACAGAATACAACTCATGAAAAATATCAAATAAAAATGTCTCTCTTGTGTCCATCTGCTGGTTTTCCAACAGTCACAGCTCAGAAATTTTATCCTTTGAGCAGCTAAAGTTCTGGCTAACAACTGAACACCAAGTTTTACAAAGAGTGAAACTTCCCATATATTCTGTAACAAAAAAATATATTAGGCTCGTTTGGTGGTTTAGTAAACAAGCTTGTTAGCTTGTATACCCCAATATCCATACTTGCTCAACTTTTCATGCCAGTTTTTAACCTGGCCTGGGCTCTTTACATCCAGGCTGGGAGATGCTGCCTGCAGAGCTGTCCAGGGAATGGCGTCAGAGCCTCAGCCATGGCTGAGAGGGGGGCAGGCTCTTACTGTGGGTGCTGCGAGCAGCAACATCATCCCGCAGGTTGATGCTCTCTTCTCCAGCCTGTCTGAAATGAGACCTGCCAAAATCCCACCTGAAACAACACACAGGTGTGAGGAAAACATTCAGTGTGAGTTTTGCACAAAAGACATCAGTTTAATTTAGTGAAGCAGAACCCAATGGCTTTTACTGCTCAGTTACACAATTCCCACAGCAACATCCTCATTAACCCAGCCAGTTTTGACCTGAAGAAAACAGAAGCAGACATTTGTTCCTCCTCATTATTTATTCCAAATATCCAAGGCAAAAAGCCTTTTACCAGGTGCCACATGGCCCTACTGCTGGAGTTCTGGTATCCACTCACTTAATTTCTCACATGCAATAGAAAACTTGGTTCTCTGTCCATGTCCCACTGCAATCAGGGAAACAAACCAAACTGTCTGCACTGGCATGCACTCAGAATGAAATGAAAATTTATTCAGTGGTCACCTTGAAAATGACAAAGGAATAGCCTAGTACTTATTATCATGATCTCCCAATTTTAACACATACAGTTTTATAAGGCACCAAGAAAAAAACAAACCAAAACACCTGTGGCCATTAACCTTTGTGCCCACAAAATCCACACCACTGAACAAACAGGGACAGTTCTTTTAAGTTAGACTGACAAAAGGAAATATTTTGATGGGTGGTGACCAAGACATAGGCCAGAGCTGACAGAGGTAAAAGATTCCATGATTTGATTATTCCAATCTGTACTGGACAGTATCACTGGCTGTGAAGTTATTTTACTAGATTTTCACTTTTCAACACAACTCTCAGCTCAGTACCTTTACTGCTGCTCTTCTTCAGTAGAAATAATGCATATGAACTATAAAAGATGTAAGCTGTGAACACCAGAGCCTTTCCTGAACTGCTGTGATCAAGAGTGAAATAACATTAAAACTTACCAAAGATCCCACCCACATCAAACAGTGTAGAAAGGTCCCCAGCTCTTTTGGCATCAAGATGCTCTGGTGAGAGAAAAAAAACATCTGTCTCATTTCTGGATTATAAAACATGGAAATCTCAGCAGTCTTGTAATGCCAGGGCAGAGGCATCTTACAGCAGAACTCTTTATTCAGAATAAACCACAATAAGATGATGTTGTGTAAAAGAAATAAGAACAGAAGTAGGTATTCAGCAATACAGGCTTTTGAATTAATTACTCTCACTGGAAGAGACATTTGACCACTTCTATAATCACAGAATTACAGAATGGTCTGGGCTGGAAGGGATCTTTAAAGGCCATCCAGTCCAGCCCCCTACCATGAGCAGGGACATTTTCTATTAGATCAGGTTACTCAGAGCTCCATCCAGCCTGAGCTTGAATGTTTCCAGGGATGGGACATCCACAGGTTCTGTGGGCAGCCTGTTGCAGCCTTTCACCATCCTCATTGCAAAACATTTTTTCTTTATATCTAGTCAAAATCTACCCCCTTTTATTCTAAAATCATCACCCTTCTCATATTGCAACAGACCTTGCTAAAAAGCTGGTCCATCTTGCACTCTAAAAGTATTAAAAAATCAAAACATCAATACTGAACAGATAAGGAAATTAATTTATACTATTCTGTATGTGTTTTAATAGGACACTTCAATCAAGTAAATATTGTTAGAAAACTAAAACTTTTTGATTTGTTTGCAAGAGCCAAAGACACAGCATTTATGCCTGGAATTACTGAAGGTAAGGCAGACACTTCTGTTTGATTTGAAAATGCCCTCCCATAACACTGAATTCATAAACCTGCTTGGTGACTTACAACTCCCCTGCTAGTGCAGCAGAGAAAGCCTCTTTCAGAAGCAGCAATGTTTATTTTCTTATTTATTCCAAGCTCATATTTGCAGAGACTTTGTAGCCATAATTCTGTCCCCCTTTCCTGTAATACTCACCTACATTTGTGATGTAGAGGGGAAGCCAGAAGAGGAAAGTGTAGCTCACCAGCTTTGCAAACAGGAGACAAAGGGAGAACTCCACGACTCCCTGAGAGAATAATCAAAACAGGGAGTTAGTATCTTGACAGAGCTATTTGCTTTCACAGACCATTATAAAAATGGTTTCTAGGAAGCATTTAGGCTTTTTTTTTTTTCCTCATGAATTCCCAAGAAGCATTCTTCCCCTGAGAGCACAAAGCTTGCACTCTGAGCAGACTGTGGCATTTTACTTACATGTTTCCTTTTAATTGTACTGAACTGAATAGACAACACTAAAATGGTACTGAATAACCTGAGCAGAGAACACAGAAATGAATGTGAAGGATTTTATACTGTTTGGGACACCAGCAACACTTGTTTCCCTTAAATAAAATTATTATACAGCATTATAGCAGGTTTGGAGTGTGCTCCAGAGAAACTGGTATCTTTTTATGCTCTTTATCTCCTTCCTTCAGATGGGTTCAAGAGTTATTGTTCAGCTCTCTAAAAAGCCAGTAAACCAGTCTGACACAGTTCAGGTCAGAATGTGGTAAGAGCACATCACAGAGTGAGCAATGACCTGTTTAAAACTCTACCTTGCTCCACCCCCTTCCCTGCTGAGCACATAAAAGTGCATTTACTGCACAGAGCTGCATCTGAACTGCCAAATTAACCCATCTTCACTCCCTTCACCATCTGATACTTCTTGTCTGAAACCAGATTTCTTAAATCCCTGGTATGGAGGGCTGCAGTTATCCTGAGGAACAGCACACACTCCACGTGCAGCTGTGACCCCTCCCAACAACAGGCAGTACAAATACCACAGGCTTTCAGACATTCCAGGTGGCAGCAGCAATGATTTTTCACCCACTACTTTCACTTTGCCACATGAAAAACAGTTGAGGACCAGACTGAACATGATGAGAAGATGCAGGAATACAGTGGTTGGGTGCAGGATTTTTTTAAATATTCTACAGGTGGTCCAAATCAATCTGCAAATAATCCTACTTCTGCATGCAGGCTTCAGGTTGAGAGGACAATCAAAAATGAGGTTCTGGCCTCGAGGAAACTTCTTTTTCATTACCAGCAGTCCAAATGTTTGGGCTGCCTGAAACCTCTCAGACCGGAGATTTTAAAATCAAAGCTTTTTAAAACAATGCTGAGGAATGCAAAAAGGGGAGCCATAGAAGGAAGTTCTGACACACAGAAGTGCTTATGGACTCAGTGTGCTGTTCCACCCATAACAACCACATGTCATTAGGTTCAGTCAACTTTTAGAACAGACTTTAGGACAAAATAAATTATTTCAGTCAGAAGGGACCTACAGCAACCACCCTGTCCAACTGCCAGACCCCTTCAAGGCTGGCACAAGCTAAAGCACCTTGATAAAGTCATTATCCAAATGCCTCCTGAACATTACCAGAGAGAGATCAGCAGCTCTCTCTCCACCTTCTCTCCTCAGGAAGCTGCAGGGAGCAATGAATTCCCCTCAGCCTCCTTTCCTCCAAATAAATCAAGCCCAAAGCTCCCTGCATTTCAAGACTGTGATGCAAAGTTAACATTCACTACTGCTCCACCTAGAACTTTATGGAAATATGAATTCTGAGGCAAAACTTAATTCTTGAGAGGAGCAGCACAGGCACTCACAGGTATCCTCAGGGCCCCAAGGAAGCTGATGGCTGATGTCCCATGCCTTCCTTCCCCAGTGGCCACAGTGCTGGAGCTCAGGGACACGTTGCAGTTCTCACTGTCAGGGAGCAAATGCTGCACCTCTGGATCCTGCAACATCCCCCAGCAACAGATGAGAGGGAGAAAGGAACAAAGAAACAAAGTATGTGTCAAGAAACCAACCAGTTCCAGAATAATTTTTAAAAACAAGTACCTATTTTATCACAGAAAATTACAGCTTTTAAAAATGTCTTGGTATGAATATCCAGAGTATACAGAGAAAGCAGAGACTATATTCAGAATATCTGTTGTTTCTGAGTGCATACAGTCCATAATAGAATCAAGTTTCTATTCTATTGAAAAACAATTTTAAGTTGCAAAGCCCCTCATATTAAGAGCACATTCAATGGAATAAAACAGTTTCCAACCTTCCCTCACCCCACTACATAAATGTGGTCTAATTAAAGCTGACAAGCTATTGAGTCCTACAACACTGTGTACAAGAAATTTCTACAAGGATTTCTGTATAAAATCCTGTATTATCTTCTTTCTGTACAAATATTAAGCCCATTTTTCAGACTCTGTAACATCATCTTACTGACTGATCTAAGCACAGGTCACCTTCCCACATGAATTATGGACAGTGAGTACTTTATGTAAAGTAATCATTTTTTTTTTTTCAAATTTGTTCCATTTGAGCATTGCAATCCCCAAATTATAAAAGCCTGGAGTTCACCAGCATTGCCTAAGTTGTGAATTCTGAGTTCTTTTCTAGTACTAGGAAGGATTTTATTCCAAGAATTCCACTGGTTGCTAAGAATACTTGTGGAGCAAGTTACCACTCCACAAGAACAAGCCATCCCAGTGTAGCCAGCAGGGTTTATGCTATTTTTAATCCCCTACCAGACTGAACTCTCAGAATAGAACTGGAAATTTACATCTTACAGCTGTACATAGAAAAAAAACTCCAAAAAACAACAGGTATAAATAGACCTCAGTACTTATTTTCCAGCTTGGAAAAAGGATGGGGTGTAGCTATCCTCACTTTCACCTGCTTGCTGAGAAGCTTTACCAAGTTGTGCACTTTTCCTTGTTATGTATTCTGCACACTGTCTCCTGTCTCCTAATTCTTCAGCATCTGAACAAAGCCTCAGTGAAGAATTAAGCCTCAAATACATATTTGACTGTGGGCTAGAAAGGATCTAACAGCAGGCTGTTCCATTTCTAGTGCTTATTGCAAAGATGAAAATTTTGATGAATATTTGCTAAGCTGATGGGGGAAGGAAAAAAGTAAGTGCTGGAAAAATTAAATTCTGCTATTTTACACTCAGTGATTCTAAATAAATTTATAATAAATAAATTGTGTTTTTAAACAACATCATTTAGGAGAGGCCACCAGGGAACCATCTGGACACCTGAGCCTACTATTTTAACAGCACCAATTCAAACTACAAGTTATTATTTTTTTAAATGACAGAGAGAGGAGAAAAAGAGGGTAAAAAGAAGGGCTTAAGCAGTGAAGCTCCTCACTGGATTCTTGATGGTGTCTGAGTATCTCCTGCACAATCAGCACAGCAAACCCAGCCAGGACTGTCTGAGACAACACTGCTCAATTCTCTGACAAGCAGCTCTAAACCTGTCCTAGAAGAGTGGGTAACTATTGCAGTAGAGGTGACCAAAGTCCAAACAGCTTATTTAAACTCATGCTGATGATTTGGGGGTTTTTATGTTGCACATAGCTAAAGGAAAAACAAACCCAGCAGTTTGTGCTTGGCAGAGGTGATGTTGTACAGCCTTGCCAGCTTGTCTCAGAGCATGGTTAGGCACATGGCACACTCTTGATCTCTGGGGAAGGATTCATTATCCCACAGTTTTGTGTCATTTTTAAGAGGCCAACCTAACAAAAGCTGCAGTGAGCACAGAGGTATTCGGGTCACGCAGCCAAAAACCCATTCTGCTTTCAATCACTGCAGATCCTGAGTATTTGCTTCCTTTTTACAGAAATTGCAGAGGTCAATGAAACCCCAGTAAAAGCTACCACTCCAGTGTGCTTGGAGACCAACCCATAAATGCAAAACATCTGCTGTTTGTAGAGGCTCAAAAGCTGCCTGTGAAAATCAGCTCCAAACAACTGCAACACAACCCCTGCAAAAAGGGGAAGATGCTCAGCTTGGCTCTGACAGGGAAAAGATGTTCTTCTGTCACTGGCAGAAAATCAGGAAGCCCCAAAGCACAACAAAGAAAGGGTTCTAATGATTTTATTAATTTCTTTTAAAATCTTTTTAAGGCTTTGTATAACAAACATACCCCAGCTGGCAGGGTAGAGAGAGAAGGGAGGATATTCCCAGGAGTGCCAGCAATTCCCCAGGTTCATTGTCAGTGCTGTCCCTCTGTCCTGCTCCCAAGGGACACCAGGCAGTGGGAGAGGGGCACATTTTCCTCACCCTTTGCTAGGCAGACCCTTCACAGGGTGGCTGCAGAGGCACCAGCAGAGTCAAAAAGGAAATCTCTGCTCCCTGATTTGCTGATTTATGTGATTTTTTAGCTTTGTCATCATGACTTAGAACCACAGATTAGTTGGGGTTGGAAAGGACTTGAAGATCATCCAATTCCAACCCCCTTCTCCTATCCCAGGCTGCTCCAAACCCTGTCCAGCCTGGCCTTGAACACTTTTTCAGGGATGGGACAGCCACAGCCACTTGTTTCACTGCCTCACCACTCTTTCCTCCATATATTAAAAAGAATTTATTCCATAAATTCCATCTTGTCTAAAGGCACTTGCTGATATTCTCACATCTCCCCTTACCTTCCAGCTGGCTGTGAAATAACACTGACAAATGGTTTCTGGGCTAGAGACTCTTGTTGGGCAGCTCAAAACAAAAATAATAAACTCAATACAGAGGGGTTTTAAGCTGTATTGAAGTGTTTCCTTAGCAAAAATTTCAAAACTTTTTTACCAACACTAATTATTCCACTCTGTGAATGCTCATTATCATTCTATGGGCAAAAGATAAAGAGAACAGGAAGTTTCTATTTTCCTGGAAAAGTCTGAAAGAAGTTAAAAAAAAAAAAGTTATCCTCTCAGGATACAGCATGCCAAGTGTCCTGAATACAAACACAAAATTTCAAATGGAAATTTTCAGTTCATGTCCATCACAAGATAAAATGTTTTTTTTTTTGTCCACAAAATGGTCAAGGCCAGAATTCATTCTCTAGTGAGAAATAGCAGCCCTTATGGTTATGAGTTTTAAAGCAAGATTTTTGTGAATAATTGTGTATATTTAGAACTCTCCATCTCCACATATAATCTTGCAAGTACAGACAGCTTTTGAAAGGAAAAGGGAGAGAAGTGAGACTGCAAGGACAGGACACAATATACATAATTTAAATATTTCAAGTGGGCTGTCTTCAAAGCATTTTGCAGTGCATTATTTTTTGATGGAATTGAGTCAAGATCACAAAAAAAAAGATCAATTGCCATCTCACACAGCTCAGTTTGCATTATTTAGGGCAGGTAATGCTCACCTCCCTCATCTGAAGTTACATTTGTGTGTGAAGATGGGAGCAGATTTCACACCATAAAAACAGGAGCAATCTTTACAAACAGTAAATGTTTCATGTGAACCTTAAGAAGTCTTCTATGCTATTTTGCAGCAATATTTTACATTTTACCTGAGGTTTGCCATTTTCCTTAGCATTTAAAGTCGGCATCTGCATTCTGCACCGAGAGGCACCATTCAGGAAGGTTTTAGAACTCTAAAAAAAGAAAACAATCTATATTTTTGCTGTTTGGGCTTGCTTTTTTAAGCATTACATTAGTGTTAATGAAGCATCTTTAATTTGATGACCAAATTTAATTTGATGATGTGTGCTTTGAGATTTTGACAGACCTATGGCAATGGACATAAAATGCACTCACAAATTGATCTGAAGGCTGATTTCACACTGGTTTTATACAGAAGTTGAATTCACAGCACAGTCATGCCCCTCTCAACATCTTTAGCTGCTTTTTCCTCTACTGAACTCACTGACATTGCAAAGTAAGTTTTTGCTCTTAAGCAGATGATTCCAGAATCAACAGAAGTTATTTGTTTCATGACAATCTTGATTTTTCACTTTCCTAATCCATTTAAGAGAGAAGTTAATCCCTTTAGCTTATACTCTATATTCTTTTAGCCCATAAATGCACTGTGTTCTGCTGGACAGGAATATTGATGAGGAGTCTGAGCACCTCCAGCAAGTTCCAGAAGAAAAAATGAGACAAAAAACTATGTTTTAGGCACCAGATGGACATGCTTTTTACCCTTATTTATTAACAAGTACATTTCTGTGTCAGTTCACACCAAGCTGCATTCACTGGAAAACATCATTCTGAGATCTTTAGCCTAAAAAGATTTACCAGAGACATTCAGATTTGTCTGCTGAATTAAAAATACAGCTCTAAAGAAGGTTTGCAGTCAGGTATGGACAACCTGGTGCTAAGTCCAAAAGAAGCACTGTGTATTCCTCAGGGATGAAATGCTGAAGTGTCTAATCACACACTGGATGCCACATTGAAAAAAAAAAAATCAAGACAGAACAATAAAATCCCAAAAAAACTCTGCCCCACATAACCCCCTCCTCAAGCTAACCACCACAAATAAAAAAAGAATGCAAATCCTTACTGAACAATCCAGCTCAAAAATCAATGACTGGGTAATTCTACCTCCCCAAAAAATTAAGAGTATGTATTTCAGTATTTTTTACATAAATAGCCCTTCATCAATCAAATCCTTCTGAAAAGAAAAAATACTTTTGAGGATAAACTGTGGTATTTCTGCAGCTCAATACTGAGCTGAGGCACAAGCAGTCTTGGACATGCATTCCTCCAAATAAACCAACAACACTCGAGCCCCCAGGGCCTGATAAAACAGACTTTTATGTTTTATCTTACAGAAAATCTGGCTCTTGTAAAAAATGTGATTTACAAGAATCCACGGGGAAGAAAATCCATCACCTAGAGACAAGTCATCTACATTTTTAATCAGCAGCTCAGCAGAGGAAAAATGAATGACTTTTTCATTGACTGTCAAAAAATAAGATTTACTGTGGTAAGGAGAAAATGTCTAGGGAAAAGAACTAGACTGAGAGGCTGCACATTTAGTACTTGGACTTCTTCCTTCTTTTCAGGAGATAGAAATTGCAGCCTGGTAATTTTGAAATGCACAAGCACTTTGCAAAAGGAGTTTAGGGGAGGGAAGTTTTCTGAGAATGTAACATCCAGACAAAGGAAGTTCCTAGAGTACAAAGGCAGGTTTGTATGAACATGATGTAACTATGGGGAAAAAAAAGACACAGGGAGAAAAGATGAGAAGTAATAAAACCAGTTCTAAAAGAGAAAAAAAAAAGTTAAATCTCCTCTTTAACTTTCATAAAGGAAGTGTAGCAATTCTGAATAAAGCCCACTGACTTCTCACTTGCATTTGTCATAGGTACAGCCCTTCAGAAAGTCAAGATTAAGCCTCCAATGCCAGCATTTAAAAGCACTTTATTGTCCTCAAGTATTTATTTGGAAACAAATTTCAGATGGGTAGATCAGAGCCAAGATGAATTCAGGCAAATGAAGCACAGCCCAGGAAACCAGAGAATAAAGAGAAAGAACCACACGCTCAAGGCTCTGTGCCCGACTCTCCATCTGTGGTTTTGGACAACTCAATAAAATCAGATTACTCACCACTACAAACTCTGTGGAAATATTGGGCTCACGACCATGCTGCAAATAAACAGTACACCAAATTCATCCAAGACAGTGACATCACACAGAGAGGGCTGCAATCTCTGAATCTTAATATAAACCCTAAGTCCTTCCCTTGTGCTGAGCATTTATTTCAGTGGTGCTTAAATTTAACTGGCCTCATTCTTCCACAATGAGATTTAGTTTTCAGCATTAGCCAGCAGAGCTGCCTGCACCTATCCAGGACATCTAGCCAAAATTACCTGCCACAGCCTTATGAGAAAAGCAAGTGTGTACATTTAATGCCTCAAAAAAATATATAAAGATTTCTAACTATTTGCAAAAGCACACAAGGTTGTTACTGGAATGACTGAACCAAAAAAAAAAAAAAAAAAAAGATAGCAAGTATTTTACAGTTGCCTAATTCTATCCCTTGTACAATATAGATGAAATTTTTTCCCCTATTTTGCTACATGAACCTTCCTTCAATTAGCACTCACTTTTCTTTACAGTCAAACTGTCATTGCCACATCTACATCTGGACACCCTGAATTCCTATCTAATTAATTTCCTCAATTTCTAAGGAAATTGAGGAATTTCTGTGGTGAACAGAAGCTGTGAGACCCTTACACAGGGTTTAGAATCTTTGCAGACCACTCAAGACTGAAGTATTTGAGCAGTTCCAGTGACACAGAGCTCCCCAGGACAAGGCAAATCCCTATCTGAGAAGGGCATAAGGCAAGTGGGGAAGCCCTTGTTATAAACTCCTCCCAGATTTCCAGATGTGAAATGGGAATAGGGAAGGAAGAAGTGATGCCTTTTATTCTGCAGAGTGAGGTTTCCAGGGAAACAGAAGGTCAAATGCATCCCACACAGTGAGAGTGAGCCTGGAGCAGTGACCCTGGTGCTGTATTAGTGAAGTCTGAGTCAAATGCTCCTCCTCTTCTAAATTTTTGTTAAAAATACCATGGTAATAGATATTCCATGTCAGAATTTTCCACATCAGCTCACTGAGACACATGAGCAACATACTGTGCAGAGGTCTTTAGTTATGCTTTCCAGTTAAAGTGTATTTGAAACAAATAAATATTTATTTCCATAAGGCTTAACGGGATATTCTGTAAAAATGATGCTCTGAACTACATAAAAGCTAAGGAAAATGGGACTCTGAACAGCAGGCAATGACAGTCACTTAAAATACCTTCACACTTTACAGAAGTTATTTCTAAGGAATGAAAGAGAAATAAATGAAAAATACAGAGTGCAGTGTGAGCTCACCTTGTCTCACAGGAATAAAGTAAGAATAGGAGTTCCACAGACCATCAAAAGCATTCAGAAGCTTTATCAGAAGTGCTTCATATGAAGATACAAAAATCATTAACTGGTAAGGAAGAGAGAACACAGACTAGGGAAGTTGCCTTCAGTCCCTATTCAAGAGCATTTAAAATGTAAAACTTCTGAAAATATTAGGTGGCAAAAAAGAGCAATCAACCCTGTAGAATCAACCTGTGAGACTGGCAAAGAAAATGCAGAGTTCCCATGAATCCACATGTACAGAATTTCCACGTGGGATTCCCTTGGGACATCCACCAACAGCCCTGATTTGCTCTCAGACTGGGAAACCTCACAGACTGCTCTGCCAATCCCCTTTACCATTCCAAAATGATGAAGACCTGATGGCCCAAGGGCTCCTGGGAGCCTGGAGCAAGAACTGCTCCAGATTTTGGCTGCAGTAGAGACAAACACAGAGCAGAGTCTCAGGGAACATGAAACAAGATCAACCTGTGAGCACAATCCTGAACAAACCTGGGCCAGGAATGACATCCTGTTACCAGAGGTTAAACACTAGCTGGTCTTCCTAATGGTCTCTTTTTTCCTTGCTTTTTACTTTTCTCCAATTCCATCTGGATTGCCTTTCTCCTCTTGGGTTCACAGCGTCACAAGGCAGAAAAGGCATCATCTCACACAGTAACTCACGATTTCCTAGGGAAATCTTTCCACCACTGACACAACTTTCTGAAATACTTAATTCTGAGCACACAAAACACCCTATGAAGATGCTCAGGAAGACTGAAGAAAAGCAAGAAAAGTCAAGAAAAAAGCAAAAGGAAGAGATGAACAGTTTTTACTTGGTTTACTGTAAGATCAACTGTTCCAAAGATTCAGTCACAACACATTAATTCACCTCTTGATTAATTTGCTTTATAAGCTCCTGGTTTAGCAGTGAAGCACACAAGACCAATCATTGCCTCAAGCTCAGGATCAGTTACAACAACCTGGCACAAAGAGCCACACAGACAATCTGATTCACAGAACCATCTTAATAAATGTCTATTAGGAGACAAAAATCAAAAAAGGAAATGCATTTACTTACACTGGATGGTGTGCAGGAGCAACTGACATCTTTAGGATCTGAAACAAAATACCACACATAGCTAATAGTGAAAACAAGCCTAAGAAAGATCTCTTAAAACACTTCCAAATAGAGAAAGTTACTGACAATGAACTGACAGAACAGATAAAAAGTGTTACTCTGGCAGTCCAGTTAGTTACAGAATTTTAGTTATATCTGCCAAAATTTACTTCCTGAGACAGGACAGTTACAGTAAAACAAGCATTTGCACCTCTGAGTCTGCATAGGGACAGGGTGGGGCATTCCTCTTTAATTTCTATTTTCAAGTGTCAAAACCTGCTCCATCAGCTGCCTGCTGTAATTCACACCACAGAGGATGGATGGCAGCCCAGAATATGCACTGCAGCCAGGTGGGACCTTCTGCTCATACACAAACCATGATCAGCACAGGAAGCTAATGACAGCACAGTGGGCTGAATGCTGAATTCTCTCTGCCAGGGGAGCTGGGGAGGGGTTTGGGGCAAAACCAGATGAGGAACAGCTGAGGGGGCTCAGCCTGGGGAAAAGGAGGCTCAGGGGTGTTTTATTTCTGTCTATAATTCCCTATCAGGAGGGGCAGGGAGGGGGGGTCGGGCTCTGCTCCAGGAACAGGGACAGGAGGAGAGGGAACGGCCTCAGGCTGGGCCAGGGCAGGCTCAGGGTGGGCAGCAGCAGGAATTTCCCCATGGAAAGGGAGCTCAGGGATTGGGAGTGCTGCAATCACAACCCTGGGAAATGCTCAGAAATGTGTGGATGTGGCACTTGAGTTCATGGCCTAGAGATGGACCAGGCAGAGTTGGGTAATGGTTGGACTTTGATGGTCTTAGAGGTGTTTTCCAGCCTTAATGATTCTCTGATTCTGTGTTTACTTGTGGGGTTTTTAGGATCTGTTCTGCTTTTCCCTGAAACACTCTGCAATAATCAAAGCTGGGGTTCAGCTCTTTACAGGAAAAACCAAGTTTGTATTTCAGTCATGTTGTGGTAACACAGGTAATGCCTTAGAAGGTGATTTGTGACAAAAAAAAGTTTTCAGAATGGGAATTTTTCACTTCTTTGTCCTTTGCAAGTCTATCTAGGACCTTTGGGGAAAGCAAGGAACCAAACACTTGTGGGTGAGGCTGGTGGTCAATCGTCCTACCCATATTCACTTTTCATGGTGTGGTGGCATTAAAATTTGGGACTGTGCTGGGTTCCTACAAGCAGGGATTCACCTTGTGTTCAAAAGTTGGTGTTTCCAGAGTTACTGCTATCCCTTGTCCTGCTCCTGTGTGCTCAGTGGTTGGTTATTCTTTATTTTCCTCTTTTTTTTATGGAGATTCCTTATAAAAATAATTTGGTTTTATAACAGCTTTCTGGTTTTGACTTTTGTAGTTATGCTGGAGCCTAAGGAATATGGATCTAAAAATACTGAGTTGTCTGATTTTTAACCTTTTGAAGAGCTCAAAGCTTCTTTTTGTAACCTTTGTAAGAAAACAGAGCAGCATAATGGTTACAGCAAATTATTCTCATCAACTGGAATTATCTTGGATGCACCAGAGATGCTGAGAACCCAAGGCAATGTGATAATGGTGTAGTCAAGTTTGATAACACATTGGAGGTGCCCATATTGCTCTTAACTTTTAAAAATAGGTCATTTGTGGAAAAGACAAAAAAAAGCAAAAAAAGCCAATCCGATGCTTTTCAACAAGGATACTGCAAGAGCAGTTAAATAGTCAGTTCTCACACAGATACCTGTCCTCCCCCAGCTGTATTCCTTATTAAAATATAACAAATCCAGAGGAAGGATTTGTGGGAAGTTCCTGGATTGGGTTGAGTTTAGGCCTGCAAGTGTCCAGCTGTTTATTTTATGGAGGAATACAATGGAAATGGAGAATTGGGCCACAGCTCTCACATCTCCTATTTCACATTTTAGCTGCTGATTTCATTGAGCCTGTAGCTATTTTAAAGGATGTTTTTATATGTCAGTAGTAAAAAAAAAAACAAAACCACAAACCAAAGCAGAAAACCCCTCTGTTGTTGTCCATGGTGAGCTTGGAGCTCACCTGTGTTACCTGAACTGCTTCAGTCACAGCCTCTGGAGGGAAAATCCAGAAAATTCCTGGGCCAGCACCATGTTATCCCATGGGATTCCCTGCTGGGCACAGTGTGGCTCCCTGGTTTTGCTCCTGGTGGGACCCTGGCTCCAGTTGGATTCTGCCCAGCTGGATCCTCCCAGGGAGTTTCTGCTGGATGTTCACAAGTTTGCCATAAAGAGAAAACACCACAAAAATCATATCCAAATCAGAGCTGCTCATTAGGAGGGAAGTTTGAAATACAAACAGCTAATGAGGGTTTGGATATTCCTGGGGTTAACCCCTGGTTTTCCATGGATAAATCCCTTTGCAGCAGGGCTTGGTGCTGCTTTGGGGAGTTTTTGGTGAAGCAGTGGGGAAGGACAGCACTCCTCAGACTGAAAGGGGAAGTTCTGCTTTTCAGAGATGGAGTCATTGACCTCAATGAATGATAACCTTGAAGTCAACAGACTAAATTAGTGCTCTACTTTCTGTATTTGAGAGCAGCAATGTGAAAACCTGGACAGCTAAAGTTAGATTCGTGCATCCATATTTAAAAAGAAGCTGCCTATTTAAAAGAAAAGGGGTTTTTTGGGTTTTTTTTTTCCCCTCCTCCAGAATGGCTCAGTACCTGTGATATTGAAAATTGAAGTTTTCAGCCTCAGCCCCTATCTAAGAGGAAACAAAAATCCTGTTCCAGGATTTTGCCATGGAATTACAGCCTGGTGGAGGATGCTGTTTTCCTTATTCAGGAACAGACCAGAGCATCTATACCAGAAAACCTTTAGATGCTGCTGTTCTTATATATAATTTTAATATTCTGGAAAAGGAATTTCTATTTATTTTTCCTCCCAATACATGTGACCCTCTTTTAAAAACCTTTTGAGGTAACTTTCAATGAAGTTTGAAGTTGTGGGGAGATTTCTTTATTGCAAGGCTGAAATTTATTTGTGTTGCTGATTTCTAAGAGCAAAGAAAAAAATGATTTTGAACAAAACCAAATCAAAATGCAGATCAAAAATTGCAATGATAACTATTTAAAAATTATTTCCCAATTCCTGAATGATTGATCAGTACACTGAGAATGCAGCCCAGGCAGTCCCAGCTGTGCCCATGCCCACCTTGTCCCCAGCCCAGAGCTCTGAGTGTCACCTCCAGGTGACACCTGCAAGGATGGGCACTGCAAACCTCCCTGGGCAGCCCCTGCCAAGGCCTTTCTGGAGACACAACACCCAAAATTCATCATCATTGGACAAGCTTCACTTAAAATGTTAATAAATTAATGGTAATATGTTCAGTTCATGAACATATTCTGTGTTGAATCCATAAGCAGGACAGCAAATGTTTGTAGGAGGCATCCCTCATAAATCATGGAGCCAGGTGGAAACAACCTCTCCCCCCATCCCTAGAGTTCCTTTGGGATTAGATTTTAAAATATTTTAAATATATATAAATTTTAAATATATGTAAATATAAATAAATATATTTTAAAATAAAAACACCTCAGGATGACTCTCTTAACAGCCAGGCCTGAGTAGTTCTTGGTAAGGATTCCATTTATAATACTTCATCAGGCAAGTACTGGGCAAATACTGTTCATAAATCTTGCTGAAATTGGACATTCTGACTTGGAAGGTTTGTATTTCTCTTTTTCTGGTCAGGCTGGTGCTCCCTGTTCTATTCAATTCATCTTGTGATACGTGGTTTTTAATGTTCATATCAAAAGCTCTTGCAGGCAGTGGTGCCCAGATGTGTTTGCCTGATGCCTAACTGGGATCAAGCTGGTGGGTTCCCAGCTTTCCAGAGCAGCACAGGGAATGCTCAGCTTGGTGACAGAGTTTTTTCCTGGTTATGCACAGGGAGTGAGCTCCTCTCACCAGGTTTTACCAGTTCCCATGTCTCACTGTGCAGTCAGCTACCCACAGCTAGCTTGGCTATTTCCATCAGCCAGCTTCAGGACACATTTGTCAGCCCTCTGATGTCACTGGGTGCAGCTCAGACGTCATCTGAGTGGCTCTGCTTCAACCCTGCTGGATTTAGGAACACAATTAAGCTTGGAAAATGTAAAACTGGGAATGTTTCACTCTCAGATTTCCGTTGTGACGCCACAGTCTCAAAATCACGTTTGGTGATGAGTTGTTAAGGACAGAGATTAGATTAGAGAGCAAAAAACATCATTTGTTTTTAGCAGTGACACATCAGGTTTGATGTTCTGACCTTGCAGTTGTGCTGGGCAGAGCAGGGAATACCCAGCCCTGCATGGGTTCCTGAGGCTCAGCATCCCTGACACTCACACCTAACCCCTGCTGACCTCTGGCTGACTGAAATCTCAAAATATCTTTGGGGACCTAGAGTTGAGTTTGTTGCACACAGAGCCAGCTGTTGAACATCTTTTCTGGAAAGGTGGAGCAGGTGGCAGCAGTTTTGTTCCAGACTGAGAAAGGAGATTTGTTCTTGATTTCTTCCTTCCCCATGGGAATCTGTTGGTGCTGGCATTTTCCTAACAAACTGGTTGTCATAAATCCCTTAAAAAACTGGGGATACGAGCACAGAGCAGAGCCTGAAGTTCTTTTACTGGCTAATTCTGGATCTTCTAACTGGTTTCTTTTGGTGCATCCTCTTAACTTCTTCATCTCATTGAATCCAACCTCAAGTTTGCTAAACCATCCAACACTTTGCTTTTTCTTTCATAAAATCACAGAAAATTCTAATATTTGAACATCTTGCCTATTTGAGCTCGGTATTTTGGGGTGAACTTGCCACTTGTTTGTGCTCCCTCAGATGTGATGGAAAGGGATCAGCAGATGTGCTGTGCCAGGAAATAAACAGAAGGATGATGTTTGTAAAAGTAAATGAAGTTGGTTTCATTTTTACCTGATTTTGTAGGCAGTGAGGCCTTTAAATAGAGAAAATATTCAATACTGTGATTGAAGTCCCCAATTCCTCAGGACTGCCTTGTCACTCCAGAAAAATAAACTGTTTCTGGCAATACATGGAGATCCAGATGTGTTTTTTTAGGACTGACATCTTCATGCTCCTCCAGAGTCCTGAAGATGCCTAAAAGGAGTGAACTGGTTCTCCAGGATTTTATATATTGGTAAAAGTATCTGTGATTTCATCTGCCATATTAATGTGACTTGCTGTTAATGCCTCTCAGTAGATCAGATCCTTCTCCATGAGTTGAGTTGAATATAAAACTGGTTTTATCTTCATGCCATTATCTTCATAATGGCTTTACATATATTATATTAGCTTGTGAAATATAAAATAAATTAAAACCCTCCACCAAATATATTTACCAAGTTTTGTACCTTCTAATAACCCAGAGGTCTTGTGTTAGTCTGGAATAAAAGTGAGAATCAGACCCTTTGAAATACTTCCCTTACAAAAGTAAGTGAAAATATTTAACTTCACTTACTTTGAAATACTTCACTCACAGAATATCTGAAAAGCAGCAGATGTCCATCATAATTCCATTTACAGCTTCACTTTAGGTGAGTTCCAGATGTTCATGGTGGGCTCTGTGTTAGGTCCTTAAAGATTGTGTTAAAAAAGCAGCAATCTGGTAATTAATTTATTCTTGTTTCTTAAGTTAGACTTTTCTAAAGCTTCCAGCTGTAAAATAATTTTACTGTAATCATTTCACAATGCTGAATAATTCCTGGAGACTTCCCTGAGTCCAATGATGGATCCATGGTGTGGAGTTTAAGGGGATTGCTGGTGCTAAGGCTCAAAAGGGGGTGTAAATAAGACACTGTTTCTTTTTAGGCTTAAATGTTCACACCTCTGGAGTTTTCTCCAAAATTCAATTTTTCAAAATTGGCTTGTTGAGGTCATGGAATCCCAGAATGGTTCCAACACTTCCCCTGTCCCAGGCTGCTCCAGCCCCAATGTCCAACCTGGCCTTGGGCACTGCCAGGGATCCAGAGGCAGCCACAGCTGCTCTGGGCAAGCTGAGATGTTGAAGGAAAACTTGGATCCCAGCATTGAGATAATTGTAATAAATAAATAACTGGAAAAAATATACAAGTTAGTCTTGTGTGCTTTAATTTAGACCAGTTTGTGATGATCTTGTGTTTTGTCCTTGGTGATGTTCAGAATCAATGGATTATTCCTCACCTTTAATGTCCCTTTAATGGCAAGTGTTTGATAAGAGCATGAACCTCTTTTAAATCTTGCAAAGAAAAAGGGTCACAGCCCAAAGTCTGGAGGTGAGCAGTGCAGTTATTGGCTGATGCTTTTGACGTGTTTCCCTTTCTTTACATGCCAGGATTTTACAAAATTCAGTTCACAGCTGAGCCTCTCCTGCTTTGCCATTTTCACTGATTGGAAGGAGGCTGTCTCAAGGAAGAGACTTTATTTGTAAACTGTGCCAGCAGAGAGCTGCAGGAGCAGATGTGGTCAGAGGAGATTTCAGAGCAGCAATCCCAGACCAGAATTCCCTGTGAGCACAGGGAGCATTCCCAGCCTCCAGAGCCAATCTCATGGATCTGCACACTTTGTGCTGTTCCCTGTCCTGGGAAGGATTCCTGGGATCTGCTGCATCCAGGGGTACTCAGCTGCTTCCTCAGCTACTAATTCCACTGCTGTCCTTAAATCCTTTTTCCTTTCTCTTTGGACTTAGGATGTCTCAGGAGAAAATTGCTTTTTTTCCCCTCTTGTCAAAGCAAAAAACTCTAGGGTTGTTCTATCTTTTGTTATATATACATAATCTATAAATATATATATATAAATATAACTTCTTTTTTCCTGACCTACAGCTGCAGGAATATTCCTTTGCTTCCTTCTGCTTTACAAAGCCTGGGAGAATTTTGTGTTGCTTTACTTGGAAAGTTCAGCTTTTCTTCCATCTTCTGAGAAATTTTATCTGTAAAGTTGTTCTTGTCCTCTGGTTTGGGTTGACTTCATGGACTTCAGGAGTCTTCATGACTTCTCTTGTGAAGAAAAGAGATTTTCCTCACAAAAAAAAGAGGCTGTTACACACCCAAATCAATGGGTCAGTTTTCAAGTTAGGATTCTGCACCTTCAGCTTAAATTCTGTGTTCAGCTCTGTTTTCCAACAAAGATCCTGGTAGCTAAAGGCCCCAGGCAACAACTGTTTGGATCCTGAGAAAGGCAAAAAGTGGTTGTTGTGTTTTTTGTTTGTTTGGTGTTTTCTTTTATGTCTGGAGGCATGTGCAGCTCCAGGGGAAGGCAAGAAGCACAACTTCATTTTTTCTTGGGAGAAATCCAGGCTCTATAGGCTGCCATCCAAATGCAAAAATTCTGACACTTCTCTGCTCAGAAAAAGTGCCACCAGAATGGAGCCAGCTGAATACTCCACTTCTTCAATAGAAGGCACTTTCCTTAAATAGAATTTGGGAGCTAACTTCGTCTGGAGCAGGGATTTGGGTCCAAAACACTTCCAGATCCATAGTGATGTCTTTGCACCTGAAGTGTTTCACTCTGGCTACAGGTATTTGAGTAAACACTCAGTGGATATTCAGACACCTGAGGAATCATTTGTGTCCTGTAATTCCATGAATTACAGCCTTTACAACATGAAGGAAAAATCTGTTCCACCTTTTTTCCTAGGAAGGGGTTGGTAGAGAGGAGAAGGGAATTCTTGCTTTCATTGAATCCTGAAATGATTTGGGTTGGAAGGGACCTTAAAACTCATCCCATTCCCACCCCTTCTATGGGCAGGGACACTTTCCGCAATCCCAGATTGTTCCAAACCCTGCTCAACCTGGTCTTGAATGCTTCTAGGGATGGGACACCCCTGTGTCCCATCCTCACAGGGATCAATTCCTTCCCTAAAAATGCACACATATATGTGCTCAGTATTTACAGATTGCTTACAGTATTCTATTGTTTGACTTTGTGTCACACTTTCTCCCATGGATCCCAGTTTATTAGCAGTATCTTTTTGCCATCAAAAATCCACATTATCCTCGGTAACAGATTAGCAGTAGCTTGGTCTTCCCAAGGAGCTGCCCTAACCCATTAGGAAGATGGTTAATCTCCCTCCTGGATAAGCCTTTTGATCAATTTAGAGAAAAGTGAATGGGTGTCTTCTGAGCAAGTCTGGGTAGCAGCTACTCAAACAAAGCAATTTGGGCTCCTTTCAACATCAGCTCCTAATGAATTGTCAGAATTTCATCAAAGATCAGGTAATTAGACAGGTACTGCACCTCTGGATTAATGGCACCTCTGACAGAGCCTGGCTTTCCTCACTCTATGATAGGAACTGATCAGATTTGCAGAACAAGAAATGCCTCAGGAAGGTTTTGGAAGCATCTGGCCAAGGTGCTCCATGGAGAAGCATCGCTGTGCTCAGCTTTGGAGAGTCTGGGAGTCTTTTCTGCAGCCCTTTCTGGGGTCCTCAGCACAGTTACAAGGGAAGCACAGGAAATTCCAGGTGTGACTCTGTGCCTCATGTGCTTCTGGCCCTTAGGAATGAAATGCTGTGAGCTGGGAACACAAAATTACCATTTTCTGTGTCTGAGTTTTTCATGGACCAGGAGGCTCAGCTCACAGGGAGCAGGGACAAGAGGAAAAGGCCTCGAGCTGTGCCAGGAGAGGCTCAGGTTGGACACCAGGAGCAATTTCTTCACTGGAAGGGTTGTTAAACATTGGTGTTCAGGATCATCCAGCCCCACCAGCACCACCCCAAACCCTGTCCCCAAGGGCCACATCCAGCCTGTCCTGAGCACTCCCCCAGGCAGTGACTGCAAACCTCCCT